>JZKD02S2131075.1:421746-431976 GCA_000966675.3 Picea glauca | reverse complement strand
CAAAACGAGGAAATGTGGAGTATCTTCGAGTTGGTCTTAAAGGGACGAATCCAAGTAAGGCCAAGTGGATTGAGGTTGGAAGGGTGAGGGAACTTTACCCTCATCTTCACATAGATTGAAAATAGTCTTTTGGAGGTCCAAAAGCTTCCTAATGGGGAGGTGTAATCAGGGGATCAAATTTTGCTCAAAAATTCAAAGTGCTCGGAATTGCTTTAAAATGGACGAGAGTGTAGGCCTCGTCGTTGCAAACCCAACGCAACTCATTTCGTCTCAAACGGACGTCGGGAGCGAGAGATATTGCAATATGTTCAGAAAGTCAAACAGGCAAAAGGACGTTGACTGTACAGTCCATATAGGCTGACGTGGCAGGGTCGTACGACCATATGATGATGTGGCATGTGGTGACATGGCAATCATCTATTGGCTGATAGTTGGTCGAATGGGAAGTCGACACGTGGCACTGTTTGGGCAAGTGATTGGGTGCCATGTGGCCCAATCATGGGCTGCCACGTGGCACCCCGATATTGGTTGATTGTTGTTTGTTAAAATGTATTGGAGTCTGTGGGGTTTGACCCCCAGACCTCCCCACCGCATAGCGCTTTCAAAAAATATGACCGACCAATGGGCTATCGTTTATGCCTTGTTGTATATATGCTCCAGATTATATTTAAAGTGAAATGTTTGTGTGGTTTGGGCCGCGACCGGGCTGGGGCTTAGCCCCAGCCCTTGGTCGCGCGGTTTTACATATGTGACCCACGGTTATATATTATGGTATGGGCGCGTGTTTCATATATGGTTCAAATAGTTGCGTAACCAAATAACTTCCCACCAAGTCTCTTTTTATTATTTGCTATGGGACGGAGCCCCATTTTAAAACGCACGTGGTCCCATGGACCCATATGCCCAACGGCTTGACGGTTGGGGGTTTTAGTTCCGTTAACTGTTCGAAGGTTTGCATCGTTTTGCGGTTGTGCGCGTGTGTTGGGTTTTCATGCTTAAATTGCGTGTGTGCCAGGTTCATTTGACAAGGGTGCGATTTGTAGATGCAGAGACAACAAGCTTGAAGGGGGCACTTCCAGGAGGCCTAACTTCTTCGTTTTTCGACCGATTGAGGTGCCGAAAAAGCCCAACTAAGGGTTTTTGGACGCTCTGAAGCCATTGGAGCAGTCGGTTGGTCAGTTTGATCATTGTAAGGAATGTTTTTGAGCACTTTGAGAAATTAATAATAATGATCCATTGGAAGCTAGACCAGGAGATGTAGCCCAAGAGAGGGGTGAACTCCTTTATCAGTTGCTTTGTTTATGTGCTTATGTTCATTGATTATGCTGCTGTCTATGTGTATTTTGCATGAGTAATCCTTTAATTTATGTGTTGCAAAGGTGATCCATTTTCTTTTAACACATAACATTTACTCGCAATAATTTCAAGATTTTCAAGTCTTCTTCATTTTTAGATCATGCTCCCAAGGGAAAACTTGATCCTCCCCGCAGTTCTTCTACCCTGAGCTCATCCTCAACCGTTGCTACTCTCCAGCTTCCTAAGGTTCCTAAAAATCAAGGAATCACTCCCCCTCTCCCCTCTTCCAAATATAATATCTTGAATCAGTTGGCCAACATCAAAGCAGATGCAATCCTCCTAGACATGGTTGTCATCCCTGAACAACAGATGCATCTGAAACAATTCATGGAAGGAAAATCTTCCATTGTAGCCAATCTCTTCGAAGAGGTAAACGAAGAGGATTCTTCTGTCAATAAAGTAGGTGTACATAACCTTAGATACCCTGTTAAAAATCCCCCTTTTTATATTTTTGTAAAAATTATGGATAAGATTGCCCATTGTTGCCTCATTGATGATGGTTCGGGCCCAAGTGTGAAGTTGAAGATTATTATGGAAGAGATAGGATTGTCTTTTACAAATGAAAACACCATAAGCATTCTCTCCTATAATTGTCTACAACAAACAACCATAGGAAAGATTAAGGATGTGACCTTGGTTTTATGCGCTCATCATGAGATAAGGACAACCCTCAACATTCAGGTCATCGATATGCCTATAAGAAATTACTCAATAATCTTGGGAAGAGATTGGAAAGCCTTAACATTTGGATACCTCTCACTCGACAAGACACATTTATCCGTTCCTCAGAATGGTAAGAACATTATAATCCTTAGAGAGGGAAGAATTTCACCCTACATAGAGAGTGTTCTGCAATCTAGCGTAAACTATATCGAAGAGGACCTAGGAGTGTATTCCATCTTTGTCGAGGAGGATAATATTCCTTTGGAACAAATCAATTTAGATGATCATATATGGCACATGAACTTTGATGGTTCATGCTCTAATGAAGGTAATGGTGCTGGCATTATCTTGGTTTCCCTTAGAGGAAAAATTTGTAATCTATCTTACAGGTTAGAGTTTTCTTGTACTAACAATAACACTAAGTTCGAAGCTTTATTATTGGGCATTGAAAATGCCCTTAATCTTGTTTGTGGTCACCTTTCAGTTTTCAGATATTCTGAGCTTGTTGTGAACTCGATACGAAAAAATTTATGCTCCTAGCAACAAGCTGATGGAACGATACTCCCAAACTGTTTGGGTGCTTATCTTGAACCTTTTATCCTTCAACATCACTCATGTTAAGAGGGAGTTGAATTCAATGGCTGGTAGGTTAGCTATCTTTGCAACTTCTCCTAAAAAACAACCTTTACCTCACAGGCCTGACTGTTCTTTTCAATCGCTATATCGTCTATATATCCCTGACAATGTATAATTTTGGCAGGCCCTCCCTAACAATGAGAGAAATTGTGCTTTCATTCAAGATGAACCTTTTAATCCTGAGGAGATTATATCCATAGAAAACAATAAAAATTTTGAGGTCTTGAATCCTCTTGAGATTTCTTTTTCATCGAGTGATATAGGAAATAAATAAAAATAGAAAGAAGAGGAGTTACGAAAGAAGGTGGTTGAAACCATCTCCATGAACATTAGGACACCTGAATCTTCAACGAATGTTAAAATAACTGTCCAATGTTCTGATAAAGAAGAGATGAGGTCTGTCGAGCTACTTGGTGGACCTTGAAAGGTTTTTTCTTGGTCTTATGAGGATCTTCATGGTTTTGATCATGGTCTTGTTCAACATACTATGAAACCAGCTAGGCAAAAACAAGGACTTGTTAAGTCTACACTGAAAGCACCCTTTCAAAGGGAGTTGGGGAATTTCTTAAAGGTTGGGATTATTTTTTCAGTCCACCCTGAATGGGTTTTCAATTGGGTACCTACTTCAAAGAATAGAGATCATATTAGAAACCACATTCATCTTCGCACCTTCAGTTAGGTTGTTATGAGAAATCCTTCTCCCCCCCTCAATATAGGAATAATTATGTAGCAGGATGTAGAGTTACAGTTGAATCCCTTACTTGACGAAATTATGGGTTACAATAAAATCAAGATAAAAGGAGAAAATGTTCACAAAACCACTTTTATTACTAATGGCGATACCATGTCTTACCAATGTCGTTTTTCTATCTTACTCGATACAAGCACCACCTTTAAAATATCTATGCACACAACTCTCGATGAGTTGGTTAGTCTCCATCTCTATCTTGATGATCTAATTGTGTGCATCAAGGGGTTGATAATTACATCATAATTCCAATTGTTGGGTCCTTTCCAAACTTATTTTGTCTTAGACACTAACTCTTACATTTTGAAGGATTTACATAAGCAATTGGTTTCCTACAACACTAACAGTCCTCGGTTGAAATATTGCGAGGGACTAGCATGAAAAGTTCTAACGCTGATTGGATTTTATGTATATTAGTATCTTAGCTCTGCTTTCATTTATGCACTATTTTCTTTTCTTCTTTACAGTAGTTTAATTTCTTCTTTCTGTTTCAAATCTTTTCTTGTCACTTCTTTATTTTTGTCTTTTATTGTTGTTGTTTTAATTTATGCATTTTTACTTCTGTCATGATTTTGTTTCCTATCATCTTTTAGTTAACTTGGTCAAGATATGATGTTGGATCGATTCTTCCACAGTGACACTCCTGCAAAGCATTGTTATTCAATAAAAATCAAGCTACATAGTTGTTATGATGTCTCCTCTGAAGGACCCTTGAAATTGTTATATATTTCCTCTGTTGTCTTGTAAAGAATTGGTTATCTCCCGCTTCTTCTTTCCATTTCTTCATCCATTGAGATTTTAAGAGAAAGTCTAACTTTTGTTTTTCCTTATAGTGAGAGTAGATCCCATTTGAATGATTATGTGTATAGTGGAAAAAACCCTTCATACTTAACACTTTTCATTTTTTATTCCCAAATTGTCGGTCATCTTTCTATTAATTCCACTCACTTCCCCCTGTTGCATAATATTCATGGTTATATCTTCTTGGCCTGTTGTTCTTGGTCTACGAAACCAAGAGTTTTGGGTTCTAAATCTGTTGAAAACAAATTTTCCTGTGGAGTTTCCAGTTTGTTGACGATTAAAATCCTAGCGGAGTTTTTCCCACAAAGTGTTGCTAAAGCATATTATTATTAAAGATAAATAATACTAGTAGGTGGGACACCCTTGTAGATTGGAGATCATGTTTGGTGCTTATTTTATGTTGTGCTACTGTTCACAACTTCTTACAAGGTGTTATGATCTTGGTCTATTGGCGATTAAGAAAGAATGCTCTATGTTTTCTGCTTGTCTAGGCTCAAGTTTATTTTACAACGACCTATGTTATCCTTGTTATCACTGCTATCAGTTATTGGGATCTATTTCTAGGAGACCTGCACAATAAACATGTTAGAAAATAATAAAAACAAGCATTTGGAAAGAAATGAAAAGCAATGGAACAAATGCAAAGGGAAGAATTTAAACTATTCTATATACTGTACTACATGCATTGATTTTTAATGGATTGTTGTTATCCTAGCTACTAAGTTAATAGCTATGCAATTTTGTTCTTGAGTTATATAGTTGATATGCATGGTGATTATGTTATGGAATAAGTTGATATGGATCGCGCTATTGATGATGGTTCGATGCATGGTCACTTAATTGGATTATATATTTGATATGTAATATGGTCAGTTGGAAATGGAAGGTATGATGTGGGTGGCACATTTGACAAGTAATAGATGCAATTTTCAATGCATGGTTTAAATGAATTGTTGATAGATTAATGATTGGCGTGTACTATTGAATTAATTGATTGTGGGTGGAGGCCACACGCATTTACTGCACGTCACCCTTACTCCTTTCGTTGGCCGCCACCCTAGTTGGGCTATTGTTCAACCTTGTTGTTGTGGTTATGCTCTTATTTCTTAGCATAGAGGAACCACTCGGACAACTGGCATTTTAAGGTGTTCGATTACAGGTATGTATTTTTTGGCAATTCATGAGTCTGCTCTAGTTATGAAATGATTATTGGCTCAGGTGTATTGGTTTGTTCTTTCCTTAAGTATTGCAACTGTGTAAAATTGTGATTTTGGAATGAAGCGTTGATGGGTTTCTTTGCAATAATGTTGGAGTCATAATTTTATTGGTCATCCCGGGTGTTAACAACCATAAGGGCGCTCTGTTATCTTTATTGGAGGGTTTTTGTTTGGTCTTGGGTGGTTGGTTGTCCTCACACATTCATATTGTTATATCCAGTCTTTGGTTTTATGGGTTTTAATGGTTGGAAGCACTCTGTGTCACTGTGTCTTGTTCTCTTGAGCATTGGTTTGTTTCCACCACTAAAGGTCGCGTAGTGGGTTATTTTGTTCTTTCTTGGCCCTGTCTTCACTTCAGCATTGTGGTTATTTGACTGGAGAGCCACGAGGGTTATACCATGTGTGTGTTAAGTATCATTATCATGCTAAATTGGAGCCTTGCTCCTCTGTTATAGCCCTCCTGTTGCGGGATTTGTTACGTGTCCACAAATAATTTGTGGTTCTCTCTGTGTATACACCATTGGTCTTAGGGGTTTTCACCATTGAAAGGAGTCGACTCTACCTTTTCCTGTGTTGGTTACATAGAAAACCCTTAACTCTACAAGTCCGAGGGTTGATAGAGAATACAGGTGTGGCCTATCGGGTTTACTACTTGGTTATTGTTGGATGGTTGTGTATTGTCGACAAAATTGGGTACAGACTTGCCCAATTGGTCATGTGACAATCGTGTTGGTTTTGGTATCTAGTCATTGCCTGTGTTATTACAATGGATAAATCCTTCATTTTTAATTGGACAATTCAAAATACACAGTCGCTCTCCTTGTGTTTTGATAATCCAATATTGTTTAAATTGAGAAGGTCGGGATTCATGTCGATGTGTAGGTATGTGTGGTTGCCACAACATGTTAGGTCAGTTGTTAACTGTTACTACAGTCCAAGTATAGGCTCAACATTGAATTGGTTGATTGTTTGATACACAACCACTGTCTTTTTTCACTAAAGATTATTTGGATGTTTAACTTGGCATTGGTTACAATTGCTTAATGATGCTCCAACATACTGCATTTGTGTGTGTGGTGTTCCTACACCACATTAAATGGTCATTGTAACTATGAGTTTTTTTTTTTTTTTGGGGGGGGGGCAAATGGTTATTGCAACCAGGATGACTGTAGCAAGTCCATTCAATGTATGCGTTATGCTTTTTTATTACATCATTAGGGATGAGCCCGATTTTTACACAACATGGTTGATTGAAGTTTGATTAATTTGAAGCAATATTGTATTAGATTGATAGCTCGGCATGATTGGTTAAGTTAATACTGTGACTGTGTGTTTAGAATTGTAAAATGGGAATGTCGCATTGTGGTGTTTTGGGTGGCTTCCCACTGTGTATGAAACACGACTTTGGGTGTATTTGATGATTGAAGAAATGTGTGGGCAGTGGTTGATTTTGATGGTTAACAAAGTGGAAATGGTTACTATTATACATTTGAGAATGGTTATAAGATGCAAATGGGATAAATAAAAGGAACAAAACTCCCTTACAGATTGTGTGGAATGCGTATTGTCTTGTGGTGGCATTGTGTTAGATATTTGACTATGAACAATGAACTAACTAATACATAGTGATTGTTATTGGGTCACAATGATCGTTTGGTTGGTGCATCTCCTTTTAACAGAATAACTATATGGATTACTTGATTAATTTTGTGAATAGTACCTGCTCTCATTTCCCATCATTATTTAGTTTTTCGCTAATTACAACCCCATCGCCTTCCCACATTCATTTTTCACTCCCTGTTCTAAAATTGATTATAGTCAAGAAAAATTATTTGTTGAAGCAGTTGGCAGTAGCAATATCTTCATTGAATTACAACGATGTTTTCTTTGGTTTGCAGTTGATTGTTGTTGTCTTTGAGAAGTAATTGTATTTCCCCCCCTCATCATATCATGTTTCGCTCAATACAAACCCCTCACATATCCCAGGATCCTTTATTCACCCCGCTGCTCATTGATAAATAGTAAAACAATTTGTATGGATTGGATTACATGAGTCTGATACATTGCTGAGCCAAATCTGTTTCATATTTTTAAGAGTTTTCATGTTTAAAATACTATTTTCTAATCAATCATGCATGCAGGAATGAGTTTTTTCAGCCAAGATAGCCATGGCCGAGGAAACAAAGGAAGAGGTAATTTGAATAGATGCCCAAGAAGGATTGGGTTCTCCATACATTTTGATGTTGATTCACAAGAGCTTGACCAATTGTTTTAGGACGGATTTTTCAATTGGATTGGGAAAGGAGTGGTCCAACCCAGGCCTGAAAGGCTCCCTTTCCAAGTTCTTCAAGCCCCTCGTATCCCTGTGCCTCCTCATATATCATTGCAACCCGAGGTTCCTGAAAATGATGGATGGCAAGAGATTTTCCACCCAATAATCTTCCAACATCGTGGTTGGCCTAATTTATCCCTACTTGCTCCTCTACCTATTAACCCCATTGTCCAAGTTGCTCCCCACTCACCAGTGTAGTCCTCTCATGCTAGAAAAAGGTTAAAAACCGAGGCCCACCATGCCCTTGACAAAGGAAAAGTCGTTGTTGCCCCTTCCTCTCCCTCCAATGGCTCCGACAAATCCATGTCTTCCCGAATGCATTTGAGGGATGATTGTTCCCACATGATCACTGAGATTAGGCCTAAGGGCTCGGCGTAGCCAAAGGAAAATTCAATAAAATCAAAGGGTGACAACAACAATCAAAGAAAGATTGCATCACATAGTGGGAAATATGGATTTTGAGTTTTTATTTTTATCTATCGTTGATGACAGTTGACTTCAAGAAACTTTGGACAACATGTTTTATCTTGGTTACATGAGTAATATTTTTTGAAAATAATTTCAAATATCATGAGCTAAATTGTGAAATGTGAATATGTGGATGGCAGTCACAAGGATGTGTGTTTTTCTTAATTAAATAGTTATATTATGATTGTTATGAGCTAAAGGGAGTCACAAGGGGTCCCACCTACTAGTTATTATTTATTTATAGCCCTCATTATGATTATTACTTCCCCCCCTAACTAAAGTTAGTTGAGTCTTTTAACTAACTTAACTAATGAGTTGGTTCAACTACTTCAACCAATTCTAATTTGTTTAAAAGAAAAAGGAAAGGGAGGAACAACAGGAGGATAGAAGCAGAAGCATACTAAGGTTTTCTCTTTGAGTTTATGCCCAGATAGTTCAGTTTTCATTCATTCATTTATTCATCACAAGACTAATTCTCTTTTATGATAGTAGTGTCTTATTGTAGAAAACAATATTCAAGGCTTAATCACATCATTCAAACACTTGTTTTTTAGAGGTGTTGATGTATCTTTGATAGTATATGTAGACTTGTCTGTTTGATAATTAATTTTCATGACTAACAAAGGATATTGTGCATAGTCGAGTGGGAAACAATCTATGGCAAGATGATCCATATTTTAGAGTTAAATTTTGGTTTTTTGTCAGAGGTCCTTTTGTATGTTCCATCGGGGATGTCTAAGTTTGACTTTGGTCCAAAATTTCTGCAAGAGATTTTGTAAAGAAAATGACTCTTTGGTGAATTTGAATGAAATAAAGGATTGCTTTATGTGTAATATATTTTGATTATCAGCTTGGTGACTTTACTTCTATTTGTACATTTGTTTCATCAACTGATATGTTTAGAAAATTGCATAAAAAGTAAATTTCTAGCAAGCTTTTATTGATAAAAGACTAGCCTAAGCACTCGTAATTAATACTTGTGAGTTAGGATGTTATTTTTGTTGGCTATAAACATAGGGTGATATTCCCATATACTTTTCTTTAGCCAAGTAGAGTCTGAAAATGCTTGAGTAAGATCATTTCATATCTTTTCCTCAACATCCATGTCGTCTCTTCTACTCTCAAGTTCTTCCACTTGATGAGGTACTAAGTAATTGCTCAATTTAATACTTGCTTGATCCATGTTAACTCTAGTAAAATAGGCTAAATTTGGATCTTGTTTATGATTACCTTCTTTAAGAAATATTCAAACATAGAATACTGGATGTACATGTGAAGACGTACGCAACTCCAATTTCTAAGCCATACTTTCAATCATACACAACACCTTATAGGGACCATAGTACTTGGGTGATAATTTATTGTTTTTATTTTGTTGTTTGAGGGACATATGTATGTATGGTTGTAGCCTCAAAAATTGTTGGGTATGTGTTATATTCTTTGCATGAGTAGTAGTGTATGAGCGTTTGCGCCGGGCTTGCAGGGGGGCCGAGCCCCCCGCGCGTGGGTTCGGGGGCAGCGCCCCCGAATTTTTTTTTCCGGGACGACATATTTCCGGGATGACATATTTCCAGGACCACATGATATTTAGGTGGTTTTTTGGCACATGGTTTTTGCTGATGGTTTTCTATTTTCGGTTAAGGAATTAGGGTTTTGGACTAATCCAGGTCATTGGGTTAGGGTTTTGGATGCCACTGGCTCCTATATGTATATTGTATTGTAAATCATGTAACACAATGTATGAATATAATATATGTTGGTTTTCCCGATTTGGGTTTCCAGGTGAAAAATATTTGTGTAATGTTTGTATTTGCCATTGTATCTTTTCTGTTCTTTTCTAAATATCAGTTTGCAGAAGGTATTGTACAAGGTTAGAATTTACATTTGGTATCATAGATTTATTGGCTTCAGGGGGACGCCTTTGTCGTCAAGGGTTTTGCTCGGGACTGTGATAAGCCTTGTTACAGTGGGAGATCTGCGGTATTGTTTTTTCAGGTGAAAAGAAATGG
>JZKD02S2131075.1:391966-418689 GCA_000966675.3 Picea glauca | reverse complement strand
ATGAATATAATATATGCTGGTTTTCCCGGTTTGGGTTTCCAGGTGAAAAATCTCTGTGTAATGTTTGTATTTGCCATTGTATATTTTCTGTTCTTTTCTGAATATCAGTTTGTAGAAGGTATTGTACAAGGTTATAATTTACAAAAATACCCAATCCCCCACTTTAAATTCCCTTTCACTATGATGTTGATTTTCTTATTGTTTCATCCTATTTTTTGTTATAGCCAAGTTTTCCTTCAATAGTTGGAGAACCTCTTGTTGGTGCTCGATGTGGTCCTCTATTGCTTGAACCTTTACTTTCCCTCTCTAGGGTGATGTTATGGATGGAGGATAATAGCCATAATGTCCCTTAAATGGGGACATTTTTTTTAAACATAAACAAGTAGTTTTGTATTGATAAAAAGTTCTTCAGCCTCACCGACATGTAGTTAACAAATATAATTTGAAAAATCTATTACCAAGGATTTTTAGCCCCAGTTCAAAAATTACTAGCCTATTTTTCCATATATCCAAGAAAACTACATTAAATAAGTCCTTACATGAGTATATTTGTACAAATTGTTGGCATAATAATTGACAAAAACATAGCATGACGATGTTGATTTTTGAGCTTGAATTTTTGTCACAGTTGACTGAGATGTTGATGGGTTTTTTTTCTTCTTCCTTACTAGTGTCCAATTTGTTGGGGTATTTGTTGCTCCTACCATTCCCAAATTGTCTTGATCTGATGGATCTCATTTTTCTTGTTCGATTACCTCAACTTCTTCAGCTTGGTCTTCCCAACATGTTGATGGGTGTGGGCTTCTCTAAATCTTTGGTCCCTACCCTGAATCAAGAGAGACCAATTCTTGTTTCTCCATATTCTGATTTGATTTTTGTTGCATATATTGAGATATCAGAGTTGGTTGTATCAGGGGATTTACATGTGAATTATTTCCATTGTCTGTTGAAGGCTTGATTAAATGCTGATTTTCATTAGAAATGACCCACCAAGTTGATTTTTGTTAATGATTCTATTCTTCCTAATCCCTTTGGGGAATTGTGCTACAATATGTCGTATTTCATAACAAGATATGCAATGCGAAGAAACTCTTTCATAATCAAGTTTCTGAGACCAAGAATAATTTTTACCTGTTAGGATTATTTTTGTTGGAAACCCTTTACTAAAGTCAATTTTCACACAGATTCGGGAATAAGTAGATATGGTGTGCCTCTTAGTTTCACATAATGCAAAGTGGAACTTTCCTAAAGCTAAATTGATGGCCTCAAGAAAGGGTAAGCCCAAAAAATGCAAGGGAAGAATTTGGGAGCCTTACCCAAACTGGGGCTGAGGAGAGAATATCAGTAGAAGGATTGAAAGAAAGATACTAGGGTTTCATACACAAACTCGAGTTTCCCCAAAACCATAGAACTGAGTTGAGAATCATGTCCCTATCTTCCTCCAAGTCGAACTCAACAATGAAGAATCATTTTGCACAAGGATGGATGAAAGCTTCCTTTTGCATTGTTGGGATCCATGTAGAGGAAATCCAATTGTTTAGATCTACTAACATTGTCTAGAATCCATTGAACCAACAAACCAAACCCATAGATAAAAATATTCTTCATTGTCAATGTAATCATGACCCATGCAAATGGATATTGGAGGGGCTTCATGAACTAAAAAATAAGAATAAAGGGGGGTTCAATTTCACTGGAGTACATTGTAGAAGGATGAGCTGGATTGAGCATTGGAGAGTTTGCATGTCAGTGACCTGCAAACAAATGTAGAGGGGGTGGTCCCATTTCTTTGAGCACCTGCAACTTTGGAAATAGAATCTATCATGATAGAAGAGAGATACATAATGTTGGAAATCACACTAGGCGATCTCGGGAGAATCTCCGAGCATCCAGGGTTAAGCCCTAGTTGTTGCGGCCATGTGCAGGAGCACCACCGTATCCTAGAGAATATTTGTTATGTGAACTATTAACCAACAATAAATTTTACTATAAATGAGGGTATTTTTGATGAAGTATAGAAGGATTTTTTGTACCACCCTTCTTCTAAGGGAAACCACTTGACCCATTGTATCTATTTATCATATGCACAATAATTAAGATACCTTTCTAGACATTTATTCACAATTATCTCAATTTTCCCATCAAATTGAGGATGGTAAGAGTTGTGAGATAATTGAGTACCCCAGACAAGAAAAAAATTTAGTCCAAAAATTACTAATCAAAATTGGATCTCTATTACTTACAATAATATTAGGAATTCCATATATCTTTTGAACTATTTTCATGAATGTTGCAACTATGTTGATGAGTGCGAATTTGCTTGACAACAAAAGGGGGTACTCCACAGTACATGAAATTGGGACTTCTTACCGAGGGTAACCCCTTACTGTTTTGGGGAAAATTTAGACCCATCAACAAGCTACTGTACTTGCTTTAAAAGGATGACAAAAAGAGAAAAAATGGGAATATTTTGTGAGTCCATCCAACATTTCCATAATTTCATTATTTCCTTTGGAATTTGGTAGACCTGTAATAAAATCCATTCAGACCTCTTCCCAACACTGACTTGGTATGGGTAATGGTTGTAGAATACCTGGGGTCTTGATAATCTCTTCCTTATTCTGTTGGATAACCAAACATCCAACCACAAAATTTTGAACACTAGTTTTAGGACATTCCCATGAAAAATCCTTCTTGATCCTATGGGAACTATGAATGTCCTCCTATACAAGAATTGTGCAGTCCCCAAAGGACCTTCTTTGATTTGGGAATTATTACATAAATATACGTGATCATGATACCATAGTTAATCATTATTTCACACAAATTTATCTAATGCAATAATGTCCTCTTGTAGCTATTGAAATATATTGCATACCTTCATATCTTTCTTCCATTCTATCATTGATTCTTCCACCCAATCAGATTGTGGAATGGAAAAAACACAAAGTAAATCCTCTGTGTGTAAGACACCCAACCCCCTAAATATTATTTTAATGGATGGGGTATAAAAAAATTTCATTTCCTCGTCTACCTCAGAACTCCTTCTATAGGTCACCATTGTCATCTAATCATCACGAGATTTCCAACAACTGAATTTTTTCTCAAATCCAAGTTCTGGATTGAAACTTATGGCCCCTTGAAGTTTTTAGGTCCTTTTCCTTTATAATTCCACATGGAAACCACATGGCTCCACGTCACTCGTATCCATCCGATGTGGCACTGCCATGTCATCACTTGTCATCCTATGTGAGGATGTGGCAATTCATATAACCTTCAATGTTGTGTTGGCCACCTCAACCACCCCACAAGCCCTCAGTTTATCAGGTTTTCGAGTCACCAGAAGAGTCTGACCAAATCATTCTTTTAGATCCTAAGCACTTTTTCTCTAAGCACTCATTTCCACATGACCCTGCTACTAGAAACATGCACTTATCGGGTACCCGACTCCTAGAGCCCGTATCATTTAACTCATTTCTCAAGCACCCACGATCTGATAGGTTAAATCATGGGGAGCTTTGCATCCCACAGAAAATGATTACCATTGATCCTGCCTATTCGTCGATGGTCAAATATCCTTTGCATATATGACATTCATCACTTTCACATGTGATGGTAAACATCATATGAAATATACCGAGACTGGGTCACCAGAACTTCCTAACTTATCTTGGTAACAAGACCCCCGACGGTATGGGGCCGATTGAATTACGCTGACCCAGATATATGGTGGAGGTTGATTCCTCCTTAGATATGACGGTCGAGATCAAATTACGTTGTCCCAAAGGTATTCACCCTCCATCAGCCTTGCACCCAATTCATCAATGACTCTCCCACTTCCACATGGTGTAAAGATGATGAGACATGTGCCTTACACATGTTACCTGTACCGCTCACCATGTGACACTCACTTTCCTTACAAATCCTTGTCTAAGAGTGTTGAATCGCTATGACACATGGGTATTCCTCTGAGTGACACATGGCATGTCCTCATCGTGACACTGGATCACCTACCTCCTTCCACTTCACCACTGGGTGTCGGATCTTGGGACCTACTTGTGGTGAGAGCTCGTGAATCTCTGGGTTCCAATGATTAAAAGAGAATTAGTTAGACTAATTCTGTAATTATGGGCTTCGTAATTAGGTTTATCACATAGTAATGACCCCACAAAATATATGGCTAACATATCTCATCGGTGGATCTAATGGTTACCTGACCCTCCTACATAACCCACAGCGTAACGTCGGGCCTAATATTCAACGACTAATATTTGATCAGTGGCTCACCTAATCGAAGACCCAGATTCATTCTTCATCTGAGATATGGGGAGGACAAGTGGCGTCATCGCATTATCATGAACATTGGCCATAGACCCTACCATAATTCATGTAGCTAAAGACTTCTGGTGGTCCAGGGTATGATTTACCTCCCTTGACCCAGATCAACGATGGAGTTTAATTCCTCCTTAGATCTGACAATTCACAAACCAAGGAAGTGATCCTAGGACTTGAGCTCGACATATCCCACATGCAAACCATCCATGAACCAAGAGATGAAAAGTTTCACTCCTATGACATGTTGGCTACCACCCTGGCATGCTACCCAATACTCATCTGACAAGTGGAGAGACCTCTGGGAAAAATGTCATCCTGGTTATTGGGACCCCATAATTTCTCAAGCAACGTAAACCTAAAGTGATCTCGGTCCGATGATTACAAGGTAGTCAACTACACTAATCCTTTAAATTACAAGGTCACTAATCAATATTAGCATGAGATTATGATTCTATGAGATCTACAGATAATGTTTCCCTCGGATAGATCTAATGGTCATCGTTTAGGGGTGTCTTCACGAGGTTTTTGTTCCACCTTTGACCCTTTCACACAGGGGATCTACGGTCTAGATTGTTCAAACCCTGGATCCGACAGTTGTGATTTAAGGTGCCTATCAATAGAATTAGTCTCCCATGCTCCTTTTGTGAATTGAATGGTGACATGTATCACCCTTTTTTCCCAAGATTAATTCTCTACTGAGATTTGTACCATGGATGAAGGTGGAGGCTATTGCCCTGTCGATCCAACATCTATGGTTAATGATTCATTTGAGGTCTTAGGCACTTATTTGTGGGGAGGAATAAGAGGTGGAACCAAGGGATAGAACCTTGGTCACCGAGGACTGGGTCGTCGACCAATCGTAACAATTCCAAATTTGAGAGGTTCTAAGGTTCCGGGGGTCGATTTACCTCATCTGACCCTGATCTATGAAAAATATATCTTCTCCTATATCTAATTAACAAGATTGGGTCGTGGATAAGTGGGCGTGAAAATATCCCTCCAAAGATTTCCTTGGGTGAGATCAAAGGTCTATATCTCTTGGAGTTCATATACATTGTTAGGATATCCTCTTGCTATTCCTAATGGTCAAGTGACTAGAAAGAGGAACCAATGGGTGGAACCTCGGTCCATGGCATCGGGCCTTAAAACAAGACCTATCATAAATATTTTCTCGAGGGTTCGGTGTTTTGGTATCCCAATGATGACTCCCTCCTGATATTTGAACAACACATCGATGGTGGAAATCAAACGATCCATTGATTCAATGGTCGGAGATTGACGTGATGTTACGGGGAATAATCCCAGGTGTGAACTAAATCTCAAATATTGAGATTTATATCAGATTAGGATCCGACAACTATTGAGTCACATAGATTCATTCTACGAGATGGGAATTCTTAATATTTAGATACCCAAGGTATTTGGCTCCAAGAGGGTTCGAATTCACAAATCCCCTCTTTGGTTGAATATATCATTCCAATGAGGTGAAGAATGACAAGCATACTTTGAACATAAAAGAGACATTTGCTACAATTATTTTGTGAAGGATTAAACTAATCATCCTTAACTAATAGGGCACAATTAAATTCACTAAGACAAGTATTTTACCCAATAAATCCTCCACAAGTAAACAAAGGTACATTTATGGGTCTAAACTGCTTTTTCTTTCATTGCACAGATTATAATTTACTTATCTGAAGTTTGAGATATGTAGGCAACTGCTACAAGGTGTGCGCTTTTCCTGCCAACCTTGGGATTGGTTGCTTCATGTAATCTCTTAGTTGGACACCCCCAACCCAGGTCCATATGCCATAAGAGGGATTTCTACTCTTTCTCAACAAATTATGAGGATGAAGGTTACTCCCCTTATCCTTTAGGATCGTGGAAAGTAAATCTCCAATCCACCAAGCAAGGGGGGTTTTCTATGATTTTTGTTTAAATACCACAATCCTCTTGCATCCTCATTTTTCAGCTTGATTTAAAGATCTCTGCTATCTGATCCTCTACCCATAAAATTATATTTCTCTCTATTCTCTCAAGAACCGAAGCATTTTCACACTTCTTTCCTGAATTGGTCTTCCAATCATTTGTGTGTATTTGAACATATGTCCCCTGTCCCCACCATGACTTCCTTTCTTTCCTTCCACAACATGATTTTGTGGGTCAAGTAAGAGAGTTTCCATATGGGTACTCTTCCCATCCTTTCCTTGAATCTTGAGTTGGACCTCCCAACTACCAACCTGACTGGTAATAACATTCTCTGGGACATAAGGATTGTTCTTGGTTGAAAATTTATAAAACGACAGGGTATTGGTCAGGTAGGGGTCATATCAACCATCACTGGTTTTCCCCTCACTTCTCCCTTCTCATGCATTATGACATGTATATGCATCACCCTCAGCATTTATCATCATTTCAATCATTTCAACATTTGCATTTAATTGCATATTAAACTATAAATATATCCACATTATATTTTCCAAGGTTCTTTGTCTTTGAAAGTTCACACAATATCAATCCATCCTTAGTCTCAATAGTAATCATAGTTATAATTACATATTGGGGGAAACATGGGTATCACAATACCCTCCCCCTTAAAGGAACACTATCCTCGATGTTCTACTTGTCATTGACATTTCTATGCTATTCATAAAATAGAAATGGATATTCATGTCTCATGGTATCCCCCATTTCCTAGGTGGATTGATCTGGAAAAAATGGTATCCACTGCACCTTGACCTATGAAATGGTCATGTTATTTAGTAGGATATCTTTCATGTCTAGTATACATTGTGGTTTTGGCGGGAATTCTCCTTCTGGCTCCACCTGGATCACAAACCAGTTAATTATATGAGAAAAGTCATGTACATATTACTTAAGTAATGAAACATGGAAAACATTATGTGCTTTTACAGTGGGAGGTAATGCTAATATATATGCTATAGGTCCCACTCTTTCCAGAATTTAAAAAGGTCCACAAAATTGGGGTGCCAATTTGGCACAAGTTCCCATTCTCAATGAACTTCTCCTTGGTTTGATTCAGAGCTATACATGATCCCCCACTCTGAACTCTCTAGGAGTTATATTTTAGTCTGCATAGCTTTTCTTCCTGTCATGTGCCACCTTCAGATTTTGTTTGATTTGAACTACTTGTTGTTCCATTTCTTTTAACATATCTGGTCCTAGTGTGATTCTATCCACTGGGTTGTCCTAGTTGATTGGAATATTGCATTGTCTACCATAAAGAGCCTCAAAGGGACTCATTTTCAATGACTTCTTCTAGCTATTGTTGTAATAAAATTCTACCAATGGTAGGTATTCCTCCCATTTCTTGGGATAATGCATCACATACATCTTTAACATATCCTATAATACCCGATTTACCCTCTTTGTTTATCCATCAGTTTGAGGGTGGTAGGTTGTGCTAAACAACAATTTTGTCCCAAAATTGACAAATAAAGATTTCCAGAAACTAGAAGTGAATTTTACATCTCTGTCTGATATAATTTCTTTAGGTATGCCATGCAACCTAAATATTTCTTTCATAAAAACATTGGCAATATCAATTTCCTTGTAGGTTGATTTCACATGGATAAAGTGAGTGAACTTGCTCATATTATCCACCACTACCATGACGGCATCATTTTGTTTAGTTGACTTGGGCAGTCCTATGATAAAATCCATGGAGATGGTTTCCCATTTCCATTCTGGAATGGGAAGGGGCTAGAGTAGTCCTATGAGGTGCTTGTGCTCCACCTTAACTTGTTGACATTCTATAAATTTAGCTATATATTCAACTATTTCCTTTTTCATTCCTAACCAATAGAACAATTTCTAAGTGGTCTTGATCATCTTTTGATAAACAGGGTGGCCAATATATGGCCTTTTATGTAGTTCATCCATTATGAACCTCTTCAATTCATCACATTTTGAGATATACAACCTACTTTTGTAGGTTAGCAGGCCATCATCCAAGAATTGGTAACCATCATATTTCATCCCTGTGGGTTCCTATTCTAAAGATGTCTTAAAAGTTTTGGAGAATCCATCTACCTTTTGTGCATCTCTCACCCTTTCTTTGAGGTTTGATTCACAGCTGGTCATTGCTTACAGGTGAATCACTTGCATGCTTCTACTTAGGGAATCTGCTACCCTATTCTCCTTTCCCTTAATATGTCTTATTTAAAAATCAAAATTACTAAGGAGAGCCATCCACATAGCTTGTCTTGCATTGAGTTTGGGCTAGTCAAATAAATACTTCGGTCCACTATGATCTGTCATAAGGATAAATTTATTTCCTAAGAGATAATGCCTCCACATTTTCAATGCATGCACTATGGTAACCAATGCCAGGTCATGTGTTACATAATTAATCTCATGTTCATTTAAMTTTCTGGACTCATAACATATCACATGCCCATCTTGCATGAGAACTCCTCCGAGTCCCTCTTTGTTGGCATCTATGCATACCTAAAAAMCCGTGTTTGGATTTGCTATTTTCAGCACTGGGGCATTGGTCAGTAGATGTTTTAACCACTGAAAAATTTCCTCACATTTTGTTGTCCAAGCAAATTTAATTCCCTTTTCCTGAAGGGAGGTGATTGGATGACCAATATTAGAAAACMCCTTTATGAATCTTCTATAGTATCTTGCTAGGCCCATAAAGGATATGATATCAACTACATAATTTGGTGTAGGCCATTCCATAATGGCCTTGATATTATGATGGTCAACTTCCACTCCCTCCTTAGAGATGACATGGCCTAGATAATGGACTTGATTTTGAAAGAAGTCACACTTGCTGAATTTTGCATAAATCTTATGCTTTCTTAGTACTTGTAGTACTAATTTGAGGTGCTCTTCATGTTCTTCCATGTTCTTGGAATAGATCAAGATTTCATCAATAAACACCAACACAAATCTATCCAATAATTTTCTAAGTACATTATTCATCAAGAACATGAAGGTGGTCGATGCATTTGTAAACCCAAATGGCACCACCACAAATTCATAGTGCCCATATCTTGTCCTAAAGGTTGTTTTGTAGATATATTCATCCTTAATCCAAACTTGATGGTATTGAGATCTCAAATCAATCTTAGAAATGATTGTAGAACCCCTTAATTGGTCAAACAAGTCATTGATTCTTGGCAAGGGGTACATGTTCTTAATGATCATCGTTTTTAGTTGTCTATAGTATATGCACAGCCGAAGTGTTCCATCCTTCTTCTCCACAAAAAATGTTGGTGCTCCTCATGGAGACACACTAGGTCGAATGTAGCCTTTTTCTAGCATATCTTTCAGTTGCAACTTGAGCTCAACTAGCTCTGGTGTACTCATCCTATAGGGTGGTCTACACATTAGTACTTCTCCAAGCATTAACTCTATTGAGAAATCAATGTCTCTTTTTGGAGGTAGGATTGGTACCTCTTCAGGGAATACATCTTTATATTTTCTCAATAGAGGATGGTCCTCTAAGATGGGTTTATGGTCCTCCACAGAGTTCAGCACGTGTATTGCATACAAGGGGCATCCCTTTATGAAACACTTCTTTACTTGAAGGGTTGATATTTTCCTCACTGAAACAGGGTTTTGGATTCCTTGCAAAATCCTTTTCTTTCCCTCTTCATTTTCATATTCCAATGTTTTATTAGAATAGTCAAGTTTGTATTTATGGGCATCCAACTAGTCCATACCAATCAACGTGTCATATGATCCCAGAGGAAGAATATTTTGGGATGCTTGAGTATGCAATCCATTCATAATGGATTGGCATGCTGGCATGTCTTCAATTACTTTTCTTTTTGTTCCAATGGCTAGCTATACCATCCACAATTTAGCATGTTTTACTTGCTGCAATTTGCATCTCTCAACAGTTTGAGGGGAAATATAACTTTAATTAGAACCGGGGTCAATTAAAATGGAAATAGGATGGTTGGAAATCATACCTTCCATCTCCACCACTGAAGCTTGGTGGTCTGCTTGTATTTTTTCCAAGGATGCATGGATTTGTGGCATGCTCCTAGCCACATCATTGACTATACTGGCTTCCTAAACATTGTAGACCCTCCTATTGTTCTATTTTCTATGTGTAAAATACCTCAGTAAGTGTTCCTCTCCACAACCCTAACATTTTAAGGGTTCTTTCTTTGTGTTGTGAGTCTTTCCTAGGGATGATCCAAAAGATTTATTTCCACTCCGAGCTGTAATGTTTTTTTTATTCACACTCTTAGTGGGAAGGCTCATCCTAGGGCCTTTCCCATGGTTCTTAAACCTTGAGGTTTTAAACCCTTTATTCTTGAATCCCAATTTTCTCTTCTTTTTCCAATCCTTATCAAGTTCTAAATAGTGCTTAAGTTGCTCATAGCAATACCTTTATTTTATAGTAGTGTCCTCTAAGGTTTTCAGTTCATCAAATTCAATTCGGTCTTGGAAATATTGAGGCATCCCAGTAAGGAATCACTACATTTTCACCTTTTCTTCCTTTATATAGGGCACATACCTCATTAGTTCAAGGAACTTATTAACATACTCATCTATGGTGATTTTTCCTATCTTGAGTTCATAGAACTCCTTGGTTATTTCATCATAGTACCTTTCAGACCAGTACTTATTTTTGAAATGTTTCTCAATTTTTTTCCATGACAACTCCTCCTCATATATATTCTTTACATTCCTAAGGTCCTCCCACCAGATAGAGGCATTTCCTTTCAGATTGAAAATGGTTATTCGAGCCTTTGTATTTTCATAGTATTCATGGACTCTAAAGTACTTCTTAAGGCCAAGTAATCAAGCATATGCTTCTTCTCCATTTTTAATTTCCCCATAAACGGTGGGTGGTTTGGATTTATTAAACCCCTCAGGGTCTTGGCTCTTGGAGTTATTTCCCTTCTTTCTTCTTCTCTGAGAGGGTAAATTGGTTCCACTGTTGGTTAATCCCTTGGAGATTTCAACTCTGTCACTATAGGATTTCTCAGATGAATCCTTTCCTTTAGCATGCCTCTTAACCCCATGTGGGGACCTCTTTGAGGTGTTTCTTTTTGTGTGGCTAGTTTCAGGGTCATGCTTTTGTATTTCAGGGGGACTCTAGGTTTTCTTTGATTTTTTTTCTGTCTAAGTTATTGGTTGTTGGCCCATGTTGCAGTTGCCTTTGTATTTCTGACATAATTCACAACAGGACTGCATTAATTTTAGTTTGCTTCTCCTATTCTTTTATCAACCTTTCATTATCTGCCTCACAACTTTGTAGCTCTGCCATAAGGCTTCTTACAGTTTCAACTAAGTTGGGAGGGGTTTCCACTACCCTCCTATCATCGTATTCCTCTTCTCTATTATGGGAACTCTCTCCCATCTCCTGGTGTGTGACCATTCTTTATGCTAAAATCTCTTTGTTGTTTATTGACTCGTTGAGTGCTAATAAGCAACATTTTTGTTAGTTAATTTATCCATAATTTTTAACAACACAATTTAATTTTTTGTTTAAATAAATCAAAGGCATACATAATATCATTATCATGCAAAAATCGTCAATAATTTCAATTTCCACTTTATCTAGTTAAATTTTACGAGACCTTATAAATAGGGAAGGGTAGGGTAAGGTACCCTCCCCCTTAAGATTTTTATCAAGGAGGATTTATTAAAATATTCCTTGAGCCCAAGAAGGCCTAGTGTTGTTCCCTACTGTGATACCACCTGTAAGATACCCAACCCTCTAAATAGTCTTTTAAGGGATCGGGTATAAAATTTTCTCCTTTCCTTGTCTACCTAAAAACTACTTCTATAGGTCACCATCATCATCTACTCGTCATGAGATTTCGAATGACTATAATTTCGCTCAAATCCAATTTTTGGATTGAAAGTTATGGTCCCTTGAATTTTTTAGGTTCTTTTCCTTTATAATGCCACATGGAAATCACGTGGATCCACGTCACCCGTATCCATCTGACGTGGAAATTTCATGTCATGATTTTTCATCCCTTATGAGGATGTGTCAATTGGTATAGCATTCAATGTGGCATTGGCCATCTCAACCATTGGGCCCTCAGTTTATCAAGTTGTCGGGTCACTGGAAGAGTCCGACCAAATCCTTCTCTTAGCTCTTGAGTGATTTTTCTCTAAGAGCTCATTTTCACATGACCCCGTTAATGGAAACAGATGCTTCTCGGGTACCAGAATCTCGGGGACCATATCAATGAACTCATTCCTCAAGCACCCCTGATCCGATAGGTTAACTCGTGGGGAGATTTGATTCTCGCAGACAACGATTACTGTTGATCCTTCCTATCCCTGGATGGTTGAATTTCCTTCGCAGATCGAACACTCAAACGTCATATGAAGTCTATCGGGACCGGGTCACCAGAACTTCCTAACTTATATTGGTAATGAGACCTTCGACATTCCAGCGTCAATTGACTTACGTTGACCCAAATCTATGGTGGAGGTTGATTCCTCCTTAGATTTGAAGATCGAGATCTAATGATGTTGTCCCAAAGGTATTCACGCTCTACTAGCCTCGCACCCAATTCATCAACAACTCTCCCACTACCACATGGTGTAACAATGATAAGACACATGGTGTGACACGTTCCTTACACGTGGCACTTGTACCGCTCACCATATGGCACTTTCTTTCCTTTCATATCCTTGTCTAAGAGTGTTGAATCGTCATGACACATGACTCTTACTCCGAGTGACATGTGGCATGTTCGCATCGTGACACGTGGATCACCTACCTCCTACCACCTCACCTCTGGGTGTCGTATCTTGGGCCTTACCTGTGGTGAGAGCTCATGAATCTCCTGGTGTCGGTGATTATGAGGGGATTAGTTAGACTAATCTCTTAATTATGGGATTGGTAATTAGGTTTATCATAGAGTCATGATCCTGTGAAATATATGGCTGATTTATCTCGCTTGTAGATCTAACGGTTACCTGAGCCTCCTACATAACCCACAACGTAATTTTGGGCCTAGGATTCAATGACTGAGATTTGATCAGTGGCTCACCTAATCAACAACCCATATTTGTTCTTCATGTGATATTTGGGGAGGACAAGTGTCCCCATCGCGTTATCGCGGACATCGGCCATCAACCCTATCCATAATTCATGTAGTTGAAGACTTTCGGTGGTCCAAGGTCTGATTGACCTCCCTTGACCAAGACCAACGGTGGATTTTAATTCCTCCTTAGATTTGACGATTGAAAAACCAAGGAGATGATTTGAGGACTTGATCCTGACATAGCCCACATGCAAACCATCCACGAACCAAGAGATAAAAAGTGTCACCCCTATGACATGTTGGCTACCACCCTGGCACATGACCCAATACTCATCTGAAAAGTGGAGGGACCTTCGGGTGACATGTCATCCCGATTATCGGGACATCAGGATTTCTCGAGCAACATAAACCTTGATTGATCCCGGTCTAGTGATTACAAGGTAGTTAACTACACTAATCCTTCAAATTACAAGGTCAATAATAAATCTTAGCACAGGATTATGATTCCACAAGATCTACGGATGAGTTTTTCCCTCTGATAGATCTAACAATCATCGTTTAGGGGTGTCTTTGTGAGATTTTTGGTCCACCTTTGACCCTTTCGCACATGGGATCTACTGTCCAGATTGTTCGAACCCTGGATCCGACAGTTGTCATTTAGGGTGCCTATCAACAACCTTAGTCCCCCTTGCTCCTTTTGCAAATTGAATGGTGACATGTTTCACCCCTGTGGTCCAAGATTAATTCCCTCCCAAGATTTGCACCATGGATTGATGGTGGAGGCTATCGCCCCACTGATCCAATGTCTATTGGTCATGATTCATCTGAGGACTTATGCCCTTGTTTGTGGGAGAAAATTAGAGGTGGATCCAAGGACTAGAACCTTGTCCATCGGGCACTGGGCCATCGACCCATCATAACAATTCCATGTTTCAGAGGTTCTAGGGTTCAGAGGACCGATTGACCTTGTCTAACCCCAATATACGATGTAGATATATTCTCCTATATCTAATAGCCAAGCTTGGGTCATGGCTAAGTCGGTGTAAAAATATCAAAGGCCGAGATCTCTCGGTGTTCAAATCCATGGTTGGGATCTCCTCTCCTTGTTCCCAACGATCAAGTGACTAGAAAGAGGAACGAGGGGCTAGAATCCTGGTCCCTAACATCTGGCCTTCAAACAAGACCTAGCATAAATATTTTCTTTGGGGTATGGTGTTTCGATATCCCAGTGGCGACTCCCTCCTGATATTTGACAAACAGATCGATGGTGGAAATCAAACAACCCATCAATTCAATGGTCGATGATTGACATGATGTTACGGGGTATAATCTTGGGTGTGAACTAAATCTCAACGACTGATTATCGATTCAGGATCCGACAGTTATTGAGTCTCGTAGATTCATTCTGGGAGATGGGAATTGTTAATGTTCAGATACCCAAGGTATTTGGCTCCAGGAGGGTTTGAATTAAAAAACCCCCTCTTTGGCTGAATATATCATTCCAATGAGGTGAAGAATGACAAGCATACTCTGAAAATAAAAGAGACATTTGCTACAATTATTTTGTAAAGGCTTAACCTGATCATCCTTAACTAATAGGGCACAATTAAATTCACTAAGACAAGTATTTTACCCAAGAAATTTTTCACAAGTAAACAAAGATATTTTTATGGTCTAAATTGTTCTTTCTTGAATTGTGTAGATTATGATTTACTTATATGAAGTTTGAGGTATGTAGGAAATTCCTGGAGGGTGTGTGTTTTTCCTCCCAACCTTAGGCTCAATTGTTGCATGTAATCTCTTAGTTGGCCAACCCCAAGCTAGGTCCAGATGCCATAAGAGGGATTCCTACTCTTTATCTACAAATTCTTAGGATGAAGGTTATTCCCCTTCTCCTTCAGGATCGTGGAAACTAAATCTCCAATCCACCAAGCAAGCAGGTTTTGTTGTGATTGTTGTTTAAATACCACAATCCTCCCACAACCCCTTTTTTCAGCTTGATATGAAGATCTTTGCCATCTGATCCTCTACCCAGAACATTATCTTTCTCTCTGTTCTCTACAGAACTAGAGCATTTTCATACTTCTTGCCTGACTTGGTCTTCTAAGCATTTGTGTAACTCTAACATATGTCCCCTGTCCCCCCCACGAGTTCCTTTATTTCCTTCCACAACATGATTTCATGGGTCAAGTCAAGAATCTTCCACATGGATACTCCGCCCATCCCTTCCTTGACACTTGAGTTGGACCTCCCAACTACTATCTTGAATGGTAATAACATTCTCTGGGACAGATAGACTATTTTGGGTTGAGCATTTATAAACCAATAGGGTATTGGTCAGGTGGGGTTCATATCAACCATCATTGTTTTTCCCCTCACTTCTCCCTTCTCATGCATCATGACCTATATATGCATCACCCTCAACAATTATCAACATTTCAATCATTTCAACATTTGCATTTAAGTGCATATTAAACTATAAATATATCCACATTATATTTCCCAATGTTCTTTGTCTTTGAATGTTCACACAATATCTATCCATCCTTAGTCTTAATGGTAATCATAGTTGTAATTACAGATTGGAGGAAACAAGGGTATCACACTGTGTCTTCTACTTTCCTTGAAAGTGCATCTACAACCACATTTTGTTTTCCTTTTTTTTTAGATAATTTTAAATTCATAACCTAACATCTTTGTAATAAATAAAAAATTATCTTCTGAAGAAAATCAATGTTCTAAGAAGTGATTCAAATTGTCATAATTTGTTTTTACACCTCGAAGTGTCTTCTTATTAGGTAAGGGCACCATTTCTTTTGTATTATTATTATACAAAAGAAAGCATTTATTTATTAGGTGTGGATGAAACACTATGTACTTTAGCAATTGCTATTGAAGGGATGTTTCATGATTGTGTTGAGTCATTTATCTTATATTTGAATGATATTCTTTAGAGTCTTGTAAAAAAAGATTTTTTTTTATTTCTATTCATGCTTCCACGCTCATAATTTAAATAATGTAATTTCTTCTAAGTTGTCCTTTGATTTGCATCATGAAATCAAATCAATAGTTCTCTAATTTGTATCAACGTGTACATGCAAATCATTGTGTATGTGCCAACTCCTCAAGTATTAAGAGACATGCCTTGGACCATGAACAATGAGCGACTTATCAACTATCTAAAACCTTTTACAATCTCAATCCTTCAAATGAAATGAACAAAGATAAGATCAAGTCCCCAATTATGGATTGTTCTTTAGTTTGTGGTTAAAGTAGTAAAAAATGAAATGAACAAAGGTAAGATCAAGTCCCCAATTTTGGATTGTTCCTTCAAATGAAATGAACAAAGATAAGATCAAGTCCCCAATTATGGATTGTTCTTTAGTTTGTGGTTAAAGTAGTAAAAAATGAAATGAACAAAGGTAAGATCAAGTCCCCAATTTTGGATTGTTCTTTAGTTTGTGGTTAAAGTAGTAAAAAATGCACAAGAAGTAACCAAAAGGTCACGATGAAAGAACACAATAGGGATTTGATTTTGATATTGCTATACAACAATCTCTCCGAGTGAAATCTTATATGAATTTTACGAGCACGAATGAAGGAGGAGTTTACAATAATTAATTAATTTGAATAAGTAATCGAAAGTGTTTTTCCTCGAAAGTCCCTTCCATTTTCCGCTTCAATTAACGTCAACATAAAGCAAATAATTATCAATTAACGTCAACATAATGTTTAATCCTCGCGCAAATAATTTCTATAAAAGGTTGGAAAAGTTCTACCCCAAAATTCTCCCCCGACTGGACCAATTTACCGATTTATGAGTCTCTTTAACTTTATGCGCGGAATCCAAACAAACAAAATTCTCCAATTAACATAAACTTATTTTCCTCCATCATATTATCACTAAAACTAAACATTAAAATGATTTTGAACGTGAATACCTCTTTTTAAAAATACAACTTTGAAAAGAGGTGAGAGTATTAAAGTCGAAATGTCCACTCAAACTATTAGACATTTCAAAATTTAAGATATAATATTTATCTAGAAAATTTTCTAGCAAAATATGATATTATTAGAATAAATTTAAATATAGTTTAGTGTTGTACCGAAGTAAACATGATTTACATTTAAAGTTCAATATGTAATTATTAGATAAGTGTTCAAAACTTGTGAGTGTTATTCATTAATATAGTGTTATTCATTAATATATATTTGGAACAAGTGTCCAAAACTTTGTAAGTATCATTCATTCTTACAACTTTCACAAAGTTCTGCGTTGAAATAAAAAAATTTAAAGGTATTTTTTAATAAATCTAATTAGAAGTGGGTGATATTATATGGAAGCAAAAGTTGGATCATGAACAAGTAAATCATTGCAACATCTTTCTTGAAGTGTAATGATGATCTATCTCTTTACTCCTTGAAATTGTTAAAAGAAAAATAAAAGTAAAAGTCTTTTAAGCCCACTTTGTGGTAGTAATCTAAGGATCACCACTATACGATTAAAGCCATTGACCCTATTAAGGAGGCATCACATGAAAATCCGGAAGATACTTTAATCAATGATAGTTTGAATTCAAAACCTTCTAAGGAAACAATATTTGAAGATGGAATCAAAATGACAATTGGCTCTAACCCATGTGGAGAAGACAAAGAGGAAATGGTTGTCACCTCCAAAGGAGGATTCACAAGAGCATTGAAATCAATATGGAAGTAGGAGGGAAGTCAACCCTTATGGAAATCCAAATCTTGAAGATCTATCAATTATGTTTGAGGATCCATCTAAATTAGAAATTTCGACATGGATTGAAGTGGGAAAAACAAGAGTAGTAATTTGACTTGCTATCAATTAGTAATGGGGAGCTCTTGTAGTTGATTTTCCTACTAAATTATTAGAAGAGTAAAGAAAAACAAGCAATGTACTAGTCAAAGTGCCATATATTAACTTATGTAATAAAATATAGCACAAGTCAAGAAAATTGCTCTACTCGAGAGTTGTTTATGTACCTGCTAACATTAACGATTGAGTTGCAATCTCACCCATTGTACTCTGGCATGCAAGATTTCTGGAAACTAGAAGTGAATTTTACATATCTATTTGATATAATTTCCTTAGGTATGCCATGCAACCTAAATATTTCTTTCATAAAAACATTGGCAATATCAATTGCCTTGCAGGTTGATGTCATAGGGATAAAGTGAGTGGCCTTGCTCAGTTTATCCACCACTACCATGATGGCATGATTTTGTTTAGTTGACTTGGGAAGTCCTGTGATAAAATCCATGGAGATGGTTTCCCATTTCCATTTTGGAATGGGAAGGGGTTGCAGTAGCCCTGCAGGGTGCCTGTGCTCCACCTTAACTTGTTGACATTCTATACATTTAGATAGATATCCAACTATGTCCTTTTTCATTCCTGGCCAATAGAACAATTTCTAAGTGGTCGTGATCATCTTTTGATAAATAGGGTGGCCAATATATGGCCTTTTATGTAATTCATCCATTATGAACCTCTTCAAGTAGTCACAACTTGAGATATGCAACCTACTTTTGTAGGTTAGCAGGCCCTCATCCAAGAATTGGTAACCATCATATTTCATCCATGTGGGTTCCTGTTCTAAATATGTCTCAAAAATTTTAGAGAATTCATCTACATTTTGTGCATTTCTCACCCTTTCTTTGAGGTCTGATTCATAGGTGCTCATTGTTGCCAGGTGAATCACTTACATGCTTCTACTTAGGGCATATTCTACCCTATTCTCCTTTCCCTTAATGTGTCTTATTTCAAAATCAAACTCACTAAGGAGAGACATCTGCATATCTTGTCTTGCATTGAGTTTGGGCTAGTCAAATAAATACTTCAGTCCACTGTGATTTGTCATAAGGATAAATTTATTGCCTAAGAGATAATGCCTCCACATTTTCATTGCATGCACTATGGTAGCCACCTCAAGTTCATGTGTTACATAATTAATATTATGCTCATTTAACTTTCTAGAATCATAACATATCACATGCCCATCTTGCATGAGAAATGCTCCAAGTCCGTCCTTGTAGGCATCTATGCATACCAGAAAATCCTTGTTTGGATCTGCTATTTTCAGCACTGGGGCATTGGTCAGTAGATGTTTTAACTACTGAAAACTTTGCTCACATTTTGTTAACCAAGCAAATTGAATTCCCTTTTTCTGAAGGGAGGTGATATATAGGGATGTACTTTGTATGTATTTATATAGTTTTAGTATTTTTATATAGAGTCTTGCATTAGTTTGGGTAAGTTGGTTATTTGATGTTGAATATATTTTTTTATTTTTATCTGTTTTAGGGGAAAAAAAGTATCTGTATCTAACCAAATCAAATGAAAAGTTTAATTTAACATTGACTATCAAGAAATGACATATAATATGTGACAAAAGTTTGGGTTTATAGGAACACATGTTACTCTCAATGGAAACACGTGAGATGTTGGGATATGTATGAGGATGAACTTGTTATTTTTTATCCCTAATTGCAACCTCATGAATTGATGATCCAGGAGGATCCAAGAATGCTCACAGAGGTCCAGGAGGATCCGAAACACTCGTAGAGGTCCCGAAGGATTCATAAAGTCTAAAAACTAGATCATCCCAAATGATCTTGAAAATGACATCAATGTGTAGAGCTTGGTAATATCTTTCCAACGACACAAAAATCATCTCCAACAGAGCTAGAACGCAAAAGATATGGCCGATCAAAGTTCAAGTCAACCATGCAAAAGTCAAAGTCAAAAGAGTAAAAAAGGTGACATGTGTCACCACTGAAAGGGTGACACGCGGCACAACCATATGATGATGACATGGTAGCATCACAAGGCACCATGTGGCATGACCGTACGGCTGACTGGGTAGGTGATGTGGAAATCATGCATATTAAGTGGACCAATTGTTTATTGATGTGTGATAGAGATAGACCAATGAGAGGTTGCCACGTGGAAACCTCCAATTGGTCATTAATGGGTAAGGTTGATTAAAATTAATTGGAGCCCGAAGGATCGATCCTGGGTCTCCCGCCAAACAACCCAATAACCTCACCAATACACCGCGCATGTGTTTCTTAATTGTATATGGCACCATTGTTATTTAAGGTTGTTATGTTGCATATTTGATGGAGGAAAAGGGCCAAGAGATTATCCCTCGACCCATAATCTATGATCATGTGGTATCCAACGTAACTAACTTATATTCTGCGGAGGTGCTAACGAATATTCCAAAAAACTATACCATATATACAATATAACTCCAAACGTATCCAACGTAACTAACTTATATTCTGCGGAGGTGCTAACGAATATTCCAAAAAACTATACCATATATACAATATAACTCCAAACTATATAACGATTGTATGTTATAAAAAAAACAAGGTTTGCAGGTATCGAACCTAAGACCTCCTCTATGCTAAACATATGCCTTACTCATTGCGCCAAAGGCGCCTCTTGTTAAGGCATTCCCATGCAAAAATATTTAATTCCGGCCAACAGTTCCAGCTGGAGGTTAAGGGGAACGTGCCCTATATAATGAGTGTGTGGATCGAGACAAGGACACACATGAATGCAGAGTACGATGTCTCAAAGTTCATGCCCAAGGGTAATTAGAATTGGAGGTTGCATCGTAATGCATGCCATGAGGTTCCAACATGAAATTTTATGAACTTTGTACTCATTTTTATTGAAATTTCACAAGGAATTCAATGGTGCACTCTATTTCTGAGTTTGAGCAACATGTAAAAAGGTCATTTTAAAACACAAGCATTTGAGCATTAATAAATAATTCTCTATTGGAAGCAGACCCAGAGACATGTCCCAAATTGGGTGAAGTCTATTATCAAACTTGTGTATGTGATTTTAGTATTGTTGTTCTATTCTCATTCAGTTATATTGCAAGTTGCTTATCATTAAAGTATATTGGATAAGATAAGTTAATTCACATGTGATTTGCAAATAGTAAAGCGATCATTATTATTTTCAAATATCAAGTAGATGTTTATATGTATTAAATATTCTTTAACATCAAAGGATTTTTCATATCAAGTTGGTATCAGAGCGAGGTTTGACTAGTGGTTGTGAGTGAATGCTTACAAGGTCCAAATCCAAGCGAGGAGAAGGAAAAATTACAAGTTATAATCCAAAGATTGGTTTGAGAAGCTTTACTTGAAGAAGAGAGATGACTTCACCAAGAAAATTAGGTCATTATGACTCTGAAGATGATTTCTTTGAAGATTTTAATTTAATGAAATCCATGGTGGAAGAAATGTACGAGGGTCGAAAGAAGGACAAGGAGTAATGTACATCAAATAAAGTTGAAAAAATCAAAGAGGGAGGAGGTGATGAAGGTGGACCTTCAGAACCTTCCTCACCATCATCCTCATCATATTCAAGCATATACACATGAATTCAAAAAGAAGGAATTATCCTTAGGAATTTCATCGTATACTCGTGAAACTCTTCTAAAATATTGGTGGCATGCACTCATATCTTCGACATACTATTTTAATGTTTAAACCTACTAACATTGATAAAGTGTCAGTACAAGCGACACACCTAGAGGCTAGTAAGGGGAAGCATGTGATTGAAGATAAGAATCCATACAAGTTTGAGAAGAAATCAAAAGGAAAATGGAAGAGTAAGAATTTGGCTACAATAAAGCAAGATAAATAAATACCTACATGTTCCCACTGTAAAAAAAAAGGGCATGAAGAAGCACATCATTGGAAGTTGCATCCAAAATTACGACCAAAGAATTTCAAGGATAAAGGGAAGCAGAAGATTGCTACATCATCTCGACAGGATCTAGGATAAGATTCGGGGATGAATCTAAGATAATGAAAATAGGAAGGAAAGGTATATATACTATCAATTCTAATTATTTAGTTCAATCTTCTAAATTAGAAAGCGTTACTGATCAAAAGAAAAGAAGTGAGCTTTTCCATGTCAGGGTTATAGTCAAGAATACAAAGGTAGATACTTTGTTTGAAAGTGGATCTCAAGTTAACTTAATATTTGAAGCAGTTTTTAAGAAGTTGGGTTTAAAGATGACACCTCGTAAAAATCCATATCCATTAGGTTGGGTTTGTGAAGATGCTAAGTTGCAGGTAACGAGGTAGTGTAAGATCAGATTTGCAATTACTGCTAAGTTCTTTGATGGGGTAGAAATAGATTGTGTGCCTCTTGACATTTGCGGCACTGTCTTGGGTACTCCATATCTATTTGACAGGAAAGCTATATTAAATCGTGAAGAAAATAAATATCACATTTTCAAAGATGGGGTTGAATTTATTGTCAGAGCTCATCGAATCAAAACCAATGTTTCTTTAGTGAGCACAGGGAAAATGAAGAGCCTCATGAATGCAAGCAAATCTTTTGTTCTCATGATAGTGAAACATGAAGAATAAGATATTCGATGTTTTATCAGGTTATGATCCAACTCATAAGCATGAGTTGGTTAAAATCATATCTAACTATGATGAGTTATTTAAGGAACCTATAAGGTTTCCTCCTAAGAGGGAGGTTGAACATGAAATCTATTTTCAACAGGATGCTCCTCTTCCTAACATTGATACGTATAGGTCATCAGTGATCGAGAATGCATAAATAAAGAAGCAGGTTCAAGAGTTGCTTGATAAAGGAATCATCATACCAAGCTCCTTTCCGTGTGGTTCTCCTATTGTATTAGTTCTAAAGAAAGATCACACGTGGAGGATGTGTATTGACTTCTGAGCCCTGAATAATATTACAGTAAAAAAGTGTTGTCGTCTTCCCATAATTGATGATTTATTGGATCAATTAAGGAATTTTTTTTATTTCACTAAGTTGGAGTTGAGAAGTGGTTACCATCATATCATAATTGCAGAAAGGGATATATGTAAAATTGCTTTCAATACAAAGAAGGGGTTGTTTGAATGGTTAGTTATGCCATTCAGTTTATGTAATGCACCTGTGACATTTATGAGGGTAATGAATGATGTGTTCTGGCCTTACATAGATGATTTTTTCATCATCTATTTAGATGATATATTGATCTTTAGTCGAATATGGGAAGATCATATAATGCATGTCAAGATAGTCATTGAACTCTTCAAGAAGGAGAAGTTGTATGTAAAAATGTATAAATGTGAATTTGACAAAACTTCTCTGGTATATTTGGGTTACATTGTAGGGAATGGTTAGCTAAAGATAGATCCTGCAAAAGTATAAGTCATTGTGAATTGGCCCAATCCAACTACTGCCACAAAATTTAGGAGCTTCTTAGGAGCAGTACAATATTGGAGGAAATTCAATGCTAATTTCTCTTTCATAGAGGCTCCTCTACATGCATTAACAAGTTTTAAGTATGTCTTTCAATGTGGAGGAAAGCAACAAAAATCCTTCAAGACATTAAAAAAGAAGATAAGCATCGCACCAATTTTGGTTCTTCTAGATATACAATATCCATTTGAGATTCAAAACGATGCAAGCATATATGCCATGGGAGCAGTCTTGATGCAATAAGGTAAACCTATATGTTATCATTCTGAGACTTTTACTCGTGATGTGATTAACTATCCAACATATGATAAGGAATTGTATGTGTTGGTACAAAGTGTGAAGAAATGGAAGCATTACATAATGGGAAAGGAGACAATAATTCATACAGATCATCAACCATTACAATATTTACAGTCACAGACCAAGCTACAACAATCACGACATTTCAGGTGGATGGGTTTCTTACAATATTTTCATTTGTTAATCAAGCATAAGAAAGGTGTTCTTAATAAGGTTTCAAATATATTGTCAAGACCAGTGGTTAATGAATCTGTAGTACTAAGGTATAATCCTTTAGCTCATGAAAGTTATATTGAATAATATGCTAAGGATGATGATTTTAAAGATGTGCATGAACCATTAAATCGTGGAAATCAACAGTCAGATTATTATATGGATGATAGTTTGTTATATCATCTTGGAAAAAATTGTATACCTAGAGATGAAAGAGTGAATGTAATTATAAAAGTTCATACATTTCTCATTTCTGAAAATTTTGGGGTTGGTAAGCAGTAGCACAGTTGCATAGATATTGTTATTGGCATCGAATGAATGAGACAATTTCCAAGTATGTAAAAGGGTGTGTCATGTGTGCCACAAGTAATCCCAACAACAAAAAATTGGGATTATATATGCCACTTCCACTACCTTCTCAGCCATGGGAAATTATCTCCATGGATTTTTTAGGGGGTTTTCCAATGTCCAATACATGTCATGATTACTTATATGTTGTTGTGGATAGATTAAGTAAGATGTGTATTTTAATGCCATGCAAGAAACAAGTCACAACTAAACAAACATCATAAATGTTATTTGCTAATTTAAGGGTTCATTTTGGGTTGCCTACATCTATTATATTAGATCAAGACTCTCTCTTTTTGAATTTTGGTCTCATTTATGGGAATTGATGGGCACTAAGTTAAAGAAGAGCACAATTTTTCATCTGCAGAAAGATGGAAAAACAAAGGTGGTAAACAAAACAATGGTACATCTACTTCAAGGATATTGCAGCAAGCATCCTAAGTTATGGGACCAACATTTTCCTTATGTACAACATGCCTATAATCATGCCATGCATTCTTCTACTCAAAAAACTCCTTTTGAAGCATATTTGGGGTGCTTTCCTAAATCACCTATGGAGTTTTCTTTTGGAGAAGCAAGTAAAGATGATGGACATGATGGTACAGATAAAGATAAAAGGTTCATTCACAAGATCCAACAGGTAAATCAAGCAGTATAGGAACAGTTGGAGAAAAACCAAGCCAAATACAAGGTGATGCATGAAAAACATCGGGTTGATTATCAGTTTGAATTCGGTGATCAAGTTTGGTTACATATCAACAAGGAAAAAATAAAGGGTGAAGGTAAAAATCTAAGGCCAATCCAATATGGTCCATTCAAGATCTTAGAGAAGATTAGTACTAATGCATTTCGTTTAGATATACCAACCTACATACAAATGTATTCAATGGTAAATGTTGAGAAGTTGAAGCTTTATGAGCCTCCTATGATTATGGATGAAGATGAAAGTATTCAAGTTCTAACAGTTGATGATTTTGCTCCATAATATTTGGACAAGCTACAAGAATATGTTATTCTCGATAGAAGAATCATAACTTCACAATGAGGTGATGTGGAATATCTTTGAGTTGGTCTCAAAGAGGTGAAACCAAGTAAAGAAAAATGGATGGAGATTGAAAGGGTGATGGAAATTTACCCTCACTTAGTTGTTGAGTAATCAAAACTTTTGGTGGTTCAAAAGGATTTCAATGGGGAGGAATGATCTAGAAGGACCCAGGAACTCTCACAGAGGCCCGGGAGGATCCAGAACATTTGTAGAGGTCCAGAAGGATTCATAAATTCTCAAAAATTGATCGTCCCAAATTCTCTTGAAAATTACATCAATGCGTAGAGCTCAACGATAGCTTTCCAATGACACAAAAATCATCTCAAATGGAGCTAGAACGCAAAAGATATGGCTGGTCAAAGTTTAGGTCAACTAGGAAAAAGTCAAAGTCAAAAGGGTCAAAAGGTGACACATGTCACCATTGAAAGGGTGACACATGGAACGACCATAATACTATACGATGATGATGTGGCAGCATCAGAAGGTGCCATGTGGCATGACCGTATGACTGACTGGGTAGGTGATGTGGAAATCGTGCATATTAAGTGGACCAATTGTGTATTGACACAAGGAAGAGATAGACCAATGAGATGTTGCCATGTGGCAACCTCCCATTGGTCAGTAATGGGTAAGGTTGTTTAAACTTAGTTGGAGCCCGGAGGATCAAACCCAAGTCTCCCACCAAACAACCCAACAGCCTCACCAATACACCACACATGTGTTTCTTAACCATATATGGCACCACCATTATTTAAGGTTTTTATGTTGCATATTTGGCGGAGGAAAAGGGTCGAGGGCTTAACCCTCAACCCATAATATATGATCATATGGTATCCAACGTAAACAAGTTATATTCCATGAAGGTGCTAATGAATATTCCAACAAACTATACCATGTATACAATAGAACTCCAAACTATATAGCAATCGTATGTTATAACAAAAGCGAGGTTCACGGGGATCGAACCCATGACCTCCTCTATGCTAAACATATGCCTTAACTATTGCGCCAAAGGCGCCTCTTGTTAAGGCATGCCCATGAAAAAATATTTAATTCCAACCAACAGATTCAAATGAAGGTTAAGGGGCATGTGCCCTATTTAATGAACACACAGATCGAGACAAGGACACACATGAATGTAGAGTATGGTGTCTCAAATTTTGTGCTTGAGGGTAATTAGACTTGGAGGCTGCACCATAAT
>JZKD02S2131075.1:340357-367994 GCA_000966675.3 Picea glauca | reverse complement strand
GGATTTCGCGACTTCGCGTATCAGGAAGTCGAAGGAATTTCCACCTCCGTTTTCCCGATCCCCGAAATGACGATACTCTTCCTGGACAATCAACGGTCCAGGTCTTCCCTTGATAAACGACTGTGATCTTTTCACGAGTTCTCATTTCATGGGTTCTTTTTTCTTCCACCTTTGACCTTTCCCTCCCGTGAGTCAGTGAAATGCTGGTCTCTCGCCACACGTCCCTCGAAATGGACGGTTCTGATGATGTCGGGGTAGCCAATGATTGTGATCTTTTCATGAGTTTACACTTCGCGAACTCTCCCGACTCTACTCTTTGAATTCTTCACTCTGCGAGTTAGCAAAATGATAACCTTTCACCATGTGCCATCCTTGATGGACGACCATGATCAAATCGCGAATTTGCACATCGCGAGTTCGAACAGTTATATTCTTTGACCTTCTCACTTCGCGAGTCAACAAAACGTTGAGCGCTCGCCACGCGTCCTTCTCGATGGATGGTCCCAATGATTTCAGAACTTCTCTCGTGTACTCTCCTCTGAATCCAACGACTGTTGGTCCACGCGCTAGATCCAATGGCTCAGATCTATTCTCCTCTTGCGCGCTCTTGACGTTGTTTGGACATGGATTTCGATGGTCCAAATCTTCTCCTCTGCTTGATCCAACGACTGGGATCTTATCATGAGTTCTCATGAACCTTCCCATTGACACCTCTGAGTCATGAGTCAGCGAAATGCTGAGCTGTTGCCATGCGTCCTTTTCGATGGACGGTTGGGACTTCAGGACTTTGCAAAGCCCACTCTCCTGTGCAACTCCAAAGGGTTAAACCTCATGCATGTTCCTATGGATCCAACGATTGTTGGTCCATGCACCTAGACCTGACAGATCAGATCTGATCTCCTCCTATGCTCGTTCCTCCTCTGCTTGGACGTGGATCTAACGGTCCAGACTCCTCTCTACAACCGATCAGACGACTAATGTTGCTCCTCCTCTGAGCTTGGAATTTTCTTTGACTTAGAAGATTCTATCCATGTTCAAAAGGTCTCAGCCTTTGAACTTCCTTCGTACAAACCCGACTCTTGATTTCACTTGCGTGTCTGAAGGCATTATCTCTTCTGAGATTATAGAATTAGAATAAGTCTGTCTCATGCTCTCTCCTTATGTTATCCCTTCTGAGCTTGATCTCCTCAAAGACTTCGATCCCTCATGCATACCTTGTGTTCTCAGGATTTCGTCAAACTCAGAATCTCGAAGAATTTCTTGAACAAGAAATACTTCTCGCCCTCCTGGCGTTCTTCTGCTCGATGAACTCCTTGTAGAGTTTTTTCTCGCAGAGTATTCAATAACTTTGTCTCTCTCTCTCGAACTCGACACAGAGTTCTTCTGTGCACACTTGCACCAACTCAATGCCCACCTGACAGATCTTTATAGATTCCTCAACAACTATGGTTCTCTCTGAACTCAATATAGAGATCTTCCCGTGCACTCCTTGCACTTCTATTGATGAAGGTTCAACGATATCCCTCCTAAGCTTTCTCTTGGGGTTAGACCTCTATCAACGCACTCTTTGTGGACTATGTGCACTCCTTGCACTCGAAAACACAAAGACAAGAAACAATTGAAACTCAAGCAATACTTCACCAGTTACGCATTCAAAACATGAAAATGAATAAAAACATGTAAAACATACATAAACACACGTTATGCAGGAAAAAATGCTTTTCTATTATCTTTGTGTGTCTATACAGATGATTTACAAAAAAACTGGACTGTAACAAGTCTCAGTTCTCTCTAGCTCTCTCTCTCAGAACTATTCTACCTCTAAGGTCTCTCTTCCTAGACCTCTCTATCCTTCTCTGCCTTCTCGTCCCTATCTACCCTATGAAATATGATACAAGATCTCCTTACAAAAGAGGGGCTCTGCGAGCTCGTCCTCTCTCACCTAACCTCATCAATTACATTGAGGTCTCATAAAGGTTTACCTAGACCTGACTATGATCTGGGCTTGCTACAAGCAACCCTTTAATTGAAATCCAACCACTACCTGTACAAAGGCATGGCTTGGCATTAAAAGCCTTACAATGCAAATCCCCATGGGATTTGATTTCAAATTTAAAAATGTGAGAGGTTCAATGCCTCTCTTTCTCCTGAAATGCGCATTGATGTGCTGGAATGTTGGCGTGCTCCTGAGGTGGACTGATGCTCCTGCATCACCATGTAAGGCATTGTCAAGCACTTGGAACTCCTTCTTGGGTTCTTCCAAACTTAGGTCCTTGGTTGAATATTCTTTAAAGCTAGAATCCTCTCCATCGACTACCCAATCCATCTTTGAGTCATGATGACTATCTCAACTTTCTTTAGAAGGATTAGATGTGGGAGTGGATCAAATCACTTCTCTAAGAACATTGAGAAATTCAACAATTTGAGTGACCAAAGACACCACAGAGTCTAGTTTCAATTCTAATTCCATAAATTTGTTGCATTCGATATGCATGAGAGCCTGGACTTCTCTTTACAATTTACGAAGTTGTCTTCATTATATGATTGTTCCAATGGTGAAGCGGCCCCTCTCCTAAATTTCCATTGAGAGCTTGACCTCCATTCATCGTGCCGATGACACCAACAAGTTCAAGGAAACCACAAGTTGTTGGGATTTTTCCACCCGATGCTCACACCATTTAACAATTACACTATGTTTCCTCTAACACAAACCTCACATGCCCATCACCTCTATGACATGCCATGCCAAACCTGAAGAGGACCTAGATCCAAACTGAATCTAATCGAGGATCATCAAATGGAGCTGCTTAAAAAGACCTAGACCAAGCCAACAAAAAAAACCAGATAGTGCCACCACCACTTGTGCCTAAACTTCTTTCACTAGAGTAGAATCTAGGGGAAAGGGAATGGAAGAAACTAGTTATCATGTACCATACCAACCAAAACTATAAACCACATGTAAAACGATAATGCTCCATGGAGCTCTTAATGAAAATACATGCCAACAAGAGAGAACATCAAAATATGAGAGAATTTGAAGCCCATAAATTCATAACATGAGAGAGTTGTACGACAAAACATTGAAGGATCAAGCTCATTATGTTCAAATTCTATGAAATTATCATGGGAGGGGTTGATATGATGAACCCCACTTTTACATGCAATTTTCATTCATTCAAACCTATGCCAAGATTGGCCAAAATGGTAGATTGATGATTTATTTTGTTATATATTTTTATAATTATTATGATCTCTTTTCTTAGCTTATTATTATTATGGTTGACTATTTTTTAATATTTCATTTTTACAAACTTCATATTTTTTCAATTTAGTTTATTAATGTTACAAATGTGACACATCTACCTAGATTGTAAATACATCTCACAGCTCTCAGTGCAATAAAATAATAATAAAATTTATATATACAAAGTGTTGAGGATTAGCGAGAGATAAGGAACATAGATTCTCTTTCATTTGTTTGTGTTGGCCACCTAAGTAATGATGATTTGTGTTGGCCACCTAATGATGATTTGTGTTGGAACATAGATTCTCTTTCATAGTTAATGATGTTTGTGTTGGTCACCTAATAATGATTTTGTTTGCTACCTAAATTATGAACATAGTTAAATTTTGTGCTTTTGGATATTTCATTAGAAGACTACTTTGTTATTATCCTACTTTAAATCAATTTTGATATTAAATTTTTACAAAGTTTTAAGATAGTTTGCTATTGCTGCTAAGCAACCTACTTTTTAGAAAACATATTCTTAATTTCAGTCATTAATGTATTTTTATGATAACATTTACTATTTTCATTGAGTTATTTAAGCAATATTTCAAATTTATTATTATGATATGGAGTTTAATATATTAGTATGGGTTTTTAGACTGGAGCTCAAGGTCAAGGTTCGACTAGTAAATGGTTGGACATGTATAATGTAAATAGATGAATCATGTAATAGGCTTGTCACAAAGAACTTAAGCTATGTAAATAATAAAATTGGAAGAGGAAATGAGGCTTATGGAAAAATAAATCCTTTATTACCAAGTGTCAATTTCTATAATTCATCTTTTTCTACCACATGCCTTAAAATAAGTTATCAACCTTCTTTCATTTATTGATCTATCATTGAATGGGTTGGTGGGGAAAGTATTTCACATAGTTATGGAAGCATGGGTTAATTATAATTATTATGGAAATTGTAAGAGTCCTATGTGCCTCTAGTAAGAAGTAAGTCAACCATCATTTCCTCCAATCCTCTCATTGCCATTGACTCTAGCATTGTAGGAGAACTCTTACATGTACTCTTTACATAGTTCATGTCGTGTTCTCCATTGCCAACCTTACAGATTTGGAGCTTAACCAAAATCAACATCATGAAGAAGAAAATTGTAGACTTGGGATGGAATATAGTTGGTTGTATGTGAGCATAGATGTTGGGAAAGATAGGAATCCATCATCTAACTATACATTATGTACTCTTTGGATGCTTGAGAGCCATGTATTAGGCTCTTTTTGTCCACACTAAAGAGCACAAGAGGGAAGAATATCCATTAGGGACTATTGACCGGAGAAAGGGAAGATCTTCCTTGTGTTGTGTGGGGTAGTGGAAGAGAGTTCCTCAGCTATTAAATGCTAAATGAGATGCTTGTAATGCTCTATGGTGACTAGATTGGCTTAGCATGAGAGTAGATGGGTTGTACTGAGAGAGATAGAGCTTGCAACTTGGTTCGTTCGCATTGGTGGCCTCATATCCTGGCTTGGGGGTGGTATCTACGCTGGATGTCTATGGTTGGGTGAAACATTGCTCTTACGCAACCAATTTATTGGACCAAGTGTTATTAAAATATAAGTTTCCTCTCATTGTTTATGATTATGCAAAATTAATGTTATTCTTTGTTATGGAATAGTTATGTATTATGCATGTTGTGTGTTAGATGATTTATGATTCTATTCATGGACATTTTGTTGTCATGGAACACTGAGAATCCATGCTAGTTTATTTCACTGCAATCTTTTTAATTTTCATTATGCATGCATTTGTTTTCATTCTGGTCCTTTCGAGGAGGTTTTTTTGTTGGCATTATGGGAAAATCACCTATGAGGGATGCAATTTGAAATCCTTGTTTATGGCTACCCATCATGTGGTTGAGAGTGATGTGTAGGGATGCTACCGTCACTCTAAACCATAGTATCAAAACAAGTCACATTGGAAAAACACAATAAAGATTTGATCTCGGTAAACAATAATCTCCCCGAATAAAAACTTATATGAATCTTACACACAAGAATGAAAAAGCAATTTACAATACTTAAGGATTATCACCATGTCCTAAACATAAACATTGAATGAAGAAGCAATTTACAATACTTAAGGATTATCAACCTGTCCTAAACATTGTGATTATCGAAACATAGAGCATACCAATAATAAATTGTAAAACAATTTTCAAACAAACAACAAAACCATAACACAAAATTGCTTAATTTTGTATTTATTATTGGTACAAATGAATTTAGCTACCAAAAATAACACAATCTAAACAATGTGTAAGGGGTCGACTTAAAGAATTTTGTATTGAATGTGGCAGAGCTTAAAATAGCTTTGAAAATCTCTGCCACATTCAATACAAAATTCTTCCCCGACCGGAGCACTTTATCGATTTATGACTCATTTTAACTTTACGCGTGGATTCAAATAAAGAAATTCTGACCATAACAACTTTACGCGTGGATTCAAATCAACAAATTCTGACCATAACAACTTTACGCGTGGAAAACAAACAAAATTCTCAAATTAACAACTTTACGTGTGGATTCAAATAAACAAATTCTGACCTTAACAACTTTACGCGTGGAAAACAAACAAAATTCTCAAATTAACAACTTTACGCGTGGATTCAAATAAACAAATTCTGACCTTAACAACTTTACGCGTGGAAAACAAACAAAATTCTCAAATTAACAACTTTACACGTGGATTCCAAACAAAATTCTGAAACTAACAACTTTAGAGTTCAAAAGAAAAACTAAAAATTCCTTCCCTTCGTTGTATTAAAGTCGAAGGAAATCTCAACGATGAGATATATCTGTTAAAATGTATAAAAAATATAGATATTCATAAGACGCACTAATGAGAAACATTATATTATGAAAATAAATTTAAATATAGTTTAGTGTTGTACGAGTAATGAGGTTTTACATTTAAAGTTCACTAAATCATTAAATAATTTAGAATTTGCCAAAACAAATAAGAATAGAAAAGTATTAAAAGAAATAACCAACTTGCAAAAATTAAAACAAATTTTATATCACAATATTTAAACTATATATATTGAGTGGATTTAATGGTTAAGAACATGTATTCCTCATAAGAGGTCACAAGTTCAAATTCAGAGTGGGGTAGGGTATGTATACCTCTGTAGACTTTACCAGTAAAAATCGTTGGGCGGTGGGGGTCTCATACACCAATTTGGTGTCTCGCTTGGCTGTGATCTTAAAAATAGATTATATGGGGCAAGTTGGTTAGTTTTTCTTTTAATACTTTTTTATTCTTATTTGTTTTGGCAAAGTCTAATTTAAAATGACATAGAATGTGCGACAAAAGTTATTTGTTTCGACAAATTTTAATTTAACATTGACTAGTAAGAAATGACATAGATTGCGTGACAAAAGCTTGGGTTTATAGGCACAAATTTTGCTCTCAAGGGAAACAAGTGAGGTGTTGGGTTATGTATGAGGACAAACTTGTTATTTTTTTTTAGCTCCAATTGCAACGTTGTGCATTGATTCCATTGTTTGGTTGAGGGTTTTTCTATGTAAAGTGTGGAGAGCATCTATTCTACCATCTTTTGATTTTGATTCCTTGTTAGAGTTTTTTTTATAGGTGAAGTGTGGAAGGGTGACACTTTCCTTTAGGGTGTTTTGGGCATCAACATGACCTATATATGGTTGCAGGCTATCTCTCCTTGTAGGTTCCTCTTCAATATCAAGATCCCATAACTTTAGTTGTGAGTTAAGCCTAATTTACATCGTGAGTAAATTAATTTAGCCATGGTTTTTTCATACTTGTTCCACTTTATTAGAAAGTCTACTTTTTATTGTTTTGTTGTTAAATTTAATAAGACAATGTAGCACTAATTCGTTAAAAGTTGGTTTTATTTTCCTCGTGGATACATAAGGAACATCCTCATCTTATACATATTTCAAAGAGGTTGTAGCACCTAGAATCTCCAAGGGTAGCTTTATTATGGAGAAATTGACCTCAACTTCTATTATCAATCTTAATGATGAGGTTCTTGCTCAAATTGAATTCTACCAGGATCCTTGTTTGATTTGTATATTCTATAGACAATGGCCACGACTCTCATATCTTCACCAATGGATGCCTCTAACTCAAAATCCACTCTTAAAAGAGGAAGCTTATATATATATATATATATATATATATATCCCTATACTTGTGGTTATTTTATTATAGAATTGGACTTAGCAATGATAAGACTGCATTCTCCATGTTGGCCCTTGCTTTATTGGTAATGCAAGTTTGTGAATGAATCCCTAGGTCCCCTCTTTTGATCCCTGTGCTATGTTGAGTTCAAATATGGGTTAGTCTCCCTATTTTGCCTCTCTAGTCTTGGGTCCCACACTTTATGAAATCCATTAAGACACTGTGAAAATTTAACCTACATTTTCACGACACTAGTGAAAGGATTCTTAAAACCTTCACAAACTTGTTATACATTGAAATGAATCTTGTCAAAGTTCTCCCTGAATAAAATCTAGCTAAAGATGGGTGGTATCACATGGAAGAAAAAAATGGATTATGAACCAGTAGAATTTAGATGTAGATCATGTTTTTCCTATAAAAACATAGCAAGATCTTTCTTGAAGTGTAACAAGAATCCATCTCTTTACTCCTAGAAATAACTAAAGGAAAGTTCAAAGAAGAAGACTTTTAAGCCCACTTTGTGGTAGGAATCTAAGGATCACCACTATATGATTAAAGCCATTGACCTTATCAAGGAGCCATCACATGAAAATGGGGAAGATATTCTGATCAATGATTGTTTGAATTCAAAACCTTCCAAGGAAACAATATTTGAAGATGGAATCAAATTGACAATTAGCTCCAACCCATGTGGAGAAGAGAAAGAGGAAATGGTTGTGCCACATCCAAAAAAGGATTCACAAGAGCATTCAAATCGATATGGGAATAGGAGGGAAGCCAACCCTTATAGAAATATAAACCTTGAAGATCTATCAACTTGATATGCACCAAACACCCAAATAGCATAAAAATGGAAATAGAAGTAACTTCATGCCTTGAGAATGAGAGAGAAGAATGAATGTAGCATCCCCAGAACCCTGTTGGGTAATGCCACATAAAAATTTTGAACTTTGATACTAATTTAATTAATGAAAAAGCTCTCCAATCACACAGATTATTGCAAAATAACAACAACTATATATATACAACATATACAGAAAAACCCATGAAAATAAATGCATAAATATTAGCACAACACATAAATTAACACACAATAGACACTTATCATTGGTAAAAATAACACCAACTACGTGCAGGCCTTCCTCGAGCCTCCCAGCCTTAGACCGCACTGCTCATAACTCTTAGCAGTGGGTCACCCCTAAGATGGGGCTAAAAATCTACCTGGGTACAACATTCCTAACCAGGCTAAGGTCTCTTAGACAACACAAACTCAGACTCAAGTGCCAACTCTAGAGAACAACCTACAATTCCTCATTCCGCACATGCCTATCCCACTCGAGGAAGTGTGCCCCTTCTCTGCTCAATAGTCCTTCGAATGCCCTACTTCCCTTTCGTGGCTTCAACAATAGGATAGATAGGAAGTCTTAGAGCCATGTAGATGTAGCTTGGCACCTTGGAAAATCAATTCCTAGCGGTTCTCTCACCTAGAGAGAATGCTCACAAGACTGAAAACCTGCTTCTTTAGTATCCCACGGGCCTGACAACCCGCTTCTTCAGTATCCCATGGGCCTGGCAACTCGCCTCTTCAATCCAGTTCCAAAAATTTCCATGGTACAGGTACAGGTGATGGCAGCATGAAGGTACAGATGACAACAGTAAGGTGAGGTGAGAATAATGATGGAATGATGGCCAAATGAACTAAATCCCCCAATTGTACTTGCATGTTCCCAACTTGACACTTGTCATGTTGGGAACTAACTTGGGTCCACATGGGATACGTTTCCCAATTTAGAACCTAGGATATATTTTATATCCATAGTTTTAAACTTTAGATTTTAGGAATATTAATAAAATATTCCTTTGGGATAAATCCCTCTTAGCTTAGCCCCTTAATCCTAGACTCTAATCCCTCCTTATCCCATTCTAGTGGATTTTACCCCACTGTACTCTTTTACCTGATAGGTCTGCATAAATTATGTGTTTTCATTAAAAAATAAGTGTGATTACATTTTACAAATATAGACTCACTAGTCTTTTAGCTTCTGGATCTCCATCCTAATAACTAAACAAACACTCTGGCCTCAAAATACATACATACAAAGGCATTCTTGCCCCAAAGTATCCTAGCTCACCATCCTATATGTACAATTACGTTAATATTTACAATTGGGGTTCGACCTAGGGGTATTACATTCCCCTCCCCATTATTTATGCATTGTCCTCAGTGCATTATATACACATGTACAATCGAAACTTCAAAATTCTTCAAAAATATGGGGGTATTCTGATCTCATAGAATCCTCTGGCTCCCAAGTTGCATGCTCATGACCGTACCAAGTCCATTGGACCTTTACTATCCCTATGGCTCGATTTCAGAGATGCTTGATCTTCCAATCCAATATGCAAATCGGTTGCACTTGAAAGTTACCTTCTTGCTCCAGTTGAATCACATTCCAATCAATGACATAATTAGCATCAGGTACATACTTTTTAATCAATGAAACATGGAATACATTATGAATACACATCGATGCAGGTAAGGAAAGCATGCATGCCACATGACGAATCCTCTCTAGGATTTCAAATGACCCACAATAACATGCTCCTAAATTTGAACAATTTCCCAACTTCAGTGAAATTCTCTTGGAATTTACTTTTAAGAATACATGGTCAACCACTTTAAACTCTTTGTGAGTTCTACCTTTATCCGCATAAATTTTCTGCATGTCCTTTTATTTTCACCATCTTCTCTTTCGTTTCCTTGAGTAATTCTGTTACAACCACTGCTTTGTGTGTTGGGTTGTCCCGACTCACTAGGATGTTACACTTTATGCCATAAATTTCCTCAAATGTGATCATCTTTAGAGATGCTTGATACCCATTGTTGTAAGCAAACTCCACCAAATGAAAACAATCCTCCCATTTTGATGGTTTATCTATCACATACATCATTAGCATGTCTTCTATCACTTGATTTACCCTTTCTGTTTTCCCATCCGACTCTGGATGATAGGTTGTGCTAAAATTCAGATTTGTTCCAAATCCTTTACAAAATTTTGATGTAAATTTGGGATTTCTGTCAGATACAATCATCCTAGGAAAGCCGTGTAGCTTAGAAATCTCTCTCATATAAATATCAACAATGTTGGTTGCCTTGTGAGTGAACTTTACTGGAATAAAATGGGAAGACTTAGTAAGCTTATCCACCACCACCATGATTGAATCATGCTACTTGTTTGTTCTAGGAAGGTTGGTGACAAAATTCATTGTTACAACTTCTCATTTCCACTCAGGAATGGGAAATGGATGTAGCAAACTAGTTGGGTGTCTATGCTCAACCTTGACCTTTTGACATTCCAAACACTTGGAAATAAAATCAACAACTTCTTTCTTCATGCATGGCCAATAATATTGACTCTTGAAAACTACAATAGTTTTATGGTAACCTCGGTGCCCAACATAAGGCACATTATGCATTTCTTTTAATATAATATTTTTCAATTCTTGAGAATTTGGCACATAAATTATGCCCCTGTACATGAGAATTTCATCCTTTTTTAGCTTATAGTCTTCAGTTTTCTACTATAAATTGCTGAAATTTTTCCTTTATTTCCATGTATTTCTCATGTGATTTTGTAGCCTCTATAATTATGTCTTTCAAATATGTTGGATACATGCTAATGTATGTAGCATGCATCTCATGCACCCTTCTGCTGAGTGCATCAACCACCTTATTCTCTTCACCTTTGATATGCTTTATATTGAAGTTATATTCACTGAGGAATTCCAACCATCTGCTTTGCCTAGAATTTAAAGTTAGCTATCCAAATAAATATTTCAGACCACTATGGTATGTCCTCAACTCAAATATTTTTCCCATGAGGTAGTGCCTCCACATCTTCAAGGCATGCACTATGACAACCAATTCTAAGTCATGAGTAACATAGTGTCTTTCATTCTCTTTTGATTTTATTGATCCATAACACACCACATGCCCATTCCGACTAAGAACTCCACCAAGTCCTTCTTTACATGCATAGGTGAAAACTACAAAATCTTCATTAGGATCAACAATTCTCAAAATTGGTGCACTGGTCAAAAAATATTTCAAGTGTTGGAAAATTCTTTCACAATCTGATGTCCACTCAAACTTCACACCCTTATTTTGCAAGGAATTGTTTGGGTGTGCAATCTTTGAGAATCCTTCAATAAATATTTGGTAGTAACCTGCAAGTCCCATGAATGATCTCACCTCAAAAACAATCCTTGGTGTTGGCCACGCTTCAATGGATCTTATCTTTTTCGGATCAACTGTTATCCCTTCCTCTAATTTGATTTGGTCCAAATAATGAATCCGCTTCTAGTAGAATGGGCACTTGCTCAATTTGGCATACAACTAATTCTCCCTCAATGCCTGTAACACCAACCTCAAGTGTTTCTCATGCTCTTCTTCAGACTTAGAATATATAAGGATGTCATATAAGAATACAACGACAAACTTGTTGAGGCAAATATATGCATTTATCTTACTTAAGCATTTTCGAATCTTGCTTGGCTAAGGCAAGATAATTGGGAATATCACCCTATGTTTTATAGCCTCACAAATATTTCTCAATCCACAAGTATTAATTACAAGGGTTTAGGCTGTATTTTTTTAAGAAAAGAATGTTTCAAAATAACATAATTTTTTATATAATTTTATGAAAAATATACAGATTACCGAAAGTAAATGTGGAGATCAAAAGCAAAAGTAACCAAGTCACAGATACACACAAATGAGATAGGGTAGAAATATGCTTTATTTCATTCCAGGAAATCAAAAGTATCTTTCTCTTTACAAAACTTCTGTGAGGGCATGGACCAAAGTCTAATTTAGATATCCTCGATGAAAACCATACAAAAGGACTCTGACAAGAAGTAAAAAATGAACTTTATAATCTAGATTAGCTTGCCACAAACTGCTGCCAACTTGACTCTGCACAATAACCTTTATCAACTATGAAATTTAATACATAAACATACAAGTATACACAGACTATCAAAGATAGATCAACACCTCTAAAACAAGCATCTGAATGATATGGTTAAGCTTTGAACCTTGCTATCTACAATAGAACCCTGCTATCAAAAAGAGAATTAGGCCTTGAATAACTCAAGAATGAATGAAAACTATACTATCTCATATAAACAAAAGAGAAAACCTTAGTCTTGCTTTATCCTTCTATTCTCCCTCTTGTTCTCCCTTCTCATTTGGATTTTATGCATTCCAAATAAGTTGAAGTAGTTCAACTACTTTCTTTAGTTAAGTTAGTTAAACTTAACTAATTTTAGTTTAGGATAAATAATAATAATAATAATAATAATAATAATAATAGTTAAGGGTCTTTATTAAATAATAACTAAGTAGGTGGGACCCCTTGTGTCTCCCCTTTTTTATTATTTAAAAAAATAAACACAATTAGATAATCATTTAAACACATGCAGACTTGTAGCTCCCATAAATAATTCCAAAATTTGAATATTAAATATCAGAAATAATTCAAATCATATAAAAAATATGTAAATATCCACATTATCCAAAAAAATAGCTTGTTGTCCAAAACTTTCTGAAGACCACTGTCTTCAACAACTCAATCACAAACACATAAATTAAAATCCATACTTGCCACTTTGAGAGGCAATATTTCTTGTCATTCTTGTCCCCTTTGGACTTCCCAGAAGTAGCCTTTGGTTGATTTGAACATTGAGTCTTAATCTCACTAATAACACGGGAACAATCGTCCTTCAGATGCATACGAGAGGACACTGATTTTGAAGAGTCATTTGAAGGAGATGAAGGGGAGGGAGCAACTTTTCCTTTGTCTTGCACATGGGGGACATTGGTTTTAAGCTATTTTCTAGCATGAGAGGATTGAACAGGTGAATGCATAGGGGAAATTTGAACATTAGGGTTTATAGGTGGTGGAGGGGGTAATGAAAAATTAGGCCAACCACGACGGTGAGAGACTGTTAGATTGACAATCTCCTGCCATCTATCATTTGCAGGAACTTCTGGTTGCAAGGAAACATGAGGAGGCACATGGATACCATGGATATTTTGAGGCTGGAAGGGAGGTCCCTCTGGTCGGGGTTGAACTATCCGTTTCCCAATCCAATTGAATAACCCAAATTGAAACAATTGGTTCAACTCCTGGGGGTCAGCATCAAAAGAATTGAGAAACTAGGTCTTCTAGGCCCTCTGTTCCAGTTTCCTCTTGCTCTATTATTTCGGCCATGGCTTCCCCTGCCGAAGAAACTGATCCTACATTAACAACTAGCCCTTAACATACCATACATGATATTCTGTTTACATGAAGCAAAGTTTGGCTCATAAATTGACATGAGACCCATGCAAATCAATCCATAATAAATTATTTAATAATTTCCAAGTGAGCAGGGGGTAGACAGGGTTCATGGGACATCTGGAGGGATTGTAATGAGCAAAAAAGTGGTATCATGATAGGGGACAATTACACAAGTACTGCTCAACTATTCGTTAAAAAATTTAACTGTGCAATCAAATACCAAAAATATCAGCGACCACCTATTTCCGTGTCATATCTTTTATCACTGTTATACAAAGTTTTTAATTTATTTTATAGAACAGGGCGCGTAAAAATGAAATTGGGATCATGAGGGGGGTATAATGAGATAAAAAGTGATAGTATGAGAGGGAATAATATGGATACTGTTCATAAAAATATATCAAATCAAACAACAACCATAACTCTATTTAGACCTCATAATCCAATAATCATTCACTTTTAAAACAAAAACCATTTAACTGCCACTTTTTTACAGAATGCTTGCTGACTTCAAATAAAAGGCAATTCATATGCCTAAAATACTTTAATTATAACAACCCTTGCATATATACAATATCTATACAACAATCATAATAACATCATTGCCAATTTCATAACAACATTATAACCCTTCAAGCCACAATATTTCATATTCCAATGCTAAACCCCTTTTCCTTTCAAAACCAAATAGAAATATGCACAGTGATTCCAGCCATCCACATCCAATATTTATTTCTTAAACTCAAATAAGAATAGGCCTAGTATTAACCACCAACCGCCGACTTTCCAACACTGTTTGACACAATCCACTAACATTAAAACTCATAATCTGGTCCTGATTCAATCACACACAAACGTTTATCAACGTAAGTCTTGATTCGAAATAACATGCAACTCTGAGCATGAGATTCATGTACATACTTATTTTAAAATAAATTCCCAATAAGAGATAGAGCCAAATAGTGCCCGAGGAGAAACAAAACCAAGTCGTGCTCAATAGACCAAGCACACACATGTGTCTCTTTTATCCTTGATAGGATTGAAACAAGACCAAGATCACATTTAGGGTTTAATGCAAAAAATGAAGTAAGAATAATTATCTCGATCACATGAGAAAGTCCTCAGGGATGCAGACATCTCGTGCTCTTTTAAAAAATTATTGCAGAGAGGTAACAACAGATGGCTCAATCAAGGAATAGTATTTGAAACACAAAAAACTCGTTCCTTTTAAAAATCACCACAGACACATAACATTTAACCTAAAAACTTGACATTGAGGGTTACCAAAACATAACAGTTAGCCACCTCCAATGGATAACGAGAGAAGCGAACTCTTAAAAACACTGGAAAGAATGCCTGAGCACAATCCATGGCCAACCAAAACTATACAAGCTTCCATTTAAAATTTTGGGTGATGCTAAAAACCCGACTGTATAATGATTTCCAGTAACAATGATAATGGAGGCAATGCCATGCAAAAGACGGTTTGAGGCTCGACCAAAAAAAGGCAAGAACACTCCAACTCTTAACAATTTGCATTGCAACCCGGAGGAATGAAACATATCAACCACCGAGACAAAAAGGAGTGATAAAAACTTAATCACCAAGACTGGTTGTAAAACCCACGCACCAAGGCTTCCTAAACCATCATCATAATTTTCCACATAGAACTAGACCGAAAACCCAAGCTAACCGAAGATGTTTTTAACCAATTAACCAATGCACATGCTACACACAACAAGAACATTCATTCCTTTTCTTTAAAACGCCAACAATTTAGAGTACTCATAGAAGAAATCATAAGCACGACATTTATACACAGTAAAAAAACTTAAGAAAAACACAGACCTCAATCCATTATGAGACAAAAATTGATTCATAAAACAGAGGAGCCATCATGGATGGAAAATAAAGGAACCATACCTGGAAAATCTTTCTTGAGGGAGAGAGTTGGACTGTATCCTTCTTTCACAACCAAAAATTGCGGAGCATCAACAACCACTAGAGCCGAAAAATCAAATGCAAGTATGGCTAGGGTGACGGGATCGAGGGTTTTTTGAGTGATGTGCAGTAAATGCACGTTGCTTCCTTCCCTAGCCCCATTCAATTAAACTTAGAAGCCAACCAATCCACCATAACATCAACCATTGATTCAAACAAATATCCATTCCTATATCCATTACATAGTGCGCCACCTTCAGTCATGTTAAAATATTTTAACAACAACCATATGCTATAACGTTACCATATATGCCTCACACATAACCTTAAATCAAAGGGCACAAGACTAGCAGCAAGGTCTAAACACTTTTCTTTTGTCACTATTACATGTAACCTTAAGGCTTGTACATACTCTTTTTTCCTTTTTGTTTAAGCTCCCACATCATCATTTTGCATAAAATCATATGTAAAATAATCAATCGATGTTTAATAAATAAACATAGAACCTGTAAAAAATATTCCTTTTATCCATAGTACAACCATAAGTTGCGAGTGACCATCAAAACCATTTATCCATAACACAATCAACCAACCATCTTATGTTTCCATAACGAATAAAACCATGACCTGAATCATAAACTCTAGAAGACTGTGTTGGCATCATTATAACAACAACAAAGATATAAGCGTAACACATCCATCATAGCGCCATTAGTTTACAAGGGGGTCCCACCTACTAGTTTATTATTATTATTATAAATAAATAATAGAGCTTGGCAATCATTTGCGAATAATATTCATCGTTGCAATTTTAAGCATCAACAAACTGGCGACTCCACAGGGAAATCTGTTTCCAATAGATTAAGAACTCAGATTGTCTGGTTTCACAGACCATATGAACATTAGATCTATCAGACAATTGTCTTAGGTTGATGGAAAGTTGGTATGGAATATTGGTTTTCATTGATGCNAGTTTTAATATATTTGAAGGTAATACTATTCTATATGGATAGTACATGTCATTCCATTTCTGGTGGTATGTGGAATGTCACATAACTCCTCACGGTTAGAGAGTTATGGCCATGAAAAGTTTGAGAACCCCAGTTTGGGTAATGGATCCAAGTTTGTTTGATGGATAATGGTATGCCTTTTGGTATATTTGGAGGCACGACTATTCTATATGGATAGTACATGTCATGCCATTTCCAGTGGTATGTGGTGTGAGCACTCTGTAAATTCTATTCGATTGAATAGACAAACGACAACGGTAACTGTTGCAACCAACTTTAGAGTTGAGGCACTAGCCTTCTCAACTCAGAGAGGTGTAACACCCTGTTTCCCCCAGTCTGTAAAAATGACTATATTGGCCAATAACTATGGCAAACTCAAAGATGTGAATGTTTGACTTGATGGACCTTTGTATAAAAGGTCGATGAATGTAAATTATGTTATGAATATGTGTTGCATGACTGCTGGGAGAGGGATGTGCAAAAAAAGAGACCACGATGGCTAATGAGAGGTGGTGGAAGGGACCTGGGATGGTTGCGTTAACTTCCACCGAGTCAGTACTGTACTGGTTTATACTTTATCACAAACCAAAGCAGCTCTCTGATCATGAAATGGATTTCCCGTCAGATTGGTAGGTGGGGAGGCTCCTCAAGAGTTAATGAGGGGATGGGGGTGAACCGTCCATCCGTAATGTTAATGTTTATGCTATTATTATAGTTCTTTGCATTTCAATAGATAAGAGCATCATAAGAACAAGATCACTGAGAAATACACATTCACAAGAGACACAACATTTATCATGGGAAACCCTCTAGGGGAAGAAAACCCAACAAAAACTTCCTTATCATAAATTGCTAATACAATGTTCAAGAGATAACTCAAACCAATACAGATAGTCCTCTCCAAGAGATGCTCCACTCTTCTTCTCCTCTCTCCAACTGGTAATTGAAACTTGCCTCATAAGAGAATGAGCAAGTGAGTTGTGTGTTAAAGTCAGGCGCTAGCCTCCTATATATACAAGACTGGCACATGTGAAAGGGTTTCATTGGCAGGGCCGACCTCTCACTCTGGGTGAGTAAACCCACCTTTAATTTAATTCTGGGTCTCAATAATAACTGTTGGGGCCGACTTCTTATTCTGCCTATAACAATTGTCCGATGACCAATCTGCAAAAGGGGATTTGGTCCTTATACAATTACCGACATGATTAATCCACAATGGGGATTAATCCTAGTAATAAAATAACAATAATAATAAGAATGATCTTCGTAGTTACATTATTTCAACACTCCCCCTTAACAAGAAGGGTATTCTTCATCAGCATCAGGCGAGAGAGGTCTACATCATCAGTGGCATCAGGAGGACAATATTGTCAATATCATCTTGAAACATTGGCTAGCATATTTACGAGTCATCGGAAGTTTTCTTCATCAGCAACATCATCATTCTCGAAAGAATGCTATCATCATCTGCATCAAATATGTATNCATCTTGCTTTATGTCTAACAACTAGGTCAGAAGCAAGGAATATCATCATCTCTCTTTACGTCTAACAACTAGGTCAGAAGCGAGGAATCACAATGTCATGCTTTACGTCTAACAGTGAGGTTAGAAGCATGACTCATCTTTCTTTACGTCTAACAATGAGGTCAGAAGCAAGGAACACATCAACATCTCGCTTTACATCTAACAATGAGGTCAGAAGCGAGGAATCATCTTGCTTTACGTCTAGCAACTAGGTCATGAGAAAGGAACACACAACGTCATGCTTTACGTCTAACAACGAGGTCAGAAGCATGACTCATCTTGATTTACGTCTAATAGCGAGGTCAGAAGAAAGGAACACATAGTGTCATGCTTTACGTCTAACAGTGAGGTCAGAAGCATGACTCATCTTGCTTTACGTCTAACAGCGAGGTCAGAAGCAAGGAACAAATATATACTCCCCCTTTCAAGGAGGGTCCTTTCGGACTATACCAAGCTTATCTTGAAAGTGTTCAAACTTTACATGAGATAGAGGTTTGGTCAACACGTCTGCAACCTGTTCATCCGTGCTAATGTACTGGAGCTTCAGGGCTCCTCTCTGTACCATGTCACGGATGAAATGATAGAGGGTCTCTATGTGCTTCGACTTGTCATGGAATACATGATTCTCTGTCATCTTTATGCAGCTTTGGTTATCACATATAATCGCGGTTGTACTCATATCCAAGTCAAATAGGCCAGTCAACAACTTTCGAAGCCATATAGCTTTGCATCTAGCAGAACATGTGGCAATGTACTCTGCTTCCACTGTGCTGAGAGAAATACTGGATTGCTTCCTACTCTGCCACGAGATCATGACTGATATTAAACTGAAACAACATCTGGAAGTGCTTTTTCTGTCTGCAACACTTCCTGCCCAATCTGNTGCGCCACTCTTCTTCTCCTCTCTCCAACTGGTAATTGCAGCTTGCCTCATAAGAGAATGAGCAAGTGAGTTGTGTGATAAAGTGAGGCGCTAGCCTCCTATATATACAAGACTGCATGTGTGAAAGGGTTTCACTCGCAGGGCCAACCTCTCACTCTGGGTGGGTAAACCCACCTTTAAATTAATTATGGGTCTCAATAATAACTGTTGGGGCCGACTTCTTATTCTGCTTATTACAATGATCCGATGACCAATCCGCAAAAGGGGATTTGGTCCTAATACAATTACCGACATGATTAATCCACAATGGGGATTAATCCTAATAATAAAATAACAATAATAATAAGAACGATCTTCGCAGTTACATTATTTCAACACTCCCCCTTAACAAGAAGGGTATTCTTCATCAACATCAGGCATGAGAGGTCTGCATCATCAGTGGCATCAAGAGGACAGTATCGTCAATATCATCTTGAAACATTGGCTAGCATATTTACGAGTCATCGGAAGTTTTCTTCATCGGCAACATCATCATTCTCGAAAGAATGCTATCATCATCTACATCAAATATGTATCAGTAAAAAAATGATACCTCATCACAACACTAGGCTGGAAATACTACACCATCTCAATGTCACAACTGTTAAGCTGGTAGCTCAGTGTCAGTCACATCTTGCTTTACGTCTAACAACTAGGTCAGAAGCAAGGAATATCATCATCTCTCTTTACGTCTAACAACTAGGTCAGAAGCGAGGAATCACAATGTCATGCTTTACGTCTAATAGTGAGGTCAGAAGCATGACTCATCTTGCTTTATGTCTAACAACGAGGTCAGAAGCAAGGAACACATCAACATCTCGATTTATGTCTAAAAACGAGGTCAGAAGCGAGAAATCCACAACGTCATGCTTTACGTCTAACAGCGAGGTCAGAAGCAATGACTCATCTTGCTTTACGTCTAATAGCGAGGTCAGAAGCAAGGAACATCATCATCTCGCTTTACGTCTAACAAATAGGTCAGAAGCGAGGAATCACAATGTCATGCTTTACGTCTAATAGTGAGGTTAGAAGCATGACTCATCTTGCTTTACGTCTAACAACGAGGTCAGAAGCAAGGAATATATATATATATATACTCCCCCTTTCAGGGAGGGTCCTTTCGGACTATACCAAGCTTATCTCGAAAATGTTCAAACTTTACACGAGATAGAGGTTTGGTCAACACGTCAGCAACCTGTTCATCCATGCTAATGTATTGGAGCTTCAAGGCTCCTCTCTCTACCATGTCGCGGATGAAATGATAGCGGATCTCTATGTGCTTCGACCTGTTGTGGAATACAGGATTCTCTGTCATCTTTATGTAGCTCTGGTTGTCACATAGAGTCGCAATTGCTCTCATCTCCAAGTCAAATAGGTCTGTCAGCAAATTTCGAAGCCATATAGCTTCACAGCTAGCAGAACATGCGGCAATGTACTCTGCTTCCGCTGTGCTGAGAGAAATACTGGATTGCTTCCTACTCTGCCACGAGATCATGGCTGATCCAAAACTGAAACAACATCCGGAAGTGCTTTTTCTGTCTGCAACGCTTCCTGCCCAATCTGCATCAGTCTATCCACTCAATGTGAAGTCATGATCTCCATCATAGCTGAGACCATAATCCATTGTACCTTTAAGGNCAGACATTTTCACAAAGTCTCTTACAGAAGTGAAGTTTTCCAAATTTCGATCTATGTTAGGAGTTCAGGAAGTTGTCATTAAGGGGGGATAGGCTCTAATGCCTCCTTCCTTCTCGTATTGTGTCATTATTGTAAATCCTTCAATCCTCTCCCAAGTTGTTCTTAAGGGGGGATGTTAGGATATTTAGACACTTAGGAGTTAGTTAAGACCTACTTGTTCTAATATGCCGTTAGGTAAAAGTGTGTTTCTTTAGTATGCATTAGTATGCATTTGTAGTTAGGCAATCTGACGGTCACGATATGTTCCCAACATAAAGTGATCGGACGGTTCATACTATCCTCGATCTTAATGACCATTGATCCGTGGCTTAACACCTGATTGGTCCATGATCTCTATTTAAAGAGAATGGAGGGTCATTTGTCGATGATCGATTGTGAGAAACTCTCTTGTAAAATCTCTCTATAATCTTTTTCTTTGCATTAATAAACTGCTCCAAGTGGCCGTGTTGGCTGGGGCCGTGGATGATTCCCCGTAGGGGTTTTACCACGTGAAAACATCGGCGTGTTGATCTTTGATCTGGTTATGTGAGTGGTTACTGAAGGTGTTCATCCTCTGTTGGAATACCTGTGTTGTCGAACACGAAACTCTTTAATATTTCGACCGTGTACTTCCCTTGGTTAAGGAAGATTCTTTCTGGACTCTACCATACCTTAAGGCCTAAGAAGTAATGCATTAGACCAAGGTATTTCATTTCAAATTCTGCGGCAAGTCTCTATTTACATTCAACGATGAGATTTTATTCTCCAGTTAGGAGGAATAATTCATCCATGTACAATAGTAATATTACTGGTTCATTGTCCATAATTTTGAAGTAGAGATTTGAATCTTCTTTACTCTTGTAAAGCCTAAGCTCGTCAAGAAACTGTCTATACGGCCATACCAATATCTCGGAGCTTGCTTCAATCCGTATAAGGCTTTCTTCAATCGACAGACATGAGACTTCCTGTCTTCAACCTCAAATCCTTGGGGTTGCTCTATATACACTTCCTCTTAAATAACGCCATTCAGGAAAGCTGTCTTCATGTCCATCTGGTGCAGCTTCCATTTCATCTTGGCAGCAAGAGCTATAATGGTTCTGATCGAAGTGTATATGGCCACAGAAGCGAATGTCTCTTCATAGTCAATGCCTTCCTTTTGGGAAAATCCACGAGCGAAAAATCTTGCTTTATATTTCTCAATACTTCCATCAACAACATGTTTTATTTTGAAGAGCCATTTTGATGATACCACATCCTTACTTTTTTGGTCTGGGAACTATTTCCCATACATCATTCTTTANTTCCTGTCTTCAACCTCAAATCCTTGGGGTTGCTCTATATACACTTCCTCTTAAATAACGCCATTCAGGAAAGCTGTCTTCATGTCCATCTGGTGCAGCTTCCATTTCATCTTGGTAGCAAGAGCTATAATGGTTCTGATCGAAGTGTATATGGCCACAGAAGCGAATGTCTCTTCATAGTCAATGCCTTCCTTTTGGGAAAATCCACGAGCGAAAAATCTTGCTTCATATTTCTCAATACTTCCATCAACAACATGTTTTATTTTGAAGAGCCATTTTGATGATACCACATCCTTACTTTTTTGGTCTGGGAACTATTTCCCATACATCATTCTTTATTATGGATTGGTATTCCTCTGTCATGGCATCTGCCCATTCCTTCTTTTGGATGGCTTCTTCAAAGCAAGTAGGTTCTTCATCAAGTAGATTGCACATCAAAGCCGTGTAACTGGAGAATGGCTTTGGTCTTTTCACCTGTCGCGTGGTTCCTTCTGGAACACCGTACTTCTCTCCATCTTGAATAAGCTCTCTTGCCCAAGCAAGCTTTCTTTTATGGGAGAAGGTCATTTGAGGAGGCTCTTGAACTTCTGTCATATCATGGTATTCAAGAGTCTCCTCATCAGGAGAAGTTACGACTTCCCTTACAGGTTCTGCAGCTCTGGGAAATTCCCTTACGGATTCTGTAGTCCTGGGATTTACAGGTTCCTCTTCATACATTTCTTCAAGCTGACATCTTCTTGATTTATTAAGTGCTACTTCTTCATCGAAGGTCACATCCATGCTGATCTCAATATGGTGGTGACTAGGTATGTAGATTCTGAAGGCCTTGGATACCTCACAGTATCCCACAAATATTCCCTTCTTTCCGGAGGGTTCCAACTTGTTTCTTTTCTCTTNAGGAATAATTCATCCATGTACAATAGTAATATTACTGGTTCATTGTCCATAATTTTGAAGTAGAGATTTGAATCTTCTTTACTCTTGTAAAGCCTAAGCTCGTCAAGAAACTGTCTATACGGCCATACCAATATCTCGGAGCTTGCTTCAATCCGTATAAGGCTTTCTTCAATCGACAGACATGAGACTTCCTGTCTTCAACCTCAAATCCTTGGGGTTGCTCTATATACACTTCCTCTTAAATAACGCCATTCAGGAAAGCTGTCTTCATGTCCATCTGGTGCAGCTTCCATTTCATCTTGGCAGCAAGAGCTATAATGGTTCTGATCGAAGTGTATATGGCCACAGAAGCGAATGTCTCTTCATAGTCAATGCCTTCCTTTTGGGAAAATCCACGAGCGAAAAATCTTGCTTTATATTTCTCAATACTTCCATCAACAACATGTTTTATTTTGAAGAGCCATTTTGATGATACCACATCCTTACTTTTTTGGTCTGGGAACTATTTCCCATACATCATTCTTTATTATGGATTGGTATTCCTCTGTCATGGAATCTGCCCATTCCTTCTTTTGGATGGCTTCTTCAAAGCAAGTAGGTTCTTCATCAAGTAGATTGCACATCAAAGCCATGTAACTGGAGAATGGCTTTGGTCTTTTCACCTGTCGTGTGGTTCCTTCTGGAACACCGTACTTCTCTCCATCTTGAATAAGCTCTCTTTCCCAAGCAAGCTTTCTTTTATGGGAGAAGGTCATTTGGGGAGGCTCTTGAACTTCTGTCATATCATGGTATTCAAGAGTCTCCTCATCAGGAGAAGTTACGACTTCCCTTACAGGTTCTGCAGCTCTGGGAAATTCCCTCACGGATTCTGTAGTCCTGGGATTTACAGGTTCCTCTTCATACATTTCTTCAAGCTGACATATTCTTGATTTATTAAGTGCTACTTCTTCATCGAAGGTCACGTCCATGCTGATCTCAATATGGTGGTGACTAGGTATGTATATTCTGAAGGCCTTGGATACCTCACAGTATCCCACAAATATTCCCTTCTTTCCGGAGGGTTCCAACTTGTTTCTTTTCTCTTTCGGTATATAAATAAACACTAGACAACCAAATATTTTGAGATGGCTTACCTCTGGCTTCTTTCCAGTGAACATTTATTCTGGGGTCTTGAACCCAAGTGCACTATGGGATAATCTATTCTGCACATAAATAACTGCCATTGCTTCTTCTACCCATAAGCACATAGGAAGATCTTGATCGTGAATCATGGTCTTTACAACTTCCATAATTGTTTTGTTCTTCCTTTCAGCTACACTGTTTTGTTGGGGATTATAGGGAGTTGTAAGTTCCCTCTTGATTCCAACATCTCTACAAAAGTTTACGAACTCCTTTGAGGTATATTCTCCTCCATTATCTGACCTGAGTATCTTAATCTTTCTTTTAGAAAGATTCTCTATCAAGGCTTTGAATTCCTTGAATTTACTGAATANGGTTTCACTGGTAGGGCCGACCTCTCACTCTGGGTGGGTAAACCCACCTTTAATTTAATTCTGGGTCTCAATAATAACTGTTGGGGCCGACTTCTTATTCTGCCTATTACAGTTGTTCGATGACCAATCCACAAAAGAGGATTTGGTCCTTATACAATTACTGACATCATTAATCCACAATGGGGATTAATCCTAGTAATAAAATAACAATAATAATAAGAATGCTCTTCGCAGTTACATTATTTCAACATGTAACAACCCTCAAACCTGACCACAGACGACAAAATTCACGCCACACGCAACCTTGCAGATAGAAACTGCCAAGAGAGGAAATGTGGTAAGGCGGAGAGCAGTGTGCGCGACGGGGATCACGAAAGAGATTGGAGAAACCCTGGAAATGTAGGGAGTTTTGAATATCAGGAGAAGGAGAGTAACCTTCGTCCTTGATTTTCTGCCGAGCTAGAAATAGGAGACTGAACCTAAAAGCATCGTGGTCTAGCTCAGGGGTGGCTAGTGGTAAATCCATTTGGAGTCACTGAGCCTACGGTTGGGTGGAAACGAGCACCCCTCTCAGCAGTTGCATCACGCCTGGTAGATTTGATAAGTGTTCTATACCTTTTATTTCAAACTAAATATCATGAATGCATGCTTGTATTTGTATGCCCATAATAATTCCTGTGTAGAATGATTGCCTGGTGTTTTAAAATGGAGATAATGGATGCATGTGTATGTTTATATGTCACCGTTGGTTTATGTATAAATGGTTAAGTCTGGAAACCTTATGCAAGGAAGGATAGTTCTCTAAGGTCTCGGATTCGTGGGAGCTTGAAGCCCCGAGAAGTTGAATTTCGTGATTCAAGCTCAGAAGGGATAGCGAGCCTAATTATAGAAAGATGAAATACCCTATCATTTGGTAAACAAACGGTCGAAATCCTTTCGGGAATACCTAGAATATGTAAAAACCGATGGATCTAGAGAAGGAGCACATGCGTTAACACCTCACCCCTTCTAGACTTCGCAAGTAGTGATGGGACCCAGGACCATAGATCCAAGGATCTGACGGAGCCCTAATGACTGTTGATATTAGCCTTTGTATGGGCAGGAGAGTAGCATTTCCCTGACTCACGATTCGAGATATCACGACGTAATCATGGCTATTGGGTCCAGGGCACGGGAGGACCATTGGATCAGAACTTTCGTAGTTATCGCCCATCAGGGGTTCGAAACTTGAGGGAGTTTCCTTTTGATTGTGGAAGTCGCGAAGAGCCGAATGCCGAGGGATCGTGCAAGCACGTGACCCATCCTTAAGTGGGGACCATATGGGTGATAGGTCGCGTAACAAAAATCACCCAGAAGAGGGTGGGAACGAGTGACAAATGATGGATACATGTCGCCTGGGAAGGAGTCAACCCATTGTTGACTTATCGTATCTCGGGAACTCACGAAGGAGGAGCATGAGGGATCAACACTCTAACCCACGAAGTTGCGAGATGCGAGTAGCGTTAGTATTTAGCCTAGGAAGCGGGTAATCGGTGGTGGACACGTGTCACACTGGGGAAGAGTCAACCCACTGTTGACTTATCATGGCTCGGGGTTTCGCAGGATGAAGAAGCTGCACCTTGATCGCTAAGGCCGTGAAATGCCGAGAGCCAAGGTCTCATGCGACGGGCAGCGGTGACACAACTCGTGAGCATAGTATAGTGGGGTTGACAACTAGCATGTGCGCGTCGCTTTGGCAGAGTCCACACAATATTGACTTCTCGCGTCTCGGGGATTCGCGAAAGAGGAGCACGAGAACTCAACACCTCAACTGGTGAGGTTGCGAGTAGTGCTAGTGTTTGGCCTAGCCCACGGTTACACGTAGCAGGCGCTAGTGAGAAGGGAGCCATAGCTGCATAGCATCTCGGGTATCAGTGTTTGGATAAAGGGGAGCCGAGGGTCTTGATTCTCGACTCACGATTTGCGAAAGGCGCTTGCTCTAAGGCCAGCTTGTGGTTGTTTGGGGAAGTTTAAGGAAGGAGAGGGTCTGTGCTAGGCTCCATAGAAGTCTCAAGGATTCTGTTCCTCGAAGGAAAAGACAAAAAATCTAAGTTGTTGTAGTGGGTGTGTGACAAATTGGTCTCAGAGCATGGTTAAAACACTTGGCCTTCTTGGGCTCATGAACGAGTTGCAAAGAAACTCCATTTGAAGTACTCTTAAAGGGAGTAACCCTCTATCTTAACCCCTTTAGCAAAAGCCGAAGTTAAGAATGAAAATTCCTACTCTGTGTGTGTTTGAAAAATCTGAATTATGCACTCATTGTGAATGAATATAATGTTGACTAACAATAAGCGTTTTTCTTACACAACAAGCAGACGATCAACCGCGGGAAACTGTAGACGCATCGAATAGTGACTCACCAAGAAGCGGGGGATGACTCCCACAATAGAGACGAAGAGTCTGACAAAAGGAGAGAGGTAGAGATTCCTCCTGATCTAGCTGAGACTGTGAGAAGCCTCATGGTCGAACTACAGAGATGCAAGGCCGACAACGCGAGGTTGATAAAAGAGCAAGAGAAGAAGACATACATTAATGCAGTCTTGCTGTAGAGTTTATCTGACATACAAAGACAATTACAGCATGAACCTGACACCAGTCACACGGACCGACGACAGACAAAGAAAGGTTGAACTCCACCTGGGATACGAAAACATGGTCTTTCAAGTGGCCACACTGGGAAGAGCACCTCAAGAAAGGTCCACCCCAGAGATAAGGAACAAGCGTCAAACGATTCCTATGGAAAGGAAACTGGTGACTCAGAGGGAACTTCTAGTAGCAGAATTGTTTCTTATTCCTGAAGAAAAAAGAAGAAGAGAAAGAATTCCAAGAGTCACAATCTCGAAGAATTCAAGAAGGCCAAACCACCCTCTTTCGATGGTGAAATAAAGAAAGGGGAGGAAGCGGAGGCCTGACTGCTTGGATTAAAGAAGTATTTTAGAGTCCATGACTTCTCAGAAAACTTGAAGGCCCGAGTAGCCACTTTCAACTTGAATGGAAAGGCTTCCATTTGGTGGGAATACCTTAAGAATGTAAAAGG
>JZKD02S2131075.1:310430-325113 GCA_000966675.3 Picea glauca | reverse complement strand
AATGTTCAAGTACAAGATGATTCAAAATGAAAATGTTTCCTTGGTATATATAGGAGACTAGGAGGTATAATTACAACTAATGGCCTAAAGCCGACATAAATAAAATAAAATTACTGATATAATATGCCCCAATTAAGGGGTAATGAGCCAACATTAGGGCTTAACAGTATATTATTTACAGGTCATCTCACCATTTTCGCAATAAATTATTTTTCTAGAATGATTCAGACCATGAAATTTGGACGCCACTGATTAAACATATCCAAGTAGCTGTGATGCAAATTTCAGCTTGTGGGTCATTGTATTTTTGGAGTTACACGTCGTGGAAAATAGGGTTTGTGGCTAGTCCTGAAACTAGTCTAAAACAGGTGTTTCAGGTAAAAATGTCATAACTTCTTCATAATAGATCCAAATTCAGTAAGACACAATGTATTGGTTAGATTACAATGTGTAGTATTCTGTGTACAATTTTCAGATCCATACAACAAATATTTCATGCGAGGCACACTCTACAAGTTTTCTCTCTAGAATAAGCCATAATTCAACAAGGTATGCCATTTTTGCTATAACTCCTTTTATTAGAGGTCCCAAGTAGTGAAGTATGGAGGAATTGCATAAAAGACATTGAAGAACATTGTGTAGCATTTTTATATATTTATTCATTACATGTACATAGTTATGATTATTTCAAGTTAGGCTTGTTGACTAATCCAAAATTAGTCACGTGAAACTAAATTAAAGTTTGATGAAAATGCTAGTCTCTTGTTGTTAAAGTTAAGGAAGGTTTGCAGGTATGTGATCATATACACTAGGTCTATTACAAAGTTACAAATCGGATTTGGATGATGAAATTGATGAGGGATTTTGGTTGAGGTACATGTTGGGTACATGGTAAAGACAAGTAGTTGATGAGTTGGCACATACATGAGGTGTATAGTTGATGATGTTGGTACATATTGACGAGTCATAGTTGATGAGTAGTTGACATGTGATTGGTGCATACTTGGTACATGGTTGGAGGCACTTGTTAGTAGTATTGTTGACACATGGTTTATGGATGATGTAGCATACTTGTATTGGTATATTATTAGAAGCACATATTGATCTTGGTGATGATTATGAGTTGTTGTGTTATGATTGGTTGATGCACATCTTTGAGAGTTTTCTTGGTGATTGATATTTATGAGTAGATCTGATTTGGTTGATAAGATTGATGAGATAGGTTGTTTAGACATGTTGTTGTGACAGGTTATTCATACAGTTTTGGTGCATGGTTGATGCACTCGTTGATGGTACAGGTTGAGGTACAAGTTGGTGCATGATTGATGCACTTGTTTATGGTACATGTTGAATATAGGTTGTTTTGTACATGTTGGTGTATGGTTGATGTGCTTTTTTATGGTACAAGTTGATTACAAGTTGAGGTACAGGTTGATTCATGGTTGATGCATGGTTCAAGTTATTGGTAAAAGTTATTGGTGCAGGTTGATTGGTACAGGTTACAACAATATATCTCATAGTGATAGTGTGACAATGGTTCCATCATTCTACTTATACGTCAGGGCGGTTAGATGGGGCAAGTACAGGTGGTTGTAGACACCTTATGGTTGTATCCAGAGAACATAGGGGGTTGTAGCCTCCTTTTGGTTGTCGCCAAAGAATTGAGAAGTTGGAGCTTCCCTCAGGTTGTAGCTTAAGAAACTAGGGGGTTGGAGCCTCCTTCCAATTGCAGCTGGAAAACAAAGGAAGTTGGTGCTTCCAATGAATGTAATTCTTAAAGACATATAAGAAAAAGCATTATGTGGTTTTCTCCCTCTTTGGGTTTCCACGTAAAACACGGGTGTACTATGTATGTGTATGATTGCTCATTTGTTCACTGTTTATTTACTATGCAACTATTGGATAATAATGCTACATTGATATAACACTTTCATTTTATGGTGAAAAATGATTAAATTTCTCTATTACTGATTCACCCCCCCTCTCAATAATCCAACAAGATCAAGGAAATAGACATCAAAATGATTATGCAATAGGGGGAAGTGAGCGGTTTAAGGGAAAAATGATTTGAGATTTTGGGAAATACTCATGGAAAGTGTTACGTATGAGGAGGCTTATCCCTGTATGCATAATCATTCAATTAATCATAGTGAAATCATTCTTGGCTTCAAGGAGAAAAAATTTCTGGTGTGCTCTTTTGCATCTTGGAGCGGAGGGAAGAAAAGGAAAGCAGAAATAGGGATAAAAAGTCAACTATTTTATCTAACAAAAGTTGAAGAAGATAGAAATTCCAATGATGTCTTCAAGGGGGAACATCATGAAAACTATGTAACCTGATTGTTATTGATTAACAATACTTGTGGAATAGCGTCGTTATGGAAAAATTGATCCCAAATTTTTATTTTTGACAAGAAAATAAGTTAATAAAAGAAATGAAACAACAGAAAGAAATAACAACAAAATAAAATCAAGCAACAAAACAAAACTATAATATAGAAAAAATCCCATACAACATTTAAACTTTCAAGTTGGTTGCACGTAGTGTTTTAAGTGGTAACTGTTGGTGCTATAGGAAAACAATCGCTCTTCCAAGTCCTTTAGGATATAAGAGTTTGTGCCCAAGACAAAAGTGATCTTAAAAGGATCCAACCATAAATTTTAGAATTTTGAATTCCTTCCTCTATCAGCATGAGCTGAATCCCACAACAAGACTTTCTCATTAACCTTAAATTTGACATCCTTTTCACTTTTATTGAAATATCTTTTAAAATTTTGATGTCTTCTTTTTATGTTATTCAAGGAAAACATCCTTTGTTCCTCTAAATCCAAGAGTGCATTTATCCTTTGAGAGATATTGGAAGAATTTAATTCTTCAACTTGTAGCATCAGCCTTAGAGAATAAAGCTCCAACTCAGTAGGCATAATGGCTTCTTGACCATAAACAAGTTGGAAGGGAGTGAAACCAATGCTCACCTTGGTGGTAGTGTGATCTTCCCAAAGGGCATAAGTGGGGAGAGTGTGCCATTGACGAGGATTATATGCAATGATCCTCTTGATAATTCTAACCAGATTGTTTTTAGTAGACTCAACTTGCCTATTTCCTTGGGGATAATAAGCTTATGAGGTAAAATTCTTAACCCCCAGTTTAGCTATAAACTGAGTCATCTTAGAAAAAATAAAAGCGGGACCTTTGTCTGTAATAATTTCCAAAGGAAGACCAAATCAGGAGAAGATATTACTTTCAAGGAAAGAAATCACCTGCTCATCCTGTGAATGCTTAAGTGGGACAACTTCAATCCATTTTGTAAAATATTATGTGGTTGTCAAGACAAAAACTTTCCTTGCTGAATATGGATGATTAATAGGACCAATAAAGTCTAGACCCCATCTTGAAAAAGGAAATTCAGGGAGGACATGTTGTAAAGGCACGACAAAAAGACATTCTTTCCCAACGAACTTCTGGAACTTGTCACAAGATCTTGAAAAATGATAAGAATCATGAAAAATTGAAGGCCAATAGTACCCTTTCATGATAATTTTAAAAGAAGTAGTTTTAGTAGAAAAGTGGCCTCCTACATGAATAACAACATCTGAACATCCATGGGTCTCTTGTAACAATTTATGTGCTTCCTCATTATTCACACAATGAAGTAATATACCGTCGACAGATCTCCTAAAATGGTGTATCTTTAAGATTCAAGATTGAGCCTTCTCCTTTGATGAGTATCTAGGTTATCTAGAAATTTCTGATTTTGTAAGTAATATACCATATCTTTGTACCAGGGATGTTCATCTACAGGTCAATATAAAATAGTGTTGACAGAGAGCTACCGTGTTCATCAATTTCTTCACTTTCTTCTGCATGCTGAGCCAATTGAAGGGCTAAGTCACATCCTTTAATGTTTTTAGAAGTCATGATGATTAAATCATGCTCCTATATCTTGGCAAGCCAATGTGCAAGCTTCACTGAAATATAAGTCTGTGAGAGAAAAAACTTGACAACAGGTAAAGGGAGTTTTATTAGCGTTTGCTTACCTAAGATAAAGTGGAAAAAAATTTCAACAGCTTTAACAAGAGCGAACACATGTTTTTCAATATAAGAATATTTGAATTCATCATCTGACAAGACCTGACTCATGTAAGCTACTTGTTTTTCGTTAACTTCGTCATCACATTGTATGAGGATAGCAGAGACTGTTTCCTTTGTGGAATTAGTGTATATAATAATTTTTTTCTCAAAATCCGGCTTCGCCAAAACCGGTGCGGAGCTGATTTCCTTCTTGATCCTTATGAAAGAATTTTTTATGTCATTAGTCTAATAAAAGGGGTGATCTTGCTGAAGAATATTGTGAATTGGTTTGACCATTACAACAAAATCAGGAACAAACCTATAGATAAAGTTGATAATACCCATAAAGGCTTGAACCTCCTTTTTGGAAGTAGGGGCAGGAAGATTCAGGATAGAAAAAATCCTTTCGGGATCTATGCTTATTCCTGAATCAGAGACAATGTCCCCTAGGAGCTTTCCCTCGGTAACACCAAAGACAGAATTAGAAGGATTTAAAAAAATGACAAATTTCCTTCATCGCATGAGAACCTTTCTAAGATGACCAAAATGATCTGATTGGTTCTTTGAATACATAGTTAAGTCATCAAGATAAATATGAATAATTTTTTCGATTAGATCGTCAAAATCTATTTGCATAGATCTTTGGAAAGTGGCACCTGCATTAGATAATCCAAAGGGCATGTGTTCATAAGAAAATGTGCCCCAAAGTGTAATAAAATTGGTTTTATATTTATCAGTCCTTTTTACCTTGATCTGATTATAACCACAAAAATCGTCAAGTAAGGACATCATCTGTGACCCCGCAACTTGCTGCAAAATCATTTCCATAATAGGGAGATAAAAATGGTATTTCACACTAGCTTTATTTAATGCACGAAAATCAACACATAGTTTGATCTGGCCATTTGTTTTTCGAATGAGAACCAAATTGGAAATCCACTTAGAATACTTAACAGGAAAAATTATCCTAGCCTTCAAGAGTTTTTACAACTCCTTCCGAATGGTTGCTTCAAGTGCAAGGTTAATGGGTCTTTGTTTTTTCCTAACTATTTTTATGCCCTCCTTGATAGGGATGACATGTTGTATAAGAGAAATATCAAAACCACAAAGATCCCCATAAGACCAAGCAAAAACATCTTGAAATTCATGAAGTAACTCAGTGAACTTCAAATTTTCTTCATCAGTACATTGGGCACCTATCTTAGCATTCTTTGGACAATCAAGTGTCCCAATGTTCAAGGAAATGGTTTCACCCACTTTCCTTTTCGACTCCTCTTATTTATGTTTTTCTTTGTCGCCTACATCACTCGATGAAAATGAAATTTCTAGAGGAGTCAATCCCTTCAGAATTTTGTTGTCTTCCATGGATATAATCTCCTTGGGATTGTAAGGTTCATTTTGTATGAAATCACATGTGATCTCATCACTAGGGAAGACCTACCATGACTCTACATTGTTAGGGATATGAGGATGATACAAAGATTTAAAGGTGCAATCAGGTCTTTGTGGCAGAAGTTTCCGAGTAGGAGAGGCTACAAAAATAGCTAACCTATCAGCCATTGAGTTCAATTCCCTTTTAACACGAGTGATGCTGAATGATAGCAAGTTTGAGATAAGCGCCCAAACAATTTGGGTCTAACGTTTCATTAAATTGTTTCTACGAGAATATATCTTACGTACAAGGTTTACAACAAGTTCAAAGTCCCCAAAAAATGTAAAGTGACCACAACCTAAATTATAGGCATTTTCAATGCCTAGAAGTAATGATTCAAATTCGGTGACATTGTTAGTGCAATAAAATTCTAACCTATAGGAAAAGTTGTGAATTTTACCTATAAGAGAGTACAAGATAATTACAACTCCATTTTCTTCATTGGAGAATGATCCATCAAAGTGCATATGCCACATCCCATCCACTAGGTCGATTTGTTCCAAGGTAGTGTTGTCCCCATCGACAAAGATGGAGTACACTCCTAGGTCCTCTTCAATATAATTTACATTAGGATGTGGGATGATTTCTATATAAGGTGAAATTATTCCCTCCCTTAGGACTATGATGTTCTTCCCATTCCGAGGAACAAATAAGCATGTCCCATCGAGTGAGAGGTATACACCTGTCAAATCTTGCAAGTCTCTTCCTAAGATGATTGAGTAATTACTCATTGGCATGTCAATTGCCTGAATACTAAGGGTTGTCCTTATTTCAAGATGCACGCACAAAACCAAGGTCACATCCTTGATTTCACTTATGGTTTATTGTTGTAAACTATTATAAGAGAGCATGCTTCTAGCATTTTCATTTGTATAAGAAAAGCCTAGCTCTTCGATAATAATTTTCGAAATTACGCGTTAGCCCGAATCCCCATCAATCAGACAACAATGGGTTATTTTATCCATAATATTTACATAAATGAAAAATGGAGGAGTTTTTACAGAGTGTCTAAATTTATTTATACCTACTTTATTTACAGTTGAGTCCTCTTTGTCTACCTCTTCATAGAGATTGGCTACGGTGGAAGTTTTTCCTTCCATGAAATTTTTTCAGATGCTTTTGTTTCTCAGGGACAACAACCATGTCCAGAAGAGTATCATTAGCCTTAATATTAGCCAATTGATTGAGAATGTTGTATTTGGAAGAAGGAATAGGGGAGGGAGTTCCTTGATTGTTAGGAGTTTTAGTAACTTGTACATTAGCAGTGGGTGAAGATGAGCTTGGGATATAAGAAGTACGAGGGGTATCATATTTCCCTTTCGAAGCATAGGATTTATTCGTAGTGTTTATCATCATGACATCCTCTGGTTCTACGAAATATAGAACAACAATGGTAGTTTTAGGCCTTTTACCAAATATTTTATCTCCGACACTCTTCTTTACCTCACATGTACTTTCCTCATGGTGGTCCTCGCAAAAGTTACACCAACTGTGAGGCATGATGGCTTTAGGCTGAAAGTTGTTTTCATTAGGATTCCTAAAGGGTGGTGAAGAAGAAGATGAGGCCCCTAAGGTAAGTGAAGGGATATTCCCTTTCACTCATAAACTATCATTTGGTTATTCATATCTTGTACAAGTTGTAAGAGGGTGGACATGTCCATTTGTTTAATTGAGTCTCCCTTGGGAAGACCTGTTCTTTCAAGTTGTTCTTCATACCCTAACAAGTATGCAGAGTGGAACCAAGGTTTTCGATGGCCTTTTCTTCAAGACTATGATAGTAAGGGGAGGGTAGAGCATTATAGTAATGCATAAAAGTGGCTTGGTTCTGAGGGTGAATAAGTTTGGGAATTTGGTCATATAACTTTGTGAAACATAAGTTGAAAGACTTGATAGTTTCACTGTCTTTGTACGCAATGTTATTATATTCCTGTAATTGTTCGACTAGGCTCTTAGACTTCCCATAAGTAGATTTGAACCAATAAAATAAGTCCTCCCAAGTGGAAAGAATCTTGGGAGGAAGATCAAAGAAATTTGTTGCTGCTTTCCCTTCAAGGGAATTAACAAATAAGCGCATACAAGTATCATTGTCATTAGCTACTATATTGTGACAGGCATTAGAGAATGCCACCAAGTGTTCATTTGTAGTGACTATGTTATTTCCAGAAAACTTATGGATATTCTCTTTGAATTTAGGAAGTGGACGAGTGGCAGGTGCTAGGTTTAGAGCGGAGGATGCATGCTACGGGGTAGTAGTGGCATCCTCTTCGAATTGAAAAATCCCATACTTTTTAATGACCTTGGTAGGGTTTGTAGTTGATTGAACTGGAATTTGATAACTATACAAGCTTCCGATCACTGATGAGGCCGAAGGTTGGGAAATTAAGGCATCTCCAGTGCCACCAGAGCCACCGCTAGATGCCATTTTGTGAATGATGGGTAAGGGAGAGAAAGATGAACTGGATGAATCAAATCAAATTCTCCTTAGAGTGCCTTGTTGATTTCACAAAACAACATTTCTTCTTCCTATTTCAACAATGGAGTTTAAGGACATGAAAAGAGGATAAAAAATTTAGGAAAAATAAATCTATGGTTGATTCCTAGGTTGTCTTTTCTTGGCTTCCCAATGTTCTCAGACACTTATGTATTGTTCAATCATTTCTCACGAGCATTCAATCTCAGCCCGGGTGTTAGCGGTTTCTAAGATGGTATTATATAAGGTTAAAGAAATGTTGGTATGGTCTTTAAGATGGGCTGCCTTGTAATAGGTACTGTCATGAATGAAATAAAACAATCAAAGAATAGAAAGCACAAATATAAAATTTTCAATGATAATCATGTATACAATCAAACAAAGAGATATAGAAGATCTCCCCAGTATGGTCACCAAAAATAAATGTTGAAGAAAAGATCTGAATTTATCTTACTCAAGCATTTTCGAATCTTTCCTAGCAAAGGAAAGATATTTAGAATATCACCCTATGTTTTATCGCCCCAAAATTATTTCCCAATCCACAAGTATTAATTACAAGGGTTTAGGCTGATTTTTTTTATGAAAAGAATGTTGCAAAATAACATAACTTTTTTATATAATTTTATGAAAAATATACAGATTACAGAAAGTAAATGTGGAGATCAAAAGAAAAAGTAACCAAGTCATAGATATACACAAATGAGATAGGATAGAAATATTCTTTATTTCATTCCAAGAAATCAAAAGTATATTTCTCTTTACAAAACCCCTATGAGGACATGGACCAAATTCTAATTTAGAGATCCCTGATGAAAACCATACAAAAGGACTCTGACAAGAAGTAAAAACTAAACTTTATAATCTAGATTAGCTTACCACAAACTGATGCCAATTTTACTCTGCACAATATCCTTTATCAACTATGAAATTTAATCCATAAACAGACAAGCATACACCGACTATCAAAGATAGATCAACACCTCCAAAACAAGCATTTGAATGATATGGTTGTTACACCACAAAATTACTCACTTCGACAGTGTCGCAAGTGTCGTCATTACAAGTGTTGTAAGTGTCGCATCTTAACTACAAGTGTTGCAAGTGTCACAAACAATATACTTCCATTTTTCCTATGTCGTGCTTCTAACGACATCAAAAAGACACTTAAGACACCCCAAAGATTAGTTTTGAAGAAGAGAGTCACTTGACAGGGAGTACAAACCTTTTTCCATGGAAAAAACACTCAAAAACTAAATTTTGGAGAGGATTTCTCCCCTACCCACTGTCATGGAGTGCTAGTGCTCCCTGAGCCTCTTTGGGGGAGTTCTTGAGCACCCTGTGCACCCTTTCGGGGGAGAGCTACCCTTTTTTTGGCAAATTCTGGGTTTGTTGAGGCAAATCAGGGAAGAATCCCTCAACTCCTGAAGGTAGTTGGATTTGAATAGATGGTCAAGGCATGATCTTAGGGAATATCCTCAACTGAAGGAGAGGAATCCTCAACTTATCCCAAATATATCTCAAGTGGTTGGACCTCTCCAAAGTTATATAAGGATGCCTTCTCATGGTGAAAGGAACAAGGAAGATTGAGAATTATACCTAACTTATGATCTCATAAGAAGGTATTGAAGACATGGAAACAAATGGAGATGTGAAACTTATGATCTCATGAGTGAGATATCATCAAATAAATCTGTGGAGATTACTTGAGCAAAGGGATTGGACAAGGAGAATTGGAAGAAGCTGTTGCACCTTCATTCAAAGGATTGTAAGTACTTTTACTTGTTCTCATTAATATAATCAATGCTTGGCCTGTTTCTTTCAAACTTGTGCTTGTTCCATATGAGWTTKTCTACAGTATATGGATCTATGATTGAGCTAATATCAGTAGACTAGGAAGTCCATTGTATCTTTGTTTGTTTTGCAGGACCTATGMGGGAGCTCGAGATCAAATCTCATCTTGGACTTTGCAGGGACAAACGTCATTAATAACGTACATATCTTTCTCCTTCTCTTTCATTTATTATCTTGATTAGATCTAAAAGGAAGTCAGTGTCCAGGTTAAGCACTTTTATGTCTTGGCCTTAAGAGTCTAGAGACCAAGAGGGAATCCACTTGTTCGCAGGGGGATTCACTTACAACAATGATTCATCTTTGAACCTTACTATCTACAATAGGACCTTGCTATCAAAAAGAGAATTAGGCCTTGAATAACTCAAGAATGAATGAAAATTGTACTATCTCATGTAAACAAAAGAGCAAACCTTAGTATTTCTTTCTCCTTCTATTCTCCCTCTTGTTCTCCCTTCTCATTTTTATTTTATGCATTCCAAATAAATTGAAGTAATTCAACTAATTTCTTTAGTTAAGTTAGTTAAACTTAACTAATTTTAGTTTAGGAGAAATAATAATAGTCAAGGGTATTTATTAAATAATAACTAAGTAGGTGGGACCCCTTGTGACTCCCCTTTTTTATTCTTTACAAAAATAAACACAATTAGATAATCATTTAAACACATGTCGCCTTGTAGCTCCCATAAATAATTCCAAAATTTGAATATTAAATATAAAAAATAATTCAAATCATATCCAAAATATGTAAATATCCACATTATCCAAAAAAATAGCTTGTTGTCTAAAACTTTCTGCAAACCACTGTCTTCAACAACTCAATCATAAACACATAAATTAAAATCCATACTTTCCACTTTGAGAGAAAATCCTTCTTCTATCACTATTGTCCCCTTTGGACTTCCCATAAGTAGCCTTTGGACTTCCCAGAAGTAGCCTTTGGTTGATTTGAACCTTAAGGCTTAATCTCACTAATAACATGGGAACAATTGTCCTTCAGATGCATACATGAGGACGTTGATTTTGAAGAATCATTTGAAGGAGATGAAGGGGAGGCAACAACTTTTCCTTTGACTTGAATATGGGGGACATCGGTTTTAAGCCATTTTCTAGCATGAGAGGATTGAATAGGTGAATGCACAGGGGAAATTTGAACATTAGGATTTACAAGTGGTGGAGGGGGTAATAAAAAATTGGGCCAGCCACGATGGTGAGAGACTGTCGGATTGACAATCTCCCGCCATCCATCATTTGTAGGAACTTCTGGTTGCAAGGGAACATGAGGAGGCACATGAATACCAGGGACATTTTGAGGCTGGAAGGGAGGTCTCTCTGGTCAGGGTTGAACTATCCCTTTCCCAATCCAGTTGAAGAGCCCAACTTGAAACAACTGGTTCAACTCCTGGTGGTCAGCATCAAAATGAATTGAGAATCTATGCCTTCTAGGCCCTCTGTTCCAATTACCTCTTCCTCTATTATTTCATCCATGGCTTCCCCTGTTGAAGAAACTCATCCCGTATGCATAAATTCATCAGTAACTATCCCTTAACATACCATACATGACATTATGTTTACATGAAACAAAATTTGGCTCAAAAATTGACATGAGACCCATGCAAATCAATCCATAATAAATTATTTAATAATTTCCAAGTGAGCAGGGGGTGGATAGGGTTCATGGGATATTTGGAGGGATTGTAATGAGTGAAAAAGTGGTAGCATGACAAGGGACAATTACACGAGTACTTCTCAACAATTCATTAAAAAAATTAACTGTGCAATCAAATACCAAAAATATTAGCTGCCACCTATTTTTGTGTCATATCTTTTATCATTGTTATACAAAGTTTTTAATTTATTTTATAGAATAGGGCGTGTAAAAATGAAATTGGGATCATGAGGGGGGTATAGTGAGAGAAAAAGTGATAGTATGAGAGGTAATAATATGGATATTGTTCATAAAAATAAATCAAATCAAACAACAACCATAAATCTATTCAGATCTCATAATCCAATAAGAATTCACTTTTAAAACCAAAACCATTTAACTGTCACATTTTTACAGAATGCTTGCTGACTTCAAATAAAAGACAATTCATATGCCCAAAATACTTCAATTATAGCAGCCCCTGCATCTATACAATATCTATACAATAGTCATAATAACATCATTGCCAATTTTGTAACAACATTATAACCCTTCGAGCCACAATATTTCATATTCCAGTGCTAAACCCCTTTTACTTTCAAAACCAAATAGAAATATGCACAGTGATTCCAACTATCCACATCCAATATTTATTTCTTAAAATCAAATAAGAAGAGGCCCAATATTAACCACCAACTGTCGACTTTCCAACACTATTTGACACAATCCACTCGCATTAAAACTCATAATCAGGCCTCGATTCAATCACACACAAGCATTTATCAACGTAAGTCTTGATTCAAAATAACATTCAACAAAAAACATGCAACTCTCAGCCTGAGATTCATGTACATACTTCTTTTAAAAGAAACACCCAATAAGAGATAGAGCCAAATAGTGCTCGAGGAGAAACATAACCAAGTCATGCTCAATAGACCAAGCACAGACATGTGTCTCTTTTACCCTTGACATGATTGAAATGAGACCAAGATCGCGTTTAGGGTTTAACACAACAAAGGAAGTAAGAAAAATTAGCTCGACCACATGAGAAAGTCCTTAGGGATGCAGACAACTCGTGCTCTTTTAAAAATTTATTACAGAGAGGTAAAAATAGATGGCTCAATAAAGGAATAGTCTTTGAGACATAGACAACTTGTGCCTTTTAAAAATCACCACAAACACATAAAATTTAACCCAAAAACTTGACAGTGAGGGTTACCAAAACATAACAGTCAACCACCTCCAATGGATAACGAGAGAAACGAACTCTTAAAAACGTTGTGGAAAGAATTCCTAAGAACAACCCATGGCCAACCAAAACTATACAAGCTCCCATTTAAAATTTTGGGTGATGCTAAAAACCTGACTCTACAATGTTTTCTAGTAACAGTGATAATGAAGGCAATGCCATGACAAAAGATGGTTCATGACTCGGACAAAACAAGGCAAGAACACTCCAAATCTTAACAGTTTGCATTGCAACCTGGGTGAACGAAACATATAAACCACTAAGATGAAAAGAGGTGAAAAAAAATTAATCACCAATATTGGTTGTAAAACCCACGCACCAAAACTCAGGGCTTGCTAAACCATCATCATAATTTTACAGAGAGAACCAAATCAAAACCCCAAGATGACCAAACATGTTTTTAGCCAATACACCAATGCACATGCTACACACAACAAGAACATTCATTCCTTTTCTTTAAAAAACCAACAATGTAGAGTACTCACAGAAGAAACCATAAGAACAATAGTGATACATAGTCAAAAAACTTAAGAAAAACACAGACCTCAACCCATTCTGAGCCAAAAATCGATTCATAAAACAGAGGAGCCATCATGGATGGAAAATAAAGGAACCATACTTGGAAAATATTGCTTGAGGGAGAGAGTTGGACTGTATCCTTCTTTCACAACCACAAATCGTGGAGCATCAACAACCACCGGAGTCGAAAAACCAAATGCAAGTATGGCTAGGGTGATGAGATCGAGGGTTTTTTGAGTGATGTACAATAAATTCATGTTGCTTCCTTCCCCAGCCCCATTCAATTCAACCTACAAGCCAGACAATCCACCATAACATCAACCATTAATTCAAACAAATATCCATTTCTATATCCATTACATAGTGCGCCACCTTCAGTCATTTTAAAATATTTTAACAACAACCATATGACATAAAGTTACCATATATGCCTCACACATAACCTTAAATCAAAGCACATAAGACTAGAAACAAGGTCTATACACTTTTCTTTTGTCACTATTAAATGTAACCTTAAGGCTTGTACATAGTCTCTTTTCCTTTTTGTTTAAGCTCCCACATCATCCTTTTGCATAAAATCATATGTAAAATAATCAATCGATGTTTAATACATAAACATAGAACCTGTAAAAAATAATCCTTTTATCCATAGTACAACCATAAGTTGCGAGTGACCATCAAAACGATCTAGCCATAACACAATCAACCAACCATATTATGTCGCCATAATGAATAAAACCATGACCTGAATCATAAACTTTAGAAGACTGTGTTGGCATCATTAAAACAACAACAAAGATATAAGCATAACACATCCATTATAGCGCCATTAGTCTACAAGGGGGTCCCACCTACTAGTTTATTATTATTATTATTATAAATAAATAATAGATCTTGGCAATCATTTGCAAGCAATATTCATTGTTGCAATTTTAAGTGTCAACAAAACTTATCTAAGTATTCTCTGAAAGTACCATTCATTAGACACATGAAAACATCTGGTGCATTTGACAACCCAAATGGCACCACTGTGAACTCATAATGGCCATACCTTGTTCTGAAGGTTGTCTTGTTGATGCCTTCTTATTTAATTCTTACATGATGATAGTCAAACCTGAGATCAATCTTGGAGAATATCTTGGCATATTTCAGTTGATCAAAGAGGTCATCTATCCTTGGCAAAGGATACTTGTTCTTCATTGTTACCTTATTCAGTTGCCTAAAGTGAATGCAAAGTCTCAATGTTACATCTTTTTTTTCTCACAAATAATACTGGGGCACCCCAAGGTGACACACTTGGGTACATATACCCCTTCTTCAAAATCTATTCAAGTTGCATTTGAAATTCCTTCAGTTCTGGTGTACTCATCCTGTAATGGGTTTTTGATACAGGTGTTTCTCCATGCATCACATTCATGGAGAAATCAATATCTCTCTTGGATGGAAAT
>JZKD02S2131075.1:270226-301470 GCA_000966675.3 Picea glauca | reverse complement strand
ATCTCTATCACTATTGTAAGTTGATTCATCCTGATATTAATAAAAGAATACTTTTCCTGTCCCAATGCACGAGTGATATATATTTTATTTGATTTATGCTTAATCTCTAACCCATAGGTAGAAGAATAACATGCATGCGTAGTGTTTTGTCTTGATTGCAAGATTGTCTTTGGAAGGAGCAGGGAGAGAAAGCGGATAAAGCGCAACGGGGGATCTACATCAAACATCGATAGAAAAAGGTTAGTAGATCTCTTCCATGCTTGTGTGTGAAAAAGGGGTTTGAGTATTCGGGTGATAGGTTAAAAGTAATTTCTTAAGGGTCATGATCTGCATGCAAGTTTAAGCCCTAGCTTGTTAGTCCGTAGGGTATTATTTCCCAACAACACTAGATAACTATGACTAGATCCTGAATCAATTAAAATATCAATGGGTTGGTTGTTGATATTACCTTCCACTTCGATCATGTTGATCTAAAACTCAACTTGCTTGTTATCTAGGGATGCATAGATCCTAGGCACATTTCTACCCATGTCCTCCACTGTATTAGCTTGTTTTACATTGTGAATAATCCTCACTTTTTCACCCTTGTGAGGGAAATATCTGTACATATTATCTCCCCCACAACCCTAACATTTAATAGGTGGTTGATTTGGTATTTGTCCCATTGTTTCAGTCATTTTGGGTTCCTTAGGAGTTGGTTTTCCCTGAGAATTATTTCTTATGAATAGTGGCTTGATCCCCTTCTTCCTCTGTTCAATCTTGTTTTTCTTCTTGTCTTCCCAGGCCTTCTGGAAAGTTGGTATTCCTCTATGCTGATCATAGAGGAATTTATCCCTCCTTATGGTTTATTCCAGTGTCTTGGGATCATCATAATATATATTATCACTAATAAATGATGGTATCCCACTCAGGTACCTATGAATCTTAACTTTCTCACCCTTGATGAAAGAAACATACTTCAACATTTCTAAAAATATCCTTTCATACTCATCTATTTTCATACTCCCAAGTTTGAGTTCAAAGAAATCCTTCATTTTGTTATCATAGTAATGTTTGATTAAGTACTTCTTTTGAAAATATCTTTTGAATTCCCTCCAAGTAACCTTCTTCTCAATAATGTGTTGAACTTGCACAAACTGGTCCCACCACATTGATGCTTTTCCTTTGAGATGGTAAATGGAAATTCTCCCTTCTACATGTGAAGAGTAATTATGCAACTGGAAATACTTCCTCATGCCTATTAGTCATGTCTTTTCATCCTCATTCTTCTTGTTCTCACCATCAAATGTAGGAGGCTTGATTTTTTTCATTTCTCCCTGTAGCTCATCCTCCCCAAACCTCTTCTTATGCAGATTGACAGGAGATGGACTTGAACTACTATGTGCTCTCCTAGTATAATTCCTTGGGGAGTGATGATGATGCATGTCAACACTTCTTGTTCTTGTCCTCTCATTATGAGACCCGTGACTCCCTGATTTGCTTGATTCAATCTCCTTATCCATCTTCTTCTCTATTATGTCCAAGCTCTACATTAACTTGATGTTGAATCCTTCTCGTTGATCCTTTTCTTTCATAATCCTCTCATTATCAACTTTATAACTTTGGACATCCTTTTTCAAACTTTTTATGGTCTCTGCCAAGTTCATGCTTTCTTCATTTCCTTCTCCATGTTCATTTGAATTTGTACATTCATTACCCATACTGACATACATCCCTCTAATTTCATCTTCATGGATATAAGCCCTTTGTGCATATTCCATTCCTTCCATGCTTGTGAATTATGTGTTGATCCTGTTCTTATCAAATTTTTGTTAACTCTACAAAATGTGCAGGCAACAAGATTTGTTAGACTAAATAATTATGAAATCTATATAAAAACTATGCATTATGATGTTCCATGAGTGCATCAAAATTACTTCTTTTGATTCCTGGTGAATTTAATAATCCAATTCAATTTTTCTGGGTGGGCATATGAAATATTTTGTCCAATACCTTTCCAACATCTTCTTCTTTACTCAATTTTGAGTCTTGAGCAGGAAGTTATGATCATTTGATCAATACCCATGAATTCCTTATGTTCACACCTCAACTAGGTGCAATTATGAACTGTATTTATACATATTTGTACCTTCTCTTTAGGAGTTTTGACAGGATCCTAAATGATTTCTTTCATCGTCATATTTTGGAAAATATGTCCAAGTTTCACCTCTATCTAGGTTCAAGGCTACTATATACAACACGTTGAAGTTTCAGGCCAATTAATAATTTTTGGCCTTGAATTCTACAAGAACCTTTTATGCCCTCATATACATTTTAATGTGCACATAATTTTAACTTGGAACCACGGATTTCATATATGGCTCAATTTATTTCCATAGATTTCTCCTGTGCTTCAATATGATTCCGGAGCGGGACGTTATGGCCCTCAAAAGTTAACCGGGTCTTAAAATTTACCCTCCATTGTTTCAGATGTAACTCTGTCATACAAACTCCATTTGACGAATGGTTTACACCGTTAGAAATCTCTCTCCGAAATATAATATTTGGTATGTAGAAAATATGTGACTTAGAGGGTCATATAGTTTAGAATTCGACTTCTCAAAAACTTCATTAAGGCCTCCGAAAATGGCCTTTAAGTTGAACACCCAAAAATCACTGTAATTTTCCAGTAATTTTTCATTGTTTTATGTAATTTTTGGTGGAATTATGCTGACTAGGTTTCTCATGAGAAATAATGAGTCCGCTTGGCATCACAGGTGGTTCCCTTTGAGCCTCCGACCTCCATGGCCCTACCTTGTCCCCTCTACCTTCTTCTTCCTTAGATCTTATCTCTTATCTCCTCCAGTGACACTACATGTTAAATTTCAGATCCCATAGGCCCTTGGCTGCCATGTGGTGCCTTTGTATTGGGTCATGGGGATATGAAAGACCCATCCTGCACCCATTATCCATGCGTGCGTAAATTTGTGTGCCCTTTTAATTGGACGACGGAGGATCGTGGGGCGTCAACAGTGATCAATGGCCACCATCGCATTGCACCCCCTCTGACCTGCTGATCGTTAACCAAGGGGGGAGGGGCCACAAAAATTAACCACGATTAATATTGTGGTGATGTKTCATTCCTTGGTTCATTGTGGCACCCTTTCCCATGGTTAATGTAACTACCCAAGACCCCCCCCCCCCTGCAATTAACATGGGGTTGTCACGTGTTCAGGTTTGGGGGTTCCGTCGGGTAGGAAGGCACTACCTCTGTGGCACCAACTCACATGCATCCTTAAATACCATGCCATCATGGAATTACACATCACCACTCAGCCACATCATCTGACACGTACCATCCACGTCAAGCTGACATCATGGTACGGAAAAATTCCCAATTTTTCGTATTTTGAAATTTTCCCAATTTGTCCAAAATTTTCCAAATTGCATAATTTTGAAATTTCTTTTTTCAGGCCTCCATGAAAAGTTTGTGCCGATCTTCATGTCACCAAATATGGTCCCATGAATAAAAATTTAACCTTTTCACATGAATTTCGACCCCCTCCACTTTGAATTTTCCATAATTTAATTGTAGGATTTGGGGATCTTGCCCAGAAACATTCAATTCCATTTAATTTTACCATAGTGCTCTGCAATTTCAAATTTCGTCCATCTACAGGTCCCATTTTTGTCCCAATTATAGATATAATTGTTCATTTTTAAGTTTTGAGGCTCCCTTTCTTCAAATTCCCATGAAATTTCTTCAATTTCACTAAAATAATTTTGTCAAACAACTTGCAGAGATACTCTAGAACTTAATTTTCTGTAGTTTTTCGCTTCAAAATTGTACTAACTCATCCCATACAAGATCATTGTTGAAAACTAAGCTATGATACCACATTGTATCATCCCTGGAACATTGCTAGGCAATGCCACATAAAAATTCTAAAATATGATACTAATTTAATTAACAAAAAATCTCTACAATCGCACATATTATTGCAGAATAACAACAACTATATATATATATATATATATATATATACATCATATTCATAAGAAACCATGAAAATAAATGCATTAATGTTAGCACAACACATAAATTAACACACAATGGACACTTATATTTGGTAAAAATAATACCAACTTCGTGTAGACCTTCTACGATCCTCCCAACCTTAGACCTCACTACTCATAACTCTCAGTAGTGGGTCACCACCAAGATGGGGCTAAAAATCCACCTGGGTACATGATTCCTGACTAGGCTAATGTCTCTCAGACAATAGAAACTCAGGCTCAGGTGCCAACTCTAGCGAACAACCTAGAGTCCCTCATTCCCTACATGCTCGTCCCACCCTAGGAAGTGTGCCCCTTCTATGCTCAACATTCCTTCAATTGCCCCACTTCCCTTCCCAGGATTCAACAACAGGACAAACAAGAAGTCTTAGCGCCCTGTAGTTGTAGCTTAGCACCTTTGGAAATTAATTTCTAGCAGTTCTCTCACATGGAGAGAATGCTCATGGGCCTGATAACCCGCTTCTTCAATATCCCATGGGTTTGGAAACCCGCTTCTTCGGTATCCCATGGGCCTAACAACCTGCCTCTTAAGTCTAGGTACAAAGATCTCCATGGTATAGGTACAAGTACATGTACAAGTGATGGTAGTATGAAGGTACATATGAAAACAATAAGGTGAGGTGATAATAATGATGGGATGATGGACAAATGAACTAAATCCCTCCAATTAGACTTGCATGTTCCCAACTTGACACTTTTCATGTTGGGAAATAACATGGGTCCACATGGGATGCGTTTCCCAATTTAAAACCTAGGATATGTTTTATATCCATAGTTTTAAACTTTAGACTTTAGGAATATTAATAAAATATTCCTTTGGGATTAATCCCCCTTAGCTTAGCCCCTTATCCTATACTCTTAGCCCCCCTTATCCCATTCTAGTGGAGTTTATCCCCCCATACTCTTTTACTTGGTAGGTTTGCAACAATGATGTGTTTTCATTAAAAACTGAGTGTGATTACATTTTACAAATATATGCTCACTATCCTTTTATCTTCTAGCTCTCCATCCTAATAACCACACATGCACTCTAGACTCAAAATAAATTTATACAAAGGCACTCCGGCCTCAAATTATCCCAGCTCACCAACCTATATGTACAACTACATTAATATTTACAATTGGGGTTTGTCCTAGGGGTATTATAATGAAGGAGAAGCCTCTTTGAGAGGGAAACCTCCTTTTACAATATAACAGATGCACAAATTTAGATGATCTCTAAGACTAGGTATCCTTAGTATATATAGGAGACAAAGGATACAATTACAATTAAAGTTCTAGCCAGCCAATAAGGACAACACTAATATAACAATAGAAATGCAATACCTCAATATCTTGGGCTTAACATGCCCCTCCCCTTCAAACGAGTGTTACCCTCAACATTTGACTAGCTATGGATGTTTTTGCATGAGGAAATCACATTCCCATGTTGCCTCTTCTACTGGTAGGTTCTTCCACTTGATGAGGTACTCAATAGTTGCTCGATTTCATAGTTGTTTGATCAGTGTTTTAAGGATTATTTCTAATTCTAGTATGATTTCCCCTTCTTCATTAATCTTTGTAAAATAGTCTAAATTGGGATCTTGTTGTTGATTACCTTCTTTAAGAAAGAAACATGGAAGACTGGATATACACATGAAGATGGACTAGGTAACTTCAACTTGCAAGACATACTTCCAATCCTCTACAACATGTTATAAAGACCATAGTATTTTGGTGATAATTTATTTTTCTTGTGTTGTTGCTTGAGGTCCATCTGTTTGTATGGTTGTAGCCTTAGAAATACCCTCTTCCCCACTTCAAATTCCATTTCGTTGCAATGTTGATCTTCTTGTTGTTTCATCCTATTTTGTGTTATAGCCAATTCATCCTTAAATATTTAGAGAACCTCTTGTTGGTTCTCTATGTGGTCCTCCATTGCTTGAACCTTCACTTTCCCTCTCCAGGGTGATGTGATGGATGGAGGATGATAGAAATAAAGTTCCATAAATGGGGACATTTTTTATAAAGTATGGAAGGACATGTCATACCACCATTTTTCCAAGGGAAACCACTTAACCCATTATGTATATTTATTAGATGAAAAGAAACAAAGATACCCTTCTAGACATTTACTCACAATCTCAATTTGCTCATCGGATTGAGGATGGCAAGAGGAGATGTGAACTAATTGAGTACCCAAACAAGAAAATATTTCAGTCCAAAAATTACCAGTGAAAATTAGATCTATATCACTTAGAATGATCTTGGGGATTCCATGTAGCTTCTGAATTATTTCCATGAATGTTGTAGCTACTATACTTTCTTTAAAAGGATGAGAAATAGAGAAAAAATGGGCATACGTTGTGAGTTGATCCAACACTACCATGATGACATTATTTCCTTAACACTTTGGTAGACCTGTAATAAAATCCATTGGGACATCTTCCTAATGATAACTTGATATGGATAATTGTTGTAGATCACCCAAGGTTTTGATTGTCTCTCCCTATTGAAAAAATGAACATTCAACCACAAACTTTTGAAAATCAGTTTTAAGACCTTCCCAGAAAAAATCCTACTTGATCTTGTGGTAAGTTTTCAAGAACCCTGAATGTGCTCCTATAAGAGAAGTGTGCAATTCCAAAAGGACCTTTTGTTTGAGTTGGGAATTCTTACATAAATATAGGTGATCTTGATACCACATTGAATATTTCTTCCACACAAATTTATCTAATACACTTGAGTCCTCTTGTATTTGTTGAATGATATTGCATACCTTGTGATTTTGCTTCCATTCTACCCTTTCTTATTCCACCCAATACAATTGTGGAATGGAAAGAACACAAAGTAATCCCTCTATATATTCTATTTTACTTTAAAGTGCATATGCCACCACATTTTATTTTCCTTTTTTATAGATAATTTCAAAGTCATAACCTCTAAGCATCTTAGTAACCCATTTTTGTTTTTCTTTTGAAGATAATCATTGTTCCAAGAAGTACTTTAGACCATCATGATATGTTTTTACCTTGAAAGTGTCTTCCTATTAGTTAAGGGAGCCTTTCTTAGTTGCATGATGTATGGCCAACATTTCCTTTTCATAAATGAGTTTGATTTATTTCTTTCCTTTAAGTTGGTTGCTTTCAAAGGAAATGATCCTTCCTTCTTACATTAAAACTACACCAATGACATTCCCTAAGGAATCACACTCCATAATAAAGGTTTTCCTAAAGTTAGGTGTGGTCAAGACAAGAGTTGTAGACATAGCCTCATTAAGTTTTTCAAAAGATTTGGTTTCTTCTTGATTCTAATCAAATTCCTCCATTTTCAATAACAATGTTAGGGGTGCTACTGTTTGATCATAATTATTGAAAAACTTGTGGTAATAGCCCATCAATCCTAAGAATTCTCTAAGATTATTCAAGGTTTTGGGAGTTGTCCATTCCATCATAGATTTATTTTTGTTAGTGTTTAATTTAACGCTTTCATGAGATACAATATGAACCATATATTCCCCTTCCTAAACCCAAAGGAATGTTTGGAAGGGTTTTCATATAGTTGTTACTCCTTGTTGAACCCCATACATTTATTTTCTTTCACTCTTCCTTAAAATTGTTTTGTGATCCCACAAGAATTTATGTCATACAATACACACTTTTGTTTTCTATGGCCTACATATTGTATCATACTTAGTCACTTTCCTATATCTTGGTGGGTTCATGGGTGGAAGACTCATAGATGCTTATTTTATTCTTTCACAAGCCCATTGCCAACACTTAATTTCTTTTTCCTTTATCATGGATTTGCAGACTTTCATACTCATAACTCTCTACCGATCCATCCATACAAGTCTGATCGATTAATACCAACACTTAACCATTTCACAGAATCATGGACTCACGGTCTCGTTTAAATATTTCTTCCATCTTTGAATCCCCACCATGATGTGTCTTATCTCTTTCACACTTCTCGAGTTATATTTAATATTGATTCTATGGAATTAACTGCTAAATTGAATTTTGAAAAGGCCTATATTAAATGGCATATTTCTCGAGGCAATTACTTCTTATTAGTTCATCCATCGAAAATAGAACTTAAGTATTATTATCAAATAAGATCTTATGATTGTTCTAAGAAGTGTTACAAGGAAGTTCATCAACCTGGTGAAGATGGCCAAGAGAAAACAACAATTCTACATAGATACTTTTATTATGTTCGCTATACAAGACCATAATTATAACTGGTCAAGGTCCTATTGGTATTATGCAACATTTTTAGACAAAGCCAGTAATAGAATTTGGACGCCGGGAATAGCTCATGTTGGTTGTGCTCTTGAAGTTTTCGACTGTACAGAAGTAGTCGCCTGGTGCATAGATAAAAAAAAATTAGATAGAAGGATGATTCCATTACAGAACAATTCCCATGTTTCATTGGTGCCGTCAGTCTTCAAAAAATTGTTGAAATTACCAGAGTTGAATCTCACTTATAAAGGAGATGAATCTAGAACTTTTCTTAAGGGAAGAAATAATGGAATAGAGATCCTACAAGATTATTTTCAAGACCCAATAGAAATTCCACAAGATTTATCTAGGATTCAAGAGAATTCTCTGAAAGACCCTTATTGATAAATTTCATGGCTTTTTACTAGAATCACTAGTCAATATTCTATTGTAACTATTCCTCAGTTGGCCCTATATATTATACATTTTATAGTCCATGAAAATGTTGTCTTCAATTGGGAAAAAATTATATCTAATGAAGTCTCTGCACAAATAATAAATTTTAAGAGTGGGAAGAAGTTCTACATGGATTCTTATCTAATATTTTCCATTACATACTATTATATTTTTAAAGGTTTGAGTATTGGAAAGAGGGTAAATTCCAAGGTCGATCCCATGACCATGTGGTATCAGGCCCTATGGAGACAAAAGTTTGTGCATCATTTTTATGAAGTTTGTAATGATTTTTTCTCTGCATTAAAAAAATTCTCTTTGGAGAAGATACTTCTAGAATTTCGTTGGAAGTATTTTCTTTTCTAAACACAAGGGGAGTTATGGAGAAAATGGATGATTACAACATTGTCAAGATTTTATGTTCTCACGAGAAACCTCTTTTTCTTCCTTATTATGTTTCGGATAAACTATTCATCATAGAGGTAGCAAAGACAATATAAGTTCTAGTTTCATGTTTTCTATGAAAAAAGGAAAAAACAATTTATTCCTTTTCCTTGGAAAGTGGGTGAAGTTCTGTTGAGAGGAATTGAAAAAATTGATGAGTTTGCTTCGTATTTTGACCAATATAATTTAAAATTTGTAGAAGAAATTAAGGGGTTTGATCCTAATCACCTATTTTATAATCACATGGTATTAGTTGGAATTAGTGTTGCACTAGCTAATACCATTATATTTGGAGAAGAAGAAGGATATTTTCATGACTCTCCTATTTAGCGTATTAAGAAAATGTTTGGTGACATAGAGACTATTGTAAGTACTACATAAAATTATAAGCAAAGAGGAAGATCATCAGGTGAAATAAATTCCCAATATTCTATTGTTTCTCATAGAAGTGTTTTACCTTAAATAAATTCTCAGTTTGCAACAAATCAACAAAGAAAATCCTCAAATAATAATTCAGGTGACAATGGAGAGAAAAACCCTTGAAGAAATTTGGAAAACCCTCATAAATTGAAAGTAAAAAGGAAAAGAACCAATTCTCAACAAGAAGGGGAAGAACAAAACATACCTGAAAATAATATTTCTTTTGAATGCATGGATTTAGATGTTGATGTTGAAAATATCCATTTTCCTAATGAAGAAGAGTAGATACAAGATAATATACAATTTTCTACTTAACTTGCTATCGAGGATGAAATTGTTTCTGATGAAGAAACGTTTTCTGTACAAAATGCATTTTTTGATAAATTTTCCAAGAAGTTAACTTTTGAAATAACTTTGAAGAATAAAAAGGGAAAATCTATGTCTACCATTTATCTTAGAGATATGCGTCCATAAAAATTATATTCAATCCACAAGGTTACAGGAGATGCACTCGATGTCTCCATAATTGACATGGAAGAGGAAAATTCCAGGGTTAAAGAAAGAATCAAAGAATTGGAAGCAACTTTGATGCCTCCACCTATATTAGCCACCCTTGTTGCCATGGTCCAACCTAGCAGAAAATTTTGAGAACCCTTGATTCAAGTTTACTTAATGCCACTCGACATTTTTTGGAAGAAAATATAAAGAAAAGAATGTCACTTATTTAGATATATGGGACTTAGCAAAAAAATTTTCTTCTATCGACATCATAATACAAAATACAAAATAATATTTGAATACAGACCTAACAAATGATGAAGTATTCTTTATAGATGATGTTTCTATGTTTGTTTCAAAAGTCTCGACAATGACAGAACATAGAAGAAAACACGAAGATTTGGCTTTTCAAATCCGTATAAAGCAATTAAATCATGTTGGATTCAAAGGATTAATATATTAAGAGGATTATTAAATGAACTTAATGAATTATCACGTAAAAAGATGGAGGCATATTCAAAAGTGATTTGGCTAGATATCACAAGTACTAATATTGAAGTGCCAGATCCAAATTTGATATCAAATTCATTGCTCATGACTAGACAATAATTTGAGGAAAAAATTGAAACTTTGAAAATATTTTCAGGAGAAAATTTGATAGTACAGTGGAATATACTTATGATGATATTGATAGTTGGCTTGTGGAATATACAAATAGAAATGAATATATTGAGACTATATTACAAAATTTATCAATTGATCCTAGAGAAATTGAAAGTGAATTATTTAATATCAAATTCAAGCAATAAGTGACCATTGCTCCCTTAAGAGAATATATTCAAGAATGGTTAAACAAATCTTTAATCAAAATTTCTGAAACTCCAACAGAAGAAGTTAATACTAGTAATACAAATGAAACAAACAAGGATACAAAAGGCACATCAACAAGAAAATGAAAGGGAGAGACTCCATCACAGTAAGCCCATACTGATCACATATTTCCTTCATTTTCATAATTCATCCAGTCATATTTATTCTTTGGTTAGAAAGATATAACAAAATTTTGATAACTTATTTTCTTCTTCTTTCCAGAACTTGTTGTTCGTGCTTTATCCTAGACTTATATTCTCCTATTCATCTTTCTTGTAAATATTTCATGGTCCATAGGAGCCCCAATTCCAGTCCTTTTATGGACAAATTCCTTTTAAATTTCTAAGAATTGTAAAAGACTTTATCATTTTTGAGAAATCCCGTGGAACTATTTTGGAGTTGGATTTGACTATATTTTATAACTCTGAGTTTTGAGTATAAGATATTTGAAATCATCTTATCAAATTCTTTTTTTGATCTCAATAAGCAATACTCTTTCAATTTTCTCTTTCCTTTTATTTTCGAATGTGATAAAAACTATCTAAAACTTCGATGGATGTGAGAGTTTCTGTTATTTATTTCCAACAAATGTGACACTTAAGGTTCTTGATCCATTTCTCATGAAATCCTATATTTTATGCCATTTTAAATTTTGTTGAGCGATAAAGTTTTGGGTTTTTCTCTAAAGAAATATCCTACATCTTTATGTTGAAATTTAAAAGAAAATATTTGAACAATTTAAAGAGGAGTACCACCTTTATAAAAACACAATGGGACTAATATCTTCTTGAGGTTGTCGTTTCATTCTTAACAGATTCAAACGTTGACATTTTTGGTGACCATACTGGGGATAACGGACATAAAACATTGGTTTCAGACCAAATTTCCTTATGACTTAGCCTCAACCTAATCAACCCCAGTTAGAAATTGGATTGGGAAATCAAAGAAGTATTTTGCATCAATTGTATAATCTTGTGTTGGCAACAACCCAAAGTCAAGAAAAAATGGAAAGATCTTGGCAAACCCTTGTCCAAGAAGAAGAAAGATAAATTGTTAGAAGACAAAGAAGAGAATACATACATATTTGAAGAGTCCAAGGGAAAAATAGAAATTGAAACAAGAAGGATATAAGGGATAGATGATCAAAAGCATAAGTAAACAATTTCATACTCCATAAACTATGGAGAAATAACATGAAGAAAGATGTGAAAAAAGACATGAAGAAATGCATGAAAGAAGATATCTAAGAAGATGGGTTAGATATTTCCCTCTTAACCTTCACAGAGAACAACATCAACTTCCAACTCTCCTGCAAGGAACATTTCCAGTATTCGCAGGTGATGGAGCAATAGATCCTAAAATACATATGGATTTATTTTTGGATATGTGTGGTTTTCACCTAATAGAATATGATGATGTAATGGTGAGATTTTTTCTTCAGACATTTACTGGTCAAGCATACAAATGGTATACATCCTTACCTACAAGATCAATTGGATCATTTGATGATCTTGAAAATATGTTTTTGAATATGTATGCTCCCCTGATGGAATATCATACTCTTCTTACACAATTTACTCAGATATGTCTTAAAAAGAATGAAAAAATTTGAGATTTCAATACAAGATTTTACAAGACATTGAATAAAATTCTAGAGGAACAAAAGCCTAATGTTATTGTGATACTTGGGTGTTATAAGAGTGCGATGCCTTCTAATGTAAATATGGAAATTCAAGCTTCCCAAATTGAATCTTTACATGAATAAATGTAAAATGATACAAAAATGGAAGAGATTATGTTGGAAATAGGCACTGACCCTGACATCCCAAAGAAAAATGAACAATTTGACCATTTCAAACAATGAAGCTTCAATTTCAAGGAGAAATGAAGATCATAAAACATGTCATAGTGAAAATCAAGGAGTTGGAGGAGGTTTATTCAAATAAACTATCACAAATATAAAGAATGATCCTACTACAACACAAGAAACTGGACAAAGAATGGAGATAGCTAAAATGAATCAGACTATCCAACAAATGAAAAATGAAATAACAATATTGGGGAGAAATGAAAATTTTATTTCTAATCCAAGAATGTTTGAGCAAACAAGAAATCCAATTCAAGAAAAAAGGAACATAGGTGATGGTACCATCAAGAGAAACAGATCTAAATGTTGTAATACTAGAATATGTTTTTGAAGATCAAGATTTTAATCAAGAGGTTGATTATATTCAAGAAGAAATTGTTTAATATGTACAAATGGATGAATGTGATTCATCCATGTATATATTTGAATAAAATGAAGAAAACAATATCTTGCAAGATAATGTTGTGAAGACAAGAGCACAAGAAAATAAAAAAAACAAAGGATAATTTGGAAAAAGAAAAAGAAAATGTGGACAAAGAAAGAGAAAAAGTGAGGCCAAGTGGAACAAAAAATACTAGGCATCAATTGATTGTGAATCAATCAAATAATTCTCCGCGGATGAAATATAATATAATAGTTGATCTTTCAAAATTGAGAATTACTTTTCCATTTATGGAAGTTGTGAAAATTCCCCAATAGAGGCAAAATATTCTTAAACTTTTAGATGAATCAACTCATAGAATGGAAGATGTTGCATCTGGTTCAATCCAAGAACAAAGTAATTTAAATAGAACGAAAGGTAAGGTCCCACCTTTATATATCTTAATAGAAAATCATGATGTTGTTCTTCATAATTGCATGGTTGATACATGAGATACAAATAACATCATGACATTATTAGTCATGGAAGCACTGGGGATGGGTTGCACAAAATATTATGAAACAATGAGATTATTTATGCCATAGACTTGAGAAAAGTCCCTGCATATGGAGAAATCAAATATTCCTATGCTTGGAATACTACTTCTCCACACATTACAACTATTTTCACAATTACAGTTATTGATCTTCCTCCAGCTTATGTAGTAGTTCTTGGAAGGGATTGGTATGCAATGATAGGGGGGTACATCATGAATGAAAAGAGTTGCATGATGTTACCAAATAAGCATGGGACAATGATAAGAGTTGCACAAGAACCAAGGGAACCTTTCTCTTTCAAGAAGAAATACAATGAATTGATGCAAGGCTATGTCGATGTCGACATGGGGAATTTTGTCACACGAGACCAAGAACAGGATGATATCTCATAAAATCAGGAGGAAAATTCATTCAAAGGATTTTGGAGAATGTCTTTTGATGGCACATGTTCAAGTTCTGGGAATGGTGTTGGAGTTATATTTAAGATCCCTAATAAAATTATATATCCACATGCTACCAAGCTAGAATTTCCTTGCACAAACAATGAATCTGAATATGAGGCAGTGATCCAAAGGATGATTTTATCTTTGGAAATTAAAATTGAACATTTGATTGTAAATGGTGATTCTGAACTAGTTATAAATCATGTTACTCAAAAATACAAAATCAAGACATTCATAGTGGTTATCTAATCCAAATGGTTGTAAGAAATAAAAGTGGAGAAATTCAATTTTGTGTTGATTTCAAAGATCTAAATAAAGAAAAAAGAGGAATTGATGGAGGTATGAGCAAAGCAAACGCCGGAAATGCATGGGTTTTGCAGTCGCTCTGAGCCGCGTGGTTCCAACCGTTGCCTCGCTGGGGTCATGTCTCGCAAGGAGGGAGGGCCGACGAGTGCCTCCTACAACCAAGCCACATCGAACGGAAATGTTGCAGAGGGTACGAGATGACCGACCTTCGAGTCACCGCCAGATCTGCATTCAAAATTACTGGAGGAGGGCACATTCAAGGACCGAGATATGGACATTGATCCAGAGAAAGAGACCATCCCTTCCACCCCGTTAGCTCCATGGATGCCAAGTAAATGTATTCCACAAGCGCCACAAGCCCCAAAATATGTTATCAGCTCACCACACATAGAAGAGCAAAAACAGTACATGAGAGATTATGCCCTGGTTGGAAAATTCCTAGGGCTCTGGCCTTCCGAGCATGATCTGATTAAATGGATACAATATTGGTGGAAGACAAAAGGTCACTACGATCTACAACTGGGATCCAAGGGATTTTTCACAATCATCTTCCATAACCTTGAGGATCACACCCGCGTTTTCGATGGGGGGGCATATTTTTTCAACTCGGTGGGTCTCTTCTTACGATTCTAGACAGAAAATTTCAGCCCTAAGAAGGAGGAATTTGCTCATGCACCTGTTTGGATCCGACTATACTCTCTCCCACAGGAATTCTGGCTAGAGGAGGTCCTGCCCGGCATAGGAAACACCATTGGCATCTATGTCAAATCTTCTGAAGCAACCAAGCAGAGGCGTTATACCTCCTATGCACCAATCTGTGTGTAACTGAACATCACCAAGCCGCTCCCAGGATCCATCATATTGGAATATCAAGACGAAGACTGGACCCAAACCATAGACTACGAACACATTTCGTTCCGATGTCGGAAATGCCACGAACACGGCCATCTTTTTAGGGAATGCCCCCTCAACACTGTTCAGAAAGAAGGGAACCCTGAAAGCGACAAAGACAAGGACGACTTCACTCAACCAACAGGGAAAAGAAGACAAGGAGGGAGGAAGAAGCCAACCCAAGTAAGTAAATATCCCTCTTCTAGCAATAGATATGCAATTTTACAAGACCAACCAGAAAATCTCGTAACCCAATCACAACCCACTGAACCACTTCCGGATAATGGCTCCCAAGCCACCAAACATGGGGAGGTACGACCTCCAAAGGGTAAGGAGCCAGATTCTATCCCCCTAAATGTGGCTCAAGATCCATCGGACTCTTTGGAGACAGAGGATGGGGACACAGAAATGGAGATGGAGGAGCAAGACCTAGCTGGGGTAGATTTGGAGCACCTCGAGCATGCCTATAGGCAGCAAAAAATTTACACCATACTCAGGGATCAATTACGAAAGGTGCACAAGGTCTTCCTAAATTCCTCAGTAGGGTCCTCTGCAAGAGCTAGCCAAGGGATCGGAATACAGAGTAGTCAATCAAAAAACCTAGGTAAATCTAAGAAAGACGAAAAGAAAAGAGGGAGGAAATCCACTAACAAGCTTATACAAGAAAAAGGAAACTTCATGGTTAACTTAGGGAAAATCCACCTAATCTTGGACAACTTCCCACCTCTCCCCACCCCCCCGTCATCATGAAGATCATCTCATGGAACATCAGAGGCCTCAACGAACGTAGCAAGCACAAATTGCTACGGGATCTGATTATGGCGGAAAAACCTGATATAGTACTTCTGTAGGAAACAAAATGATCCTCAGAAGATGTCGACAGACTACTTCCATATTTCTAGAAGCAAGGGGAAGTAGTCTCAATAGCAGCCACATGTATAGCTGGAGGACTGGCTATACTCTGGAACACGAACATAGTACTGCTAGAAAACTCCATTGCCACCAGATGGTCCATTACAGTAGACTACAGGCTCATTGGCTCAAACAAGCTGGGCCACCTAACTAATGTCTATGGCCCAGCTAGCCTAAGGGAAAAGCAAGCCTTCCTCAGGAATCTGAACTACCTATCCAATTTAATGCAGCACAATAGATGGATTATTGGAGGAGATTTCAACATCATCCACAGCTTGGAAGAAAAAAAAGGCAGATCAAGACGGTTGGATCGAGAAACCAATGAATTCAACAGTCTCATAGACAACCTTCACCTCATATACTTAGAAACCATCAATGGCATTCATACCTGGACAAATAGAAGAACCGGAGCACACCAAATTGCTTGCAAACTCGACCGGTTTCTCATCTCGAACTCCCTCATGCTGGAAGGCATAACCTTGGAAGCTACCATCCTGAATGTTCCTGGTTCGGATCACTGGCCTATTCAGCTATGGCTGGATGTGCCAGCCACACCAGGAAATAAACCCTTCAAGTTTGATCAGTTCTAGCTCGACCACCCTGATTTCCAGACAAAGATACGGGACTGGTGGAGGGAGGCAGAGGTTTCTCAAGGCTAAAAAATGGACAGATTTCAGCAGAAGTTAAAAAACCTCAAACAACATCTCAAGCTCTGGAATAAGAAAACCTTTGGAAACATCTTTGATTCCCAGAAGCATATTTCAGAATGAATGGCCGAGATTCAAGACCAGATCAGAACACAGGGGTTAACGGAAGAGCTAAAAGCCCAGGAAGAAACAGTAAATCAACAGCTAGAAGCACGGAAAAGACAAGAAGAGATTCTTTGGAAACAGAAATTGCGTATCCAATGGCTCAAGGAGGGGGAACGCAATATCAAATTCTTTCATAGAACTGTCATCCATAGAAGGCACTCCAATAAGATCATGCGTCTCATATCTGCTGCAGGGGAGACCATTCATTCTCACGAAGACATGGAGTCGACCCTAATTGAATACTATCAAGATCTCCTCACGGAACCTCTCCCGGAAAGACATGAGGCCATTAATAAAGTCACATAGCATGTTCCCTCCCTCGTTACCCAGGAGAAAAACTCAACCCTGCTCCGGTCCATTACAATTGAGGAAGTGGATCAGGCGCTTTAGGATACCCCCAAAAGCAAGGCTCCTGGACCTGACGACTTCAATAGCAACTTCTTCCACCATTGCTGGCGGATGATCATGGTAGAGGTTTGGGAAATACTGGAAGATTCCAGAGCCACCGGGCGAGTCCTTTAGGCTCTTAATGTGACATTCCTCACTTTAATACCCAAAGAGAGGCAGGCACATCACCCCAAGCAGTTCAGACCCATAGCTCTCTGTAATGTCATCTACAAACTCCTAACAAAAGTAATTTCTAGGAGACTCAAGCCTATTTTACCGACAATCATATCCTCGAAGCAATCAGGCTATGTTGAAGGAAGACAAATCATGGACAGCGTCATCCTAGCACATGAAGTGATCCACTCTCTGCAGAAAACCAAAACACCAGGTATGCTCCTCAAGTTAGATCTTTCTAAAGCCTTTGATAAGATAAGCTGGGAATATATGTGGGCAATGCTCCTAGCTTTTGGTTTTGATCAGAGGTGGGTGACTTGGATTTTGAATCTAACTTCCTCAGATTTCTTCTCCATTCTTATTAACGGGGTCCCCTCTCAACCCTTCTCTCCCTTGAGAGGAATTAGATAAGGATATCCTCTATCCCCCTTCCTCTTCATCATTATGGACGAAGGTCTTGGTCACTCCATCCGTGCAGCTGTTGAAAGAAACCTTCTGACAGGATTACCCTTGCATGGCATTTCCCCTCTTATCTCACACAGTCAATTTGTGGACGACACGCTTTTAATGGGCACCCCGATTGTCCGGGAAGCCAACTCTCTTCTAGCCATTCTCCAAACCTTCTTAGACGCCTCGGGGCTGGACTGCAACAAGGATAAATCTCAATTTTTTTTCTTCAATACACCACCTCCGATTCAGCTACATATCGCTGAAATTCTAGGTTTCAACAGAAGCTCCCTTCCGTCCAAATACCTTGGCATTCCCCTGATTGACAATGCCCTCCGAAATTCCTCATGGGAACATCTTTTATCCTCTTTTACCAAGAATCTCTCTTCCTGGACCTACCGAGTTCTAAATCTACCCAGTCGTCTCATTCTTCTTCGAGCTATCCTTCAAGCCCTTCCTGTCTACACCTTCTCGGTGCTGGTTGCCCCAAGATTTGTTCTTACAACCATTGAAAAATTACAGCGAAACTTCTTCTGGCAAGGCCTCAATTCGGGAAAGAAAATAGCACTGGTTAGCTGGGACAAATTATGCCGGCCCAAAGACCAAGGTGGCTTGGGATTACAGGACCCCCTCATGATGAACAAGGTGCTAAGCGCCAAAATCTGGTGGCGATGGCTCAAGCACGCCAAGGACCTCTGGGCCAGACTTTGGAGAAAGAAATATGCGCCGAATGTGGTGGAAAAGAACCTAATTCGATGGAATGGGGACAGCCCCATCTCCTTAATATGGACAACGTCCAGGCAGAACAAACAACTGGTTACTCAAAACGCCTTTTGGGAAATCAGGAATGGGAAATCAACTCTCTACTGGAACGATTCCTGGCAACAATGGCCGGTTTTAGACAATGAAGACTAGGCAAGAGACATATGTACTCCTACTACTCAAGCGGGCCTAACAAGAGTAGCTGACTATTGGCAGGACAATCCCCTAGAATACACTTGGCGAAGCTGGCACCTGGATAGGGAACACATTAATCTGGAAGCACATGTGGACTTGATACCCTGGCAAGAGGAAATGGCCAAATGCAAGATTCCCAAAATTGCAAGAGAGGATATCCTTCGCTGGGGATACTCGCCAAGGGGCACCTAAACACGCGGGAGGCTTATCAGATCATAACTCAGACAGACCCCCTCCCTACAAGGAAAGTCTGGCGCAAAATCTGGAGTCTTAAACACTGGCCAAAAATCACCCTCTTTCTCTGGCTTGTCTCCCACTCAAGCATACTAACTTGGGATAACCTCTCGAAAAGGGGTTTTTTCGGGCCCTCCATATGCTTACTTTGTGGAGAGGCTGACGAGACTATGAACCATCTCCTCAACTCTTGTCCTTACATGGCTCAACTCTGGGATCAATTRGCACTCATCATGCRCACTTCAGATCGCCTTAGAGATAGTATCATTGATACCATCTCGGAATGGAGGGACCAGGCTTTCCATTCCCCCCTCCTCAATCGCATTTGGCAATTACTTCCAGGCTTCATCCTCTGGAAAACCTGGAAAGAAAGGAACATAAGACTCTTCCGCAATGCTTCTCTTCCTTGGAAACATTGCTGGCATCAATGCCAGTGCAATATCTTGGAAACTCTCAACCTTCAGCAGTGGACCGATGAAAACTTGCACAACACTCCTTTCGAACTCTCAATTCTCCAGCATTGGCAGCCTCTACCCTCTCATCATCCTGTACTCCCCTCTTCTCCTTCCACCCCTCTCAGCAGCCCCTCCTTTTGGTCTCCCCCCCCAAAAGATTTCATTAAACTCAATTTTGACGGTGCCTCTAAAGGCAATCCGGGCGTAGCAGGATATGGAGTAGTCTTATGCAACCATCAAGGGCACATCATACTCATAAATGCAGGCAACTTAGGCCATTCCACGAACAATGTTGCGGAACTTTGGGGGCTCATCCGAGGATTGAAATTAGCCATCGACCACAATTTCACCAAGCTAATAGTTGAGGGGGATTCTCAGATCGTCATCAACTTGCTCCACAAAATTCTAAATGGAGAAAACCCAGACAGAATTTCGCCTAGTTGGAGACTCTCACATGGGTTGCAGATGGTCACAGATCTAATGAAATCAAATCAGGCAGTCGTACCTTCTCACATCAGGAGGAAGGCGAATCAAGTCGCATATGAGCTAGCAAATTTGGGAACTACTTGGATTGGTCTAGAACTCCTCTGCATTTCGACTCTAGATCATAATCACCCCATTCTCCAGCAATGCATTCGCAAGGCTGGAACAATGGACATACCCCTGGATGGGGTGATATTGCGGCACACCTGGCGCAACGTGGAGGTGAGGCATGGCCAGCGAGGCACGGAGCCATGTGACGGGCTCGTGCCATCACCCGCCACCCTAAATCAACATTAAATTTCCATTACAATGGCGCAGGCGACAATTAATTTGTTCCTTCCTCCCCGCAAGCTTCATATCATGGCCACGATCTGCTTGCTCTTTGTCTGTCTCTACACAGTTATCATTTGGCTCTCCCCCTTGCAGCCTTTGTTGAAACTTACTAGAATTGGCTTGCACACCACCGCCCTGGTTCAGCTTCAGGCTTCCATCCATTCCCTCGTGCACCTAGCGCCCATTTCTGGCCACTCAACGAGAATTATGCCGCGCCCTCGAGGGCACCCGCGCAAAGGCTCCCCATGGAAACCTTTCCGACCCTCTGTTTCACCCCCTGCATCACCTTCCTCCTACTCCTCTCCTTCTATCCACCTCGAGCCAATTCCTTCTTTGCCACCTGCTATCGTTGTCTCAAATTTTGATAGCCTCGCTATCGTCCCTAAGCTTCCGTCTTCTTCCTCTCGCCTTCATCTGAATCCTCCAAGGTCTGGGCCTCCTCCTTCACCACATCCAAACTTTGCTGGGACAACTAGGGGAGAACCTCCTCCGCGCGAGAATCAACCACCGAACTCTTTCCTTGACACTCAGCTCTGAGACAGCCTGGAAATTCTTTTCAGCCTTGTCTTTGAACTTCGCCAAGGGGTGGAGGATCTTCAATTCCGTCTGCTGGCTGTGGAAAGGAAGGTAGCAGTCCTTCTCCATCTCCTTACCTCTCTTCAAGAGGCTCTTCCCACGGACATCGCAGGCGTGGCTTCGACGAAGGAACCCAGGGATACACCCAACGAGGGGAACGCCCAGGCGCAGCGTTCGACTGAGAATGAAAAGAACCAAGCCATGCACGAGGATATGGAAAAGGAGAGGGTCATAGCACGTTGCGCGTTGCAGGATACCTCGCCAGTTGTCGACGGGATCGGGGAAGCGGTGGGATGATGGAGTGACATATGTCGAGGAGGAGTCGTGGTCTGAGGTTGTCCACGTCACCTGGCCAGGTCATTTGCCAAATGTTTGAGGTCATGAGGGCACTTCTAGTTTCTCTAGTCTTTCTACTTTTTAGTTGCTGTCTTGTTAGTCTCAAACAATATTTTTAGACTATTCTACCACTTATGTTTGACTTCTATGCTGGCTGGACTGGTTTCCCCTCTGTTGGGGCAGTCCAGTAACTACAACATGAATATTCTCTGTACTCTGTATCTCCTTTGGTCTAGAAGGCCCTTTTTATATAATACAACTAACTTACAAAAAAAAAAGATTTAAATAAAGCAAGTATAAAGGAAAACTATCCTTTTCCAAATATGGAAATGTTAATACAACATTAAGTAATTGGTTAAGCTCTCATGTCTATTCTAGATGGATTTTCAGGTTACAATCAGGTTCTTGCTGCAGAGGAGGATAGACTAAAAACTACATTGATAACACCATGGGAGATATATGCATATGTTTGAATGCCTTTTGGATTAAAGAATGCTGGAGTAACTTTCCAAAGGGCCATGGATCATGCTTTCCAAGATTTGATTAGTAAATTTATTGCTGACTACTAGGATGATTTTACTGCATATTCCAAAATAAGAGAAAATCACATCGATCATTTAAGAAAAGTTTTTGAAAGATGTAGAAAATTTGGAATATCTTTAAATCCCAAGAAGTGTCTATTTGTTGTTTCTGAAGGAAAAATATTACGACATATAATCAACAAGGAATGGATTTATATGAATCCTAAAAGAATAAAATAAATCAATGAATTGAATCCAACAACTTCAAAGAAGGGATTTTAGTCGTTTTTTGGTAAAATTATCTTTGTAAGAAGATTTGTGCTAGATTATGCAACAATAGGATAACCGAAAAATCTGTTTCTAAAAAAAAATCAGAGATTCGAGTGGAATGATAATATTCAAAGGGCCTTCAATAACATCAAACATGTCATCTCAAATGATCTAGTATTAATAAGTCAATATTTTAATAAAGATTTCATCATATACTCTTTTTCTTCATAAGAAACTATTGCCTTAATTTTAACACAAAAAAATAATAAAGGAGAAGAACTCCCTATAAGCTTTGTGTGAAAAACTATGCATGATTACGAATTGAAATATTCATATATAGAAAAATAGGCGCTTTCATTAGTAAAGGTAGTAGCTCACTTCAAGACCTGTATTTTATCATCTCATGTTATAGCACATGTTGCTTCTTCTCTAGTAAGAATTCTCCTTAATTAGCAGTTAAGATAAGCAAAATGGTCTAATTGGATTGCAAAAATCCAGGAGTATGACATTGAGATCAAACCATTGCATGCAATTAAGGGACATGGAATTTGTAAGCTTAATGTTGGAAATGATTCATTAGATGGATGTGTGTCAATTACAACAGGAGGATCAACATCAAATTCTGATTGGTATAAATACATTATTTTTTATTTAAAATACGGGCAATTTCCAAATGGAATGTCATGAAAAGAAAGGAGGACTCTGCAAATGAAATCAACTCAATATGTATTAATTGCTCAAGTTTTGTTTTGAAGAAATTTTGATGGAATGTTGTTAAGATGTGTGGATGAAACAAAATCTTAAGAATTAATTAAATAATTTCATGAAGGGGTTTGTGGAGTCCATTTTGCACCAACAACTACTGCACATAAGATACTAAGGGCTAGTTATTATTGGTTAACAATCTTCAAAGATTCATATATAGAAACAAGAAAGTGCTTATCTTGTTAGAAATTTTCAGGGAAAATGAAAAAATCAGCGATGCCTTTACATGTATCAATAGATGAACCTTTCGCACAATGGGGACTAGATGTTGGAAAAATAAACCCAAAATCAAGTAAAGGACATTTATATATTCTTACTACTACAGATTATTTCACAAAATCGAAAGAAGCAATAACATTAAAGAAATTTGATTCAAATGAACTTATAAAGTTCCTTAAGGATAATATTTTATCAAGATTTGGAGTTTCTAATAAATTTATCACAGATAATGGATCAATTTTTGTTGGATCAAAAATTTCAAAGTTATGTGGAGAATTTGGCATTTTAATGGGGAAATCATATAATTATTATCCTCAAGGAAATGGGTTGGTTGAATCCAAAAATAAAACTTTAATTCAAATCCTCAAAAATACTATTGATATAAATTAAAAGAATTGGCATTTAAAACTAACAAATGCACTATGGGCAAGTAGGTTGACACCAAAAGACAGTATTGGTACATCTCCATATAATCTAGTGTATGGAAAAGAGACAAGAATGTCAATCAATCTAGAAATAAATACCTTAGCATATACAGTAAATATTGAGGATTTGGAAGAATTCTCACCACTACAGAAAAGGTATAATCAACTCATCAGACTGAATCAACAATGAAATGAGGCATTACATAAAATGGATCAAAGACAACAAAGTTTCAAATTATATTTTGATCAAAGTACAACAATGAAAAGCTTTCAGAAAGGGGAATTGGTATTACGCTGGAATGAAGCTAAAGACAAATCCTCCATGCACACAAAGTTTGAGGCATTATGGATTGGGCCTTATATCATTGCAAAACTTTTGGGATATAATTCTTACATGCTCAAAGATATGAAAGGGACAACATTAATGTTTCCAGTAAATGGGAAATAACTTAATTTTTTTTTTCACTTGATCAAAGTTCTTTCTGATTATACATAATTTGATTTTTATTTTTTTGTATATTCTCATATTCTTGAATCCATTGCCCCAAAAAATCAAGGCATCTAGTCTTTAGATTATGTATTATTGAAAACCCACAGGGAGTTATCATCCCCAGTTGGAGCCAGTTGTTGAACCCCATACATTTGTTTTCTTTCACTCTGCCATACTTAATTTTTTTTTTCTAATCCCACAAGAATTTCATGTCATACAATACATACTTTTATTTTCCGTGGCATACATATTGTATCATACTTAGTCACTTTCCTATATCTTGGCGGATTTGCGAATGGCAGAATCATAGATGCATCTTTTATTATTTCACAAGCCTACTGCCAACACTTAGTTTCCTTTTCCTTTATCACGAACTTGCAGAATCATAACTATTTAACAATCCATCCATACAAGTCTGACTGATAAATACCAACATTTAACCATTTCATGGACTTGCGATGATCTAGATGGATGTCGGTGGCCTCCCACCTATTCCAACTGGCTCATTTTGGTAGTTTTCCAGTTTGGCAGTTTTTTCCTAGTTTTCGAGTCCCTGACTTCTGGGGTCATTTTGAGGACCTAAATGACAACATGTGTAGTCCTCGGATATACCTTTCCAATGACGTATCATGCACCTAAAAAGGATACCGTATGCAAAATCTATGACCTCGAGAAGTTGATGTACTAGCTTACCCCAACGGGGCCCACATGACTTTTGACGCTTCATCTCCTAGGGTTAGGTTTTTGGATGTCTAGGGTTTTGTCATTCCTGTTTATTTAAAAAAGGCTTGGAGAGCCTCATTGTAACCATATTCTTGCAAATGAGTGCAACCATTACATATCTACTTAGAGATAAGCCGCCACCATTCTAGCAAGCTTGTTTTCCGCTGCATTTTACGGTTTCAACACATTTTCTTATTGAATAGAAACCAATTTTATTATATCTCTTCTATTCTTGTGTCTCTGTGTTAAGAATAATAATAATTTGTATTCATTTTTGTTCTACTTATAAAATATGGATCAGTGGTATCAGAGTGATATGCTCCTTGTCATTCTTAATGCATGTCCCCGACGAGGTTAGGATACAAAGAATTGGGTCTCGAGATTGTTTCTATTGAGGAAAAAATCTCTCATATGCCCAAGAGACCTCTCGTGGTAGGAGAAAATAAATACGACGAGACAAGAGATCCTTTCAAAATGTTGCTCGAGGAATCCCTCACGCAACAGAGGAACAAAATAATGGATAGTTTTGCACAAATCCTTCGACGACTTCCAACAGGCGACAAATCTTCCTCGAATGGAAGCGTCGCCCCCTTCAAGGTATAAATCAACTTTGATATTCCCATATTTTAAGGTCAGATAGATGCATATGTTTTAGAAAAATGGTTGAATCTGCTAGAAGGGTATTTTTTTGTCCATAACTTTTTGAATAGAGAAAAGATTACGTTTGTGCTCCTCAAAGCCATTCCCCATGTCAAAGATTGGTGGGAGACTTTCTGTGAGCAAATGGAAATAGAGGAACCCTCATTAATTATATTAGAGGTCACCTAGGAGTCTTTCAGGGATTCTATCAAGGAACAATACTACCCTGTCGGAAGCTATGACGACATGGATACAAAATGGACCACACTGCGACATGAAAGAGACCAAGAAAAGAGTTCACAAATATCTTCCACACCTTGCGCACCAAGATGGGTATCAAATATTCTGAGTGACATATGTTTCTCAAGTATCGTGGTGGTTTGCATAGATACATCCATGCCAAAATGGATTTTTTGGACATCTCGTCCTTGTGTGCGACCTATCGATATGCCATCAAAATCGAGCAAAAGATTAAACAAAAGACGTGGAATTTTGGGCCTGGGAACCTGCACATCAGAAGGAAGTAAAGGGAAGCCCCAACTTGAAAAAAAAAGGACAAAGAAAAGACAAACAAACTTAATACAACCAGTCTAGGCCACAAGCAAATAAGGACACCAGAAAGAAAAAGAAAGATACCAAGAAATGGTGCGACTTCCATAAGAGCCCCTGGCATAACACTGTTGATTTCTTCTCCAAGCAATCACTGGTGGATGAGGTGAAAGCCTTTGAATCAGATGCGGATTATAACTATGAGTTAGAACTAGAAAGGGGGAGACAAATCATTGACGCAGAACCCAGTGCCACCATTGCTACCACCAAGGTCCATCCCAGTGAACCAGATGAGCTAGAAGAAGGCGAGCACCTCTTTCATTCACAGATGTGGGTAAATGACACCTTGCTTCACTTTATCATTGATAGCGGTAGATATAATAACCTCATCTTAGAAGAGGTCATCAAGCGACTAGCCTTGCCGATAAAGCCTCACCCGCAACCCTACACCATTGGATGACTCTGCCAAGCAAGCGATCTCCGCGTTAGAAAATAGTGAATCCTGTCGTATGACATCAATCCCTTCAAAGATGAGGTATTGTGTGATGTTTCTCCTCTCTAATTTTGTAATGTTCTCTTGGGCCAACCTTATTTATGGAAATTTCATGCTTTATATGAGTCTAGGCCTCGCAGTGTTATTATTACTGTGAACAAGAAATTATACAGGATACCCAAGGTAGTACCACCTAGTGCTATTTCCTTGATCTCTGCCAAGCAATGCAAGAAGGTCATCTCTCAGACTGGGAATTTTGTCTTCTTCATGATTCACTCTCAGAGTGTGCGAAAGATTGCAACCACATCTAGGGCCTCCATGAACAACCTATCCACACAACAGAAGCAAGTGGACAAGGTCGTGGTAGATTACAAAGATATATTCTCCTCACCTACCGAGGTACCTATGCACTTTCAAGTCAAGCATCCCATCGATATGACCCTCGACACACCGCTTCCCAATGGGCCAGTCTACCGTTTCTCTCTTTTAGAGAATGAGGAGATCAAGTGACATATCTAAGAACTACTCCAAAAGGGGCACATCCGTCCCATATCATCGCCTTGTGGGAGCCTAATCATGCTGGTGCAGAAGAAAGATGAGACCGAGAGACTCTGCATTGATTATCGAGCCCTAAATAAAATCACAGTCAGGAACCAGTACCTGATTCCCATAATCGACGATCTCCTTGATTAGCTCAAGGGGGCCAAATACTTCAGTAAGATTGATCTGAATTTTGGCTACCACTAGGTACCCATAGAACATACAGATGTATGGAATACCACCTTTAAGTCAAAATAAGGTATTTTTGAATGGTTGGTCATGCCCTTTGGTTTGAGAAATTATCTAAGAACTTTCATGAGGATGATGGACGATATCCTATGACCTTTCACCAATACTTTTCTAGTCGTGTATCTAGATGACATGCTCATATACAATAAGATGTTAGAAAAATAGCATCGTGGAGCAATAAAATAAAACAAATGAAAAAATAAAACAAAGAATATAGACAATACAATAGAGACATAGATATACGTGGTTCACCCAGTGTGGGCTACGTCCACTAGAGAAATTGTCAGGTCCTTCCTTTATTATTATCCAACAAATGAAGGGATACAACCTACAACACACCCACTGTAACTTTCTCTTCTTTCTCTCACAATCTCCTCACTCAGAATACAATATCCACAATGATACATAGACGCAATATATTTCCCTCATAAAAGAGGGTTTCCTTCTAGGGAAAAAAATCATAACATAACTTCTACCGTCAAATTTGTGACCTTATAATGAATGGTCCATATTTACTATGAAATTACAATATACATTTACAAGGCAATTTTTCCTTCGAATGCTTCGCCCCCGAACCCTCTCCGGGGCCTGCTTTCCCCCAGGCTCCGCAAGGGGAGTAACCCCCCCTACACTCTCCCACGTGGAGGAGTGTACATTATTCCAAGGTGTAAAGTCTTCATGGAGTATAAACATGGCTGAAAACAAAGACCTCTGAATTAAGAATATAATCAGGCTCCACAACCAACAATCTCCCACTTGGAGACTAATCTCAACAACTCCACTGCTGTTGTATCTACTGGACTGTGATCCTTCTTGGACCTGGAAAATTTCTCATCTTCACCTTCATGCTTGAATACCAATTAAAACTTAGCAGGAACTCAGTTTCTCTCTGGTTACTCCCTTAGTTAACATGTATACAAGATTCTGGCTAGTGTCTATCTTTTCCAACTTCAAATTTCCATCTTCCAAGACACATTGTATGGAATGGTACCTGAGCTATATATGCTTATTATTCCAATGGAAGGTTGATTTCTTTGCAAGATGAATGGAACTCTCACTGTCACATTACAACCTACTATTCTTCATCTTCTTTCCCACTCCATAAACCTCTGTAACCAAATCATTTCTTTACTAGCCTCTGTAGAAGCAACATATTATGCTTCTGTTGTTGAAAGTGAAACAACCTTTTGTAGTTTTGAAATCTAACTTACTGTTGTTCCACCTACAATAAAAACATACCCTGTCATGCTCCTCCTACTATATTTATCACCTGCCATATCTGAATCAACATATCTTTGCAGAACAATGTCTGAACCTCCAAAACATAATGCATGAGTAGCAATACCTCTCAAATACCCAAGAATCCACTTTACTTCCTCCCAATGTTCTTTACTTGGATTTTTCATATACCTTCTCACAACTCCCACTACATGTGCAATATTTGGTCTTATGCAAACCATCACATACATCTAGCTTCCAACTACTGATGAATAAGGGACCCTGGACATGTATTCTATCTCCTCTTGTGTCTTAGGACACATTTCCTTAGTTAATTTGAAATGGTTTGACAAAGGTGTACTAACTAGTTTTGCATTCTAAACCTCTCCAACACCTTCTCTATGTACTCACCTCGAGACAATGTCAATTTGTGATTTTTCCCATCTCTTGTTATTCTCATACCAAGGATTTTCTTTGCAACAACCAAATCCTTCATCACAAATAAATTATCTAATTTCTTCATGAGAAAATTTATATCCTCCATATTAGACCCTATAACAAGTATGTCATCTACATACAATAGGAATATAATATAGCTTCCATTTTCTAGCCTTTTAAAATAAGCATAGTGATCAGAATGACATCTACTATAACCATGTTCTATCATAAACCTGTCAAAATTCAAATACCACTACCTTGGATCTTGCTTTAGGCCACACAATATCTTCTTCAACTTGCATACCAAATTCTCCTTCCCTTAGACCTCATACCCCTGTGGCTGCTGCATATAAATCTCTTCATCCAAATCCCCATGGAGAAAATTATTTTTGCATCAAACTATTCAAGATGCAAATCTTTTGCTGGCACAAGACTTAAAATAGTCCTAATTGAAGTCATTTTAACAGCAGGAGAAAATATTTCATCAAAATCTATACCTTTCTTTTGTGCAAACCCCTTTACAACAAGTCTAGCCTTGTACCTCTTTTTTCCTCCATCTTCTTCCTTCAAATTGTAAACCCATTTATTCTACAATGCTCTTTTTTTTGCAGGCAACTAAACCAAATCCCAAGTCTGTTTATTTACCAGGGAATCCATTTCCTCTTTCCTTCCTTGCTCCCAATTATTTTTGGTGTCTACCTACATTGCCTCTTCATAACATTCTGGTTCACCAAAATCAATCAACAATAAATAATACAGTAAAGGAAAGTATCGTTTAGGGGGTCTACTTAACCTGGTAGATCTTTTAACAACACTTGCAGAAGTTTGAGGTACTTTCTCCTCCTGTTGTTGTACATTTTGGTTTTCTGGTACCTTTGGAATTTCTTTTTCAGTGATCTCATCAAGCATTGTGTATTCTGGTTTTTCTTTTTCCTGTTTCTTTCTCTGCAAATGATCTTTGTACATGACCTTCTCATTGAATATGTCATCTCTACTCCTAATGATTTTTTTATTTTCATAATCCCATAAGCGATAACCAAAATCATTAACACCGTATCCAATAAAGGTACACTTCTTGTATTTTGCCTCAAGCTTTGTTCTATTTTCTTTATCAATATGGACAAATGCTTCACAAGCGAAAGTCTTCAAAAATGAATAGTTTACCCTTTTACCTGTCCATGCCTCCTCTGGAATTCCACCATCCAAAGAAATTGAAGGTCCTTTGTTTATTAAGTAAACAATAGTATCTACAACATCTTCCCAGAACTATAAGGGAAAACCAACATGCAATCTCATAAACCTTGTATGCTCCATGATTGTCCTGTTCATCCTTTCTGACACACTATTTTCTTGTGGTGTTCCTGGAACTGTCTTCTCTCTACGAATCCCATGGTATGAACAGTAATCATCAAACTCCTTTCTTCAATATTCACCTCCATTATCTAATCTGAGACACTTCAACCTTTTTCCTATCTCATTTTCAACCAAAGCTTTCCATTCCTTAAAAGTATCAAAAACATCAGATTTTTGTCGAATACAATAAACCCAAGTTTTTCTAGTTGCATCATCAATAAAAGTAACATAATAACGAGAGCCACCAAGAACTAATACCTGAGTTGGTCCCCATACATCCGTATGCAAAATCTCTAACCTTTCATTCTTCTTTTATTTTCCGACTCTGAGAAATATGATTCTCTTATGTTTTCCATAAACACAATGCTCACAGAAATCCAAATCAATTTGCTTAAGATCTTGAAATAAATTTATTTTTTGAAGTATCTGCATCCCCTTCTCACTCATTTGTCCAAGCCTATGATGCCACAATGTTGTATCCACTCCTGTAGAAGCTAAAGATATAGAAGAGTCAGTACTACTAGTGAATAAATACAATGTACCTACCTTCTCTCATTTTGAAATCACTAATGATCCTTTCATGACCTTCCACACCTTATCTGTAAATATGGATATACAACCTTCATTTTCCAACTACCCTATTGAAATTGGATTTTTCCTTAGATTTGGAACATGTATTACCTCTTTCAACAACCATTAGTTTCCATTCCTTTGATTTATTTTTAACTTTCCCATTCCAACAATTTTGCATGGTGCATCATCACCCAAATGAACTTGTCCAAAATCACCTTGAACATAATGTAGAAAATGTTTCCTATGGGGTGTGGTATGAAATGAAGCCCCTGAATCTACTACCCAAGACTCATAAATATTATCTA
>JZKD02S2131075.1:246936-265340 GCA_000966675.3 Picea glauca | reverse complement strand
TAGGTCTTCTTACATCCGCCTTATTCTATTTTATTGAAAGGCCTTATTAATATTGACCTTTATTACATCTGAATACATTGATCTACCTATGTGCGGGTTAGGACCTTAACATCTTGTAACATATCACCTGTTACATTTGCTTCCTAATTTTTCTTTTGTTGTCCATCTCTTTGTTTCTTTGGAGCTCTACATTCTTTCTTCATATGTCCTTTCTTCCCACAATTCCAACACTCTATCTTTCCCAGTCTGGATTTGGATCTGCCCTTCCTAGAATTCCCACGTTTTCTTTTTCCCTTTCCTCTATCCTTTTGTCTTCCCTCGTTCTCCATGTTCAACGCATTACCTGATGTCTCACCTGTGATTTTCCATCGCATTTCCTCGCTAAGGATAACATCAACAACATCATCAAATTTTAAAGTGTTTGAACCAAATACAAAGTTACTTACAACCATGACCAAGCCATTCCATCTTTTTGGCAATGAGCACAATATTAGAAGAGCCCTAACCTCATCATCAAAGTCCACTTTTATAGAACTTAGTTGATTAATAACCATATTAAATTCATTTAAATGATCTGCAACAGACCCACCTTCTGACATATTCATATTAAATAATCTCTTCATTAGAAATGCCTTATTGGACGCCAATGGTTTTTCATACAGTTCAGCCAATGTGTCCATCATCTCCTTCATTGTCTTTTCTTTCAAAATATTGAAAGCCACCGACGCTGCCAGGCTCAGCCGTATCGTTCCTAGTTCCTTTCTTTCAAGAACCTCCCATTCTTCATCTTTCATGGCCATTGGCTTATTTTCTATTCCACCCAATGGTAGGAATACATCCTTTTGATATAAATAATCTTCCATCTGCATCTTCCATAACTGGTAGTTTTGGCCGTTAAATTTCTCGACCCTATGTTGAAATTACTAAGACAACTAAGAGCAGGGGGGTGAATTAGTTGTTACTATGCTTAAACAATATTATGAATATTAAAATATTATTGATCTTCTCCAAGTGATCATCAAGATTATGCAATACATGAACAACAGAAATAATAAACATCAATCACACATATGATATACACAGAGACAAATATTCATGAGAAAACCCATAAAGGGAGAAAACCTCTTCTTCTTAGAATGATAGGCAATCTTTTTTGTTCTGTACATCTTCTATCTTTGAGCACCAACTCAAATTGAGGCTACAACCTCTTTTTTAACAAGTTGCAACTTGTAGAGAGCACCAGCCCTCAAGTTTCTCTAGCACCCACTAGAAAGAAGCATATTTTCTCCTTATGATCTCCAACACCAACTAGATGGAAGAACCTACTTCCACTTATACAAGAACCAACTTGCACACATAAAACTCTTCATTTTCCCTAGCACCACCCTACCACCCTTTTTTCTAGCCACCTAGATGGAAGCTACAACTCCCAGTATTCAAGAACCAACTTGAATAACAGAGGACCACAGTCCTCCCTAGCACCACCCTAACACCCTGATTATAAATATTTTCTTGAATAATACTTTACTATAATACATATATGTCAATGCTTACCATTTCTTTTCTTTTCTACAATTCTGCTCTGCTTTCACTTTACTTTTTCTATGCAATTATGATCTGCTTTACTCTGCTGATGTTCTCTAATTCTTCTCTGCTTTACTCTGCTTATGTTCTGCAATTCTGCTATGCTTTCCTTTGTTCATGCTTGGCTCCACTTGTTGTCTCTTTCCATCTGATCTTTCTCTATTCTTATCATGCTCTTAGGTTCTTGTACATTCTGCTCTTTTCACCATTTCTGCTTTGTCCAACTTCTGTTCTTCACCTCTGAATTTTATCTCTCTCTCTCTGTTCATACTGTGAAGTTCATTACATGCGGTTCAACTCATTTTACAGAGAAACGACCAACCTCACTCTGTCACCGCATTTTTCTTTTATACTTTTTCTCCTAATTCGTTACACTACAAATCTCCAACACCCAAGAACAATGATTTAGTTAGTATAACTGAATCGTAACTGGTCAAGAACTCACAAAGTGAAACAGTAACCCTTCGATCAGATTATCGATTAATCACCATCGTTGGATTATACACGCATATGAGTTTTGACTTTTCAAATGTGTTCCTCGTGAACTTTACCTATGCGAACTAGCACTGGGAATGTTCCTTCCCACATGACCACTGGCTGTGACCATACACCAAACAAAAAGAGCACTTCATGACTTCTCCCATTAGATATATTGTTGCGAGTCACCTCGATTCTCCCAACTCCCGATCTCCGAAGTGGGGCCTAGAAACACTAGCTCCTTCCACTATCTTCTGCTAATGTGATCTCTTGCTGTGACCACATGCCAAGCAAAAATACATTCGCAACCTCATGTTTCGGATATTCTATTGTGAGTCACCTTGATTCTCCCAACTCCCAAAACTCTGATCTTCGTCGTGCCAGATCAACGGTCCATGACCTTCAGTGATCAGATGGCTCAGATATCCTCTTCGTGAATCGAGACTTCGCGACTTTGCATTTTGGCTCTTATTTGATCAACGTCCCACAATATTCTGTGATCCGATGGTCCAGATCTCATTAGGACTTCGCATTTTGGGACTTTGGAGATGGCCTCTTCCCACTCTCGCCATTCTCAGTCAGATCAAACCTTCAAACCTTTGTCTCACAATTCCTTCTTTCCTTTTCACCATACTCAGTTGACATCAATGACAATACTGACAATACATCAAACAAATAACTCTCCAACAATCTCCCCCTTTGACATTGATGGAATTTTTTTGCGCAACGTTCTGCATTTTGCCAATTCTACAATTCTGTATTCTGCAACAATATCTTTCCTTCTCTCCCTTTGACATCGATGACAAAGGAAACACACTCCCCCTATCAAATATGAATGAAAGACAATAACTATATATTCAATAAGAACTTAAGTACTCCACTTGACAAGGTGAACACATTATATGAAAGAATATATGACCCCCAATTTCTGACGAAGATATTCAAATGGTGTCTATTCTAATGGTTTTGTAAAGATATCAACTATTTGTTTTGTGGAAGGAATATAATTCAGCTGAACAACTCTGTTTGTAACCTGTTCTTTGAGAAAATGATATTTTATTGGTATGTTCTTAGTCTTTGAATGAAGAACAGGATTCTTCGAGACACTAATGGAACTAGTGTTATCACGGTGAATTGGAATGGTATAAGTATAAGTTACCTTCAAATCTGCAAGAGTTTGTATCATCCATAATAACTGAGTGCAACAAGTAGCAACAACAATGTACTCTTCCTCTGTAGTTGATAATGAAATAGATCCTTGCTTCTTACTAATCCATGCTACTAACAAATCACCTAAGAAGAATTCACCTCCACTGGTTCTCTTTCTCTCATCCAAACAATTTTCCCAATCAACATTTGAATATGCAGTTAATTGAAAATTATGATTTCTACGATACCACAGAGCATACGTCATTGTGCCCTTCAAATATTTGAATATCGTCTTGACAACTGCTAAATGACTTTGTTTAGGAGTAGATTGATAATGACCTATCATTCCAGCAACTTGCATTATATCAGGACATGATGTTGGGATGTATATAAGATTGTCTATCATTGATCGATATATTCTTTGATCAACATTAGGTGAAATATCATCTTTACTGAGCTTGCAACCAACCACCATAGGTGTAGTAATAGGAGAGGAATCTTTCATCTGAAACTTCAATATCTCTTTCAAATACTTTTCTTGAGAGATAAATAATTTTGTAGAACTCTGATTGATTTGAAAACCAAGAAAATATGATAGTTCTCCTATCATGGATATCTCAAACTCAGTTTACATAGAATTAGCAAACAACTGAACATAAGGATTATTAGTACATCCAAAAATAATTTCATCTACATAAACCAAAACAACTAATAAATCATCACCTTCAGACTTAATGTATAGATTATTGTCAACAATACCTTTCTTGAACCCTTTGTCCTGTAGAAATTTGTCCAATCTATAATACCGGGCTCGTGGTGCCTGTTTCAGTCCATATAATGCCTTCTTCAACTTGCAGACATAGTTAGGATTATCTTTCAGTGAAAAACCTTCAGTTTGTTCCATATATACTTCTTCTTCTAGGTATCCATTAAGAAATGATAGCTTAACATCCATCTGATATACTTTAAAGTTTTTGTGACATGCATAGGCAAGAAACATTCTGATGGCTTCCAATATTTCCACTGGTGCAAATATTTCATCAAAATCACGTCCTTCAACTTGTGCATACCCCTTACAAACCAATCTGTCTTTATTCCTAAATTTTTTTCCTTGTTCATTCATTTTATTCTTGAACACCCATTTGGAGCCTATTACATTCTTATCTCCAGGTCTAGGAACAAGCTCCCAAGTGTTGTTCTTCTCAATCTGATCAAGCTCTTCATTCATAGCTCTAATCCAATCATCATTATTGTTGCCTTCATAAATATTTTTAGGTTCAATCATACATAGGAAAACAACATGAGATTGTTCTCAGTCTTTAATCAATTTCCTTCTTGTCTGAACTCCTTCATTCATATCACCAATTATCTGTTTTTCAGGATGATTCTTTCTAACAATTCTGAGATGTGGTTTTGTTTATGTCTGCTGATTTGAGTCTTTCTGAGTATTTGTATCTTCATCTAGCTTAGAGTATTCTATTTCTGATTCTTGGACATGTTCATCTTCAACTTCAACTATATTCTCTATGGTTGGTTCAATACTGCTTACATTTCATAGCGGGATTTCTTCGTCAACTTTTATATCAATACAATCAATCATTTTATGCAGCCTCTTATTATAGCATATGTATCCTTTACTGTTTGTAGAATACCCTAAGAAGATACCTTCATCAACCCTGTCATCATATTTGCCAAGATTTTCATCATTATTCTTGATATAACACTTACTCCCAAAGACTTTAAAATGCTTGATTGAACCAAGTCTTCCAAACCATAGTTCATAAGGAGTCTTGTCACTTTGTGGCTTGAGATGAGATTTCTTAAGAATATGTACAGCTATATGAATTGCTTCTACCCAATATGTCTGAGCAATATTCCTTTCATTCATCATAGATATTTCCAGCTGCTGAATTGATCTATTCTGCCTCTCAACTACACTTTGCTGTGGAGTCCCTGGAATAGTATACTCTCTTTCGATCCCATGTTTATCACAAAACTCTTTTAAGTTCCATGAACTAAAATCTCCTCCTCGATCAAACCTTACTTCCTTCAATCTTTTTCCTATTTGATTCTCAGCCAGAGCCTTAAACAATTTGAATTTTTCAAATGCTTCATATCTTTCCTTCAGAAAGGAAACCCAAGTTAGTCTAGAATAATCATCAATAATCAACATGAAATAGTTTTCTTTTCCTGTACCTTCCTTCCTTGATGGTCCACATAAATCCATATGTACTAATTGAAAAGGTTTTTTCTATTGAAGGAAAGTTCTTAGATTTAAACTGTGTCCGAGTAATCTTTCCTATCTGGAAAGGCTTACGAAGAGAATCATATGGCTTTGATATCTTTGGAAGATCTTTTATTGCACCACTGTTTCTAAGCTTGATTATATGATCAAAATTTAGGTGTCCAAGTCTCCTATGCCATAGCCAACTTTAATAATACTTGATTAAGTGACATTCTTCTTTTTCTTCTTTTAAAACATAGACATTGTTTTCTATTCTTATGCCTTTTGCAACCAGTTGTCCTGAATTCACAAATTTTATATTATACAATCTTTAGAAGTAAAAATAATTTCACATCCTTTGTCACAAACTTGACTGACACTAAGCAGATTATGTTTCATAACATCGACCAACAACACATCTTGATATTTCCCTTTGCCATTACTTATACTTACCATTCCTTTACCTTTGATTTTTCCAGGTGCATCATTTCCAAAAGTTACATTCCCTGATTTGCTTTCACTTAGAGACAACAACCTACTTTTGTCTCTAGTCATATGTTTGGAACATCCACTTTCAATATACCAGGGGTTCTTTTGTCTTTGGGATGACAACACTAATCCACACTTATTACTTTCTTTATTTTTCCATATCTTGACATTTTCAGCTGAGGAATTTATTCTTGGATCAACTTTGTAATTCTTCAAATGACAATCTAAGGCTTTGTGACCAAAATTATGACAAATGTAACATTCAGGCTCATTATACAATGGATCAAAATAATTGTTACGATATTGTCTACTCACTGACTGTTTATTTCTATGTTGCAACCTTTGTTCATTCTGTGACCTCCTTAGTTGTATACTTCTAAACTTAATTCCACAATTTGCAGCTTTATGACGAAAATTAGAACAATAATAACAGTAACCATAGAACCAATTTTGATACCTGAATATTGGACTTCCTCTTGAAATTGGTTGTTTTATATTTTGTTGGCTTTGTTCCTGTTCAGAATTCAACTAATCTTTATTAACTTTAGTTTGCAGAGTGTGGTCATGATTTGACTGTTTACTGACTTGAAATTTGATCATCTTAGTAGATTCTTTGTTTTCTGGTTGACTGCTACTAGAACCACTTTCAAAACCTAGACCATTTTTTATCAATGGAGATGTTTGTTTACTCAGGATGCTATTCAGTTCTTCTAAGGCTTTGATACTTGACATATTTTGGTGATACACGGCTTGAAACTTATCCAACTCTTTTCTAGCTTTCACTACTGCTTCTTCCAAATCTTCACATCTCACCTTCTTCTCTGTTAGATGTTGTTTTAGAATATCTTCTATTTTCTTTGCTTCTTCTAATTCTACTTTTAACAAAACAAAATCTTCACTTGGTTCTTTACCATTCTTTTCAAACTACATCAACAAATGTTTTTGTTTTCTCCTCTTAAGTCTGAGTCTTTCAATCTCTTCTAAATCACTGATTAGTTCACCTTTCATATCAACCACAACTTCTTCGTCATTCATGTCACTTCTTTTATATTCATCATCAAGGTCTCCTATGGCCATAAGCATAAAATCATTCTCTTTATCTTCACAATATGAATTGTTATCTATGTCTTCTGAGGAGTCATCATTATTTGCACACAAACTTTTCTTTTTACTATATTTCTTAAATTTGTATTGCTTTTCATCATCAAAGATCTAGTCTTTTTTCTTGTGAGGACACTTAGATGAAAAATGACCTATCTTACCACAGTTGAAGCATTTAAATGGAAAATTGCCTTGGTATTCACTTGATCCTTTCTTTAACCTTCTGACAAATTTTGCTTCAATATCATCCAATTCCGAGTCAGTATTCTTGTCTTGTTTAAAAGATGCTTCTCTAGTGATGAATTTATCTTTACTAATCCTCATTTCATAAGCAGTCAGAGTTCCTAGGATTTGATCAATAGGCATAATTTTAAGATCATTCAGTTCTTCTATTGCAAAAACTTTTGGATTAAATCTATCAGGCAGAGATCTCAAAATCTTCTGAACTAAAAATGCGTCTTCAATTTTCTCACCAAGACCCTTCATGGAATTCACAAGCTCCTCAACTATTAAAAAATATTTACTAATTGTTTCATACTCATTCATCTTTAGTTGTTCAAATTTCAATCTATATGTCTGAAGTTTGGCACCTTTTACTTTCTCATTTCCTTCATAACTGCTAATAAGTTTATCCCACATCTCTTTGGCAGATTCAAGATGCATCACCTTTACAAAATCAGCTTCAGCAAGCCCACTCAGGATAGCATTCATTGCCTTTGCATTGAAGCTAAATTCTAGCTTATCATCTTTGGAAGCTAGCACAACAGGTTTTGTATATCCAGTCTCTACTACATCCCAAACATCAACACCTAAGGCCATAATGTATGTTCTCATTCTAACTTTCCARAAAGAAAAAWTTGTTCCATCAAACATAGGAGGCTTATTGGTTGACGTCCCTTCATGACTTGTCATGTTTAAGCTTACTGATCTAACTTTAAATAAAAGGAACCTACTATGATACCAATTGTTGAAATTACTAAGACAACTGAGAGGGGGGGGGGTGAATCAGTTGTTACTATGCTTAAACAATCTTATTCCTATTAAAATATTATTAATCTTCTCCAAGTGATCATCAAGATTATGAAAGACATGAAAAATCGAAATAATAAACATCAATCACACATATGATATACACAGAGACATATATTCTTGAGGAAACCCATAAAGGGAGAAAACCTCTTCTTCTTAGAATGATAAGCAATCTTTTATGTTCTGTACATCTTCTATCTTTGAGCACAAACTCAAAATGAGGCTACAACCTCTTCTTTAACAAGTTGCAACTTGTAGAGAGAACCAACCCTCAAGTTTCTCTAGCACCCACTAGAAAGAACCATATTTTCTCATATAATTTCCAGCACCAACTCGATGGAAGAACCTACTTTCACTTATACAAGCACCAACTTGCACACAAAAAACTCTTTGTTTTCCCTAGCACCACCCTGCCACCCTATTTTCTAGCCACAACTAGATGGAAGATACAAATCCCAGTATTCAAGCACCAACTTGAATAATAGAGGACCACAGTCCTCCCTAGCACCACCCTACAACCCTAATTATAAATATTTGCTTGAATAATACTTTACTATAATACAGATATGTCAATGCTTACCATTTCTTCTCTTTTCTGCAATTCTGCTCTGCTTTCACTCTGCTTCGGTTATGCAATTATGCTCTTCTTTACTTTGCTTCTGTTCTCCAATTCTGCTCTACTTTACTCTGCTTTTGTTCTACAATTCTTCTCTTCTTTCCTCTATTCATTCTTGGCTCCACTTGTTGTCTCTTTCCATATTCTCTTTCTCTATTCTTTTCATGCTCTTAGGTTCTTGTACATTCTGCTCTTTTCACCATTTCTTCTTTGTCCAACTTCTATTCTTCATCTCTGAATTTTATCTCTCTCTCTCTGTTCATACTGTGAATTTCATTACATGCGGTTCAAATCATTTTACAGAGAAACGACCAACCTCACTCTGTCACATCATTTTTCTTTTTATACTTTTTATCCTAATTCATTACACTGCAAATCTCCAACACCCAAGAACAATGATTCAGTTAGTATAACTGAATCGTAACTGGTCAAGAACTCACAAAGTGAAACAATAATCCTTTGATCAGATTATCGATTAATCAATGTCGTTGGATTATACACGCAGAGGATTTCTGACTTTTCAAATGTGTTCCTCGCGAAATTTACCTACGCGAACTAGCATCGGGCATATTCCTCCCCACGTGACCACTGGTTGTGACCATACGCCAAACAAAAAGAGTGCTTCACGACTTCGCACATCAAATATGTTGTTGCGAGTCACCTTGATTCTCCCAACTCCCGATATTCGAAGTGGGGCCTAGAAACGCTAGCTACTTACCCTATCTTTCGCTGATGTGACCTCTTTCTGTGACCACACGCCAATCAAAAAGGCATTCATGACTTCGTGTTTTGGATATTCTATTGTGAGTCACCTTGATTCTCCCAACTCCCAAAAATCTGAGCTTCGTCGTGCCAGATCAACAGTCCACGACCTTCAGTGATCCGACGACCCAGATATCCTCTTCGTGAATCAAGACTTCGCGACTTCACGTTTCGACTCTTGTTCGATCGACGAACCACGACATTCTGTGATCCGATGGTCCAGATCTCATCGGGACTTCAAATTTTGGGACTTTGGATATGGCCTCTTCCTTCTCTCGCCATTCTCAGTCAGATCAAACCTTCGAACCTTTGTTTCACGATTCCTTATTTCCTTTTCACCACACTCAGTTGACATCAATGACAATATTGAAAATACATCAAACAAAGAACTCGCCAACACCCTAAACTTTCCATATTCCGCCATTTCTCCCAGTCGAACCAGGAACCCGCTTTTCCTGTGAGTTATCTTTCACTCTGATACTAGTTGTTAGAAAAACATGATCATGGAGCAATAAAATAAAACAAATGTGGAAATAAAACAAAAAAGATACACAATACAATAGAGACACATATATACATGGTTCACCCAGTTTGGGCTACGTCCACCAGATTTATTGCCAGGCCATTCCTTTATTATTATCCAACAAATGAAGGGATATAACCTACAACACACTCGTTGTAACTTCCCTGTCTTTCAGTTACAGTCTCCTCACTCAAAATACAATATTCACAGTGATACATAGCCGCAATACATTTCCCTCATAAAAGAGGGTTGACTTCTAGGGAAAAAAACCCTAACATAACTTCTACCACCAAATATGTGACCTTATAATAAACGGTCCATATTTACTATGAAATTACAATATACATTTACAAGGAAATTTTTCCTCTGTGAGCCCGCTTCCCCCGGACCCCGCAGGGGGGGTAACCCCCCCTGCACTCCCCCACATGGAGGAGTGTACATTCTTTCGGGGTGTAAATACTTCATTGGGTATAGAAACGATTGAAAACAAAGACCTCTAAATCGGGAATATAATCAGGCTCCACAACCAACACAAGACTTGGGCGGAACACTTGCAACATATTCAACAGGTTCTGCACACCCTGCTACAACACAAGCTATATGCCAACTTGGAAAAATGATCCTTCGACATGGACAAGGTCCAGTACCTAGGCTACATGGTGGATCAACATGGTGGGCATGTGGATCCAACTAAGATCCAAGTCATCCGTGGCTGGCCATCCCCAACCACTCTCATTGAGCTTCAGATATTCTTAAGCCTTGTCAATTTCTATCACAGGTTCGTGTTGGGATTCTCCCATATTGCATGGGCCCTCGGCCAAGTAACCAGAGGTTGTGGTAAGGAAAAAATTGTGTGGGGCTTGTCCCAACAACAAGCATTAGATGATTTAAAGTAGCGCTTATGCTCAACCCCAGTACTTTCATTATCGGACCTGCAACATCCCTTTGAGATCGAGATAGATGCTTGAGACTATGTTGTGGACACAATCCTCACTCAACACGACCACCCCATGGCCTATCATAGTGAGAAACTATCAGACGTTGTCTGTAAGTACCATACTTACAACAAAGAAATGTTCTCCATTGTACAAGCCTGCCGACGGTGGCGACATTGCATTCTCGGGAAGGAGAAAATCATCCACACAGATCATAAGCCACTGCAATTCATGCAGACACGAGGAAAATTGCAAAATGACTACCATCATAAGTAGTCCACATAATTGCAACAGTTCCACCTCATCATCAAGTATAAAATAGGTATTACCAACCAATTCGTTGATTGCCTCATCCGACCTCCATTCGTGGCACTCACCACGGTGCTAGACTCTTGCGGCCACGAGACCTCCATATTTCCCAACCTCTATAACACAGACCTTGACTTTGCCACCACATACCAAATGTTGGGGGCAAACTCAGTTGTTGATAATTTCCATCTTTAAGATGAGCTATTATGTCTACTGGGCCATATCTACATTCCATCAAGCAAGTGAGTGAAGTTGATTTGGGAATCCCACTATAGTCGGGTGGCAGGACACTTCGGTGTCGAAAATACAGTGGCAATGTTGCAGAAACATTTCTACTTGCTGAAACTTTGACAGGATGTCAGCAAGTATATCAAGTCTTGCACGACTTGCGCTATTTCCAAACCTACCACTAAGAAACATGTCTTGTACACCCCCTTTCCTACTCCTAAGCGGCCATGGGAATCCATCTCAATGGACTACATGTTGGGACTTCCATCCACCAAAAGGGGAAATGAATGTGTCTTTGTGGTTTTTGATCGGTTTTCCAAAATGGTGATCTTGGCTGCCTGCAAGAAGAGCATCACAACAGAGGCCACTGCCAAGCTCATCTTTGAACGAGTCTGGGTACATTTTGGAATCCCACATACCATTTTCTCAGATCAGGATAGTCAGTTCCTCAACACATTCTGGTCGAGCCTCTGGTCACTATTGGATACCAAGATCACCAAGTCCACTGCCTTCCACCCTCAGACAGATGGCCAAATTGAGGTTTTCAATCGGATGATCGTGTATATCCTACGAATGTACAATTCCAAGAACCCTCACACATGGGATGAGAGTCTTCCCTATGTTCAACATAGCTACAAAAGTGCCCTACATAGCTCAACCGACCACAACCCCTTTCAGGTCGGGTTGGGATTCCAATCATTGGGTCCCATGTATGTTGCACTACCTCTTGCGGCCACCTCGACCGATTCATCCCCTTCTCCAACTGAAGCTGACAAAGCCTCCTGGTTCATTGAGCGGATCCAACACATCCGACAACAGGTTTAGGATATTTTATAGAAGTCCAATGCCAAGTACAAGAAACGCCATGATCAACACCGGGTGCCACATAAGTTTCAGGTGGGAGAAAAGGTGTGGTTACACTTGCAAAAAGAATGACTTATAGGGCCCCATCAGAAGCTTCTCCCACTCTGTTACGAGCCTTACGCCATCACCAAGACTATGGGTGACAATGCTTTCGAGCTCAACATTCCCCCTTTCCTTGTCCTACACCCAGTGTTCATAATTTTTATGAAGTTTATAATGATTTTGTATCTGTATTAAAAAAAATTCTCTTTGCATAAGACACTTCTAGACTTTTGTTGGAAGCATCTTATTTTCTAAACACGAGGGGAGTTTTGGAGAAAATGGACGATTGCAATATTGTCATGATTTTTTGTTCTCATGAGAAAAATATTTTTCTTCCTTATTATGTTCCGGATAAACTATTTATCATAGAGGTATCAAGACAATATAAGTTATGGTTTCATGTTTTCTATGAAAAAAGGAAAAAAACAATGTATTCCTTTGCCTTGGAAAGTGGGTGAAGTTTTGTTGAGAGAAATTGTAAAAATTGATGAGTTTGCTTCGCATTTTGACCAATATAATTTAAAATTTGCAGAAGAAATTAAGGGGTTTGATCATAATCACATGGTATCAGTTGGAATCATTCCTACATTGGCTAATACCCTTATATTTGGAGAAGAAGAAGGAGATAGCCATGACCTTCCTATTTAGGGTACTAAGAAAATTTTTGGTGACATAGAGACTATTGTAAGTACTACAAAACATTACAAGCAAAGAGAAATATCATCAAGTGAAATAAATTCCCAATATATTATTGTTTCTCATAGAAGTGTTTTTAAGATAAATTCTCAGTTTGCAGTGACTTAATAAAGAAAATCCCCAAACAATAATTCATGTGACGATGGAGAGAAAAACCATCCTCAAGGAAATTTGGAAAACCCTCATAAATTGAAAGTAAGAAGGAAAAGAACCAATTCTTAACAAGAAGGGGAAGAACAAAACATGCCTGAAAATAATATTTCTCTTAAAGACATGGATTTAGATGCTGATATTGAAAATATTTGGTTTCCTGATGAAGAAGAGTAGATACAAGAGAATATACAGTTTGTTGTTGAACTTGCTATCTAGGATGAATTTTTTTTCTGATGAAACTTTTTTTGTACAAAATGCATTGTTTGATAAATTTTCCAAGAAGTTAATTTTTGAAATAAATTTGAAGAATAAAAAGGGAAAATCTTGGTCTACCATTGATCTCAGAGATATGCGTCCATCAAAATTATCTTCTATCCACAAGGTTACAAGAGATGTACTGGATGTCTCCATAATTGACATGGAAGAGGAAAATTTCAAGCTTAAAAAAAGAATCAAATAATTGGAAGCAACTTTGATGCCTCCACCTATATTAGCCACCCATGTTGCCATGGCCCATCCTGGTGGAAGCTTTCAGAGAATCCCATAGTCAAGTCTAATATTGAAAGGAGTTTCAATTTTACTTAATGGCACTCGACATTTTGCGGAAGAAAATATAAAGAAAATAATGTCACTTATTTTAGATATATGGGACTTAGCAAAGCAAAATTCTTCTATCGATCTCATAATTCAAAATACCAAAGAATATTCAAATATAGACCTAACAAATGATGAAGAATTATTTACAAATGGAGTTGTTATGTTTGTTGCAAAAGTCTCGACAATGAAAGAACAAAGAATAAAACAAGAATATTTGCCTTCTCAAAGTCGTATAAGGCAATTAAAAGCATGCTGGATTCAAATGATTGATACATTAAGAGGATTATTAAATGAACTTAATCAATTATCACGTAAAAAGACAGAGGCATATTCAAAGTTGATTGGGCTAGATATTGCAGGTACTACTATTGAAGTGTGAGATCCAAATTTGATATCAAATTCAATGCTCATGACTAGATAGCAATTTGAGGAAAAAGCTGAAACTTTGAAAAGATTATCAGTAGAAAAATTTGATAGTATGGTGGAATATACTTATGATGATATTGATAGTTGGCTTGTGGATTATAAAAATAGAAATAAAGATATTGAGACTACATTAAATTTTTTATCAATTGACCTGAGAGAAAATTAAAGTGAATTATTTAATATCAAAGTCAAGCAAGAAGTGATCGTTGCTCCCTTAAGATAATATATTCAAGAATGGTTAAACAAGTCTTTAATCAAAATTTATGAAACTCCAACGGAAGAAGTTAATACTAGTAATACAACCACAACAAACAAGGATACAAAAGGCCCATCAACAAGAAAACAAAAGGGAGAGACTCCATCACAGTAAGCCCATACTGATCACATATTTCCTTCATTTTTAGAATTCATCCAATTGTATTTATTCTTCGGTTAGAAAGATATAATCAAATTATGATAACGTTTTTATTCTTATGTCTAGATATTGTTGTTCTTGCTCTGTCCTAGACTTACATTATCCTCTTCATCTTTCTTGTAAATATTTCATGGTCCACGGGAGCCCCAATCCCAGTATTGTTATGAACAAATGCCTTTTACATTTCTAAGAATTGTAAAAGACTTTATCATTTTTGAGAAATCCCATAGAACTATTTTGGAGTTGGTTTCGACTATATTTTATAACTCTGAGTTTTGAGTATAATATATTTGAAATCATCTTACCATATTCCTTTTATTTTCAAATGTGATAAAAAATATCTAAAACTGTGATGGATGTGAGAGTTTTTGTTATTTTTTTCCAACAAATGTGATGATTAAGTTTCCTGGTCCATTTCTTAGTAACTCCTATATTTTTTTCCATTTTAATTTTGTTTAGCGATAAAGTTTTAGGTTTTTCTCTAAATCAATATCCTACATTTTTACATTGACATTTAAAATAAAATCTTTGAAGGATTTAAAGAGGAGTACCACCTCTATAAAAATACAGGGGGATTTATATCATCGTGAGTTTGTCGTTTTGATATTAATAGATTCAAATGTGAACACTCCTCCACTATTTTTAAGACATGTCAACATGTTGTACATGATGTTCCCAATATTTGTTGTTGATTAGTATATCACAAAACATTACCACACAAATTTTATGAGGAAGGGTTTGAAAATAAAATTAATCTTTTGAAATGTGGAGCATGCATTAGTAAGGCCAAATGACATCACCAAAAACTCATATTGACCTTCATGTGTTCTAAACGTTTTTGGGGGAATTTATTATTTCCTCATTTTGATTTAATGATATCCAAAACATAGATCCAACTTGGTCCTTTTTGTAAACCATCACCACTGGTGAAGAGAAAGCACTTTTGTGAAGTTGAATGATGTCAATCTCTAACATATCTTGAATCATATTACCAATCTCACTCTTTTGTGCATATGGGTACCTATAAGGTTTGATGTTAAGTGGTACACTTCCTAGTTTCAAATGAATAGCATGATCATTATCTCAAGCAGGTGGAAGACCTTTAGGCATCTCTCCAAATATCTTGGAATGGTTGTCAATAAATTTTTTGACATCCATGGGAACATAGGGTGTATATTATCAAACATCTTGTGAGAAAAATTATGCAATTACACCATGGTGTTCCATTTTTAGCAAGTTTTTCATGTTGTTAGATCTTATCACTTTAGAGGGTTTTCCCTTAAATACTTTTGAGTTCAATTTCCTTTCCTTCTGAGGAAAATCTCATGAAAATCTCTTGAAACTTAAGAGCCACCATTACCAATGATTGTAATAATTGGGCCCATAATACAACATCAACACCACCAATTTGGATTGAAATCATTAGAATATCCTATAAATACTCCCCCATAGTGAGATTAATATTATGGAACTTCCCTAAAAATTGTATGGTTCCTCCATCTACAATAATTACTTGAAACTTTGTTGCTAGATATACAAAGCCATTGAGAAGTTTGGCTAATTTGTAACTAATGAAGTTATGGGTACTACCAAAATCAATCAACATTGTTACCTTTTTCTTTTTGATATATCCTTCTATCTTGGGAGTTTGAGGAGTGTTGATACTAGATAATGTGTGATATGATATGATATGAGTAATCTCTTCTAGTTCTAGATCTTGCAGTGTTCAAGTTCTTGATCTTCTTCTTCTTTGCAATCTATGTAGAATAATTTCCTCTCACCACACTATTGCCCCTTACTATACTTGTTGTCACAATTGAAACATAATCCCTTTTCTCTTCTTTCATCCATTTGTTGAGGTGTCAACCTTGTAGGTTGAGTGAGGTTACGAGAGAGAACATGGTGATTTATATAGTTATTCGTGACCACCATTCTAGTAGCCATATTTTTACTTTCAACTTTATCTGCCACATTGAAAGCCTACTCTAGGGATTTAGGTTCCAATAGATGCACCTCATGTTTAATGCTCTCCTTTAAAGTTCCCATAAAGAGATCTAACAAATTATCCTTTGGAATGATCTTTACTTTGAGAATCAACTCTTGAAATTGTTGAATGTGCTCTATAATTTGACCTCTTTGCTAAATATTTATCAATTGAATAAATAATGTGTTTCTCTTAATATCCCCACCGTTATCAATTCATCTCTAAAAATCGACCAAGAGACATTAGAATCATTTTTTCTGTTTGCAAAGCCATTGGTACTAGATAAATTGACCAAGTTCTAAAAATCAGGATGCAAGTGTTACCCTTTGTAAAGTTGGCACCTAGTGTAGATCAAAGAATTTCTCCATCTAGAATATCCATGTGATATGATATTTACCATCAAACTTCTTCATATTGATCTTGGGATTAAAGTGTTTCCTTGGTCTTGAGTTGAACCCCCTATGATGTGGATCTTGGAGTGATAAATGATAATGATTCTGGGACTCAATCTTAATATTCTCCAAATGTATGAAAATATTTCCCATTTGTGACTAGGGTTAAACCATTTTGTTCTCATTATTTTCATGATTTACTTGTGTCACAATATCACTTTTAGGGAACCTCTCATCTAGGGTATATAAGAGCATGGATTCCATGGAATTTTTTAGTTGTTCCATCTTTTGATCCATCAAATTTTCCATTTTATCTTCAAATTCCATCTTTTGATTCATCCACTTTTCATCTTTTGATCCATCAACTTTTCCATTTTATCTTCAATTTCCATTTTAAGGATTTCTTGTGAATATGCCAAATCAACCATTTTCAACACTTTATCATCCATGTCATTAAATTGGTTCCTCAATTTGGATAGTTGGTTCTCTAAGTCTTCGCATTCTTCAAGAGTCATGGATGATTTCTCTGGAGGTTTAACAGGTGTGTGATTTTTTCCACCACCTCTTGCCATGTGAGTCAAAAATAATATTTACTTAGAGTTATCCTCTATTTTCTCTTTACCACACCTTTTGAATCACCTCAAATAGATATTCTAATAAAAATTATGCAAGTTCCAATTTACCATACCTTTTAAAACCCCCAATTTGGAGATTATTTTGCAAGTCGATCTTGCACCTGATATAACTCTATTTTTTTTTCACCTTTGAGTTTGAAATTTCGGTCTATGGTAACCTGATATGTCTTCTCTGCAATTCCATAGGTTTGACTAAATTTTGATGTGACAAAAAAAACTATGGTAACTTTCCCAAAACTTATTGATTTTGGCCTTTTCAAGAAAGCAAACTTGTACAAACTCATGTGTGTCCAATTTTTCAAATATACTTCTAAAATTTTGATCTGAAATTCTATGGTAATAATCTATTTAATACGTCCTTGAGGTGTAGGACAGTCAGTGACAGAGTGTACTGTTAAGGAACTCTGTGATGTTAAAGTCATCGGTTCGAAACCCACAGGGACAAAAATCTAGCCATGTTAAGGGTTGGTGTGGCTCAAACCGGGTGCGATCCCCGGGTGATTTTGACAGCTTAGATGCCCCTGAGTCACGGTTTCTTAGCCGTTGGTTAGTCCCACATGTCACGGACAAACTAACAAAAAACAAAATCTATTTAATACAATTAATGACACTCAATTTTAATATTTCTAGAATAGATATGATTGTTTTACCCATAACACTTGTGTTGATACTGAGAGGGGGGTGAATCAGTATCAAGTACAATTTAAAAACCTTTTCCAACTTATACTTAAACCATTCAATTATATCCAATGATCAATGAACAATAGTATAAGA
>JZKD02S2131075.1:221260-233819 GCA_000966675.3 Picea glauca | reverse complement strand
ATATATATATATATATATATAAATAATTGATTTTCCGGCAGCAATATACATTTCATAATAAAGTAATATATATTATTGAGTGTATACTATTCATTTTCAAACAAAGTTCTTCCTAACTTCCGCACTTGCAAAGAATATATATTTAATATTTGGGTGTGTTGTGGAAAGGATATACAACGATTGAAATGATTGGCCACATCCCAATGATAAATATTATTCACATTGGGGAAAATTTGATTTAAATATTCTTGGTATGTTTAAATACATTATCAAGTAACCAATATTAAATGCACGTGATTGTTTTTCCTTCCGTGCAAAAGAACGATAATGATAATTTAGACATTTGAAAAGGAATGATATGATTTCATTCACAATAATGTTATCCTTTTGCTATGTGGAAGAATAATGAGAATTGGAAAAACATGCAATTTATAATTTTAAACTTAGGGATATAGATAATAATGATGATCTAGAACATAGATAATAATTAGTGATGTTTTTGTTGGCCACCTAAGTTATTGTTGGATAAGTTATTGTTCGATATGTAAAAAATTAATTTTTGTCATATTTAAGTTAAAATGATTTTTAGTTTGATGTGAGATCTATTTCCTAGTGATAAGTTGGGGAGGTTATATGTTCGACTTTCTTGATCTCTTTGTGGTTAGGTTTTATAATTAGGGACAACATAAGTACTTAGAGGGCTTCCCATGATTTGTTTCATCGGAAAACAAAATGATTCTCCCACCTAATTATTATTATATACATTAAAGAATTAAATTATGTACATATCTATGTGCTTTATGAACATAGTTGGAAGCTGAAGACTCTCTCTCTCTCTCTCTCTCTCTCTCTCTCTCTCTCTCTCTCTCTCTCTCTCTCTCTCTCTATATATATATATATATATATTCTTTTATTCGATGTCTTATTCAATTTACAACAACGTGTATAAATACACGTAAATGAGTAAAGTCACATCTTTTTAGACAAAATGACGTGACTTTACTTTTAATTAATTTAAACGTAATATAGAAATAAAAGATATATTACAAGTCATCCCTTCCTGAAAAGCTTCATCTTCTTAGCATGGGTAAAGATGACTACTTGGACCCAATCAAACCTGTCCAATTTCTCTTCCTTGTTTGCATTGATGTACTTGTTCCCTATCTCCATTTTCATGAAATCTAAAAGTTTTGGCCTTTGCGAATACAAATTCAATATAAAGTCCACCATCACAGGGGTTGTCATATCTACAAACATACAATGCTTTGAATGAACATATCTCATGTCCATAACCAACTTCCTTTGAGACAAACTCTCAAGTGGAGGCCCAACGTAATGAGTCAAAATATCTTCAAAAATATTTCTAATAGACTATGTCGATGCATGTATCATCAGTTATGTCAAGAAGAGAGTATTTGACTCATCATCTTTCAATTGATTCCACCATGGAATAGATTTCCTATTGTGTATATAATTGTGTGTTGAGTATATATTGGCATTGATGTTAACATGGCACACATGCAATGAAAGTGTGCGGAAGGATTGAAGTACGAACATACAATATGGCGTAGAGTTGGTGCACAAGCAGAGGAAGTGTGTGGAAGGATACTTTCCACTTTACTATTGAAGATCCACATGAAATGGAACTCCTAGAATAAATCATGAAAGGATGGAAACAAAAGTGCAACGGAAGAATTGAAGGACGAAGGGCTCAACGACGCAAAAGAAATCACAAAAGTAATTGAGTCTACTAGTAGTGCATGCAAAATAGGAGGATAACCTATGACGCAGTTCAGAAGTGAAGTTGAATGCGACAAATTCCCTTTTCCCCTATCACATAATGACTCAGTGGATGTTTATGTTGCAACACGACGATGTTTTGAGCAAGAAACAAGTGATAGACTGAACTGCGATGGAGTGTGTGGAAGATTGTGTAGATGAAAATCTGTAGGGCGCCTTGAGCTAGTGTGACGAATGGTGTGCTGGAGTGTGACGAGATGAAGTCCAAAGTAGAATGTGATACAATGTGTCACCAGGGGCACTTATAGTCTAATGGGGCGATTCAGTAAGCACACTCCAAGACGAGTGTGACAGGATGAAGACTTGTGATTTGAGTTTTTCTCTCTAGCTCTATCTACACAATGAATGATTTGTAGACCAGAATGAAATTTGTGTGTCATTCTTCAAGATATTCTCAGACAATATGGAGCACAGTCGTAGGAAGACTTGGTCCATTTGATTTAGTCAAAGTTTTTCCACAATGTAAGAATCATGTGTCCACATACTTTATTTAGACAAAATTGTGTCTGACATGATTTTGATATGGTCAAAGTTTGTCCACAATATAACCATCATACCTTATTTATACAAAATCGCATCTGACAGGATTTTGATATAGTCAAAGTTTTTCCACATTGTAATAGTTGCACGTCCACATACATGAAGGTGAACTCAGGTAAATTAGTATAAGTATGGATGCACTCTGATAGTAGACGGGCACACGAAGTGATGTGGAAGATGATATTGTAACAATTCATAAGAACATAAATGTAAATTTGTTAGAATGTGTTAAGAGATTTAGTGATGTAACAAATTTTTCTAAGTTTAGGGTGGCAGGGTGGTGCTAGGATGAGTCGAAGCTCACTGAGGATTGGTGTCCTCATTTTTGTAACAGGTTGGTTCCTGAGAGGATTGGTGTCCTCATTACTTATGACAAGTTGGTGTCTCATTATCTGTGACAAGTGGTCCCTGTTGAGCTAAAAAATTATAACTTGTAAGTTGGTGCTTGCAGAAAAATATAAAGAAGATGTTATGTGTTTTTTCCCGCATTGGGTTTCCACATAAAAGTCCATGTGTACTGTGTTCACTGTATTGTTTTGATTTCTTCTTGTATTTGTCATTAAGTGTGCACTTCTAATAACTTAGATGGATATTTTGATTTCTTCTTGTATCTGTCATTAAGAACACATTTCTAAATAACTTAACTGGTTGTAAGGAAAGAAAAATACAAAAGGTTAATGCAATATTGTTCACCCCCCCCTCTCGGTATTGTTGTGAGTATCAAAAATTAGTATTAGAGTGAGGTTCCTTCAGTAATAGTCTAACAAATAGAAGGAAGTTCACACAGAAAGTATGGCCAGTCAAGATTATTTTTCAACCATACCTCCTTTGTTCAATGGAACAAATTTTTCATTATGGAAAATCAGAATGAAGACCTACTTGATGTCTCTTGGTATGGAAGTATGGAAGAGTTTGGTAGTTGGTTATAAAATCCCAACTACTCTTCCAACTAATGAAGATGGTAATAATATTACTATAGTAATGCAAAACTATGAATGCTATCCAAGGAGGACTTGCAAAAACATAATTTGTTAAAGTAATGCAATTGGATTCCGCAAAGGAAATATGGGACAAACTGGTAAACCATTATTAAGGAGAGAAGAAAGTAAGTTTGGACAAACTTCAAGCTCACGGAATGTAGTTTGAAATCCTAAGAATGAGTGAAGATGAAAATATTGTAGGTTTCTTTATCATAGTGGATGAGACTGCAAACACGATGAAAGGGCTAGGAGAGGAAATTAAAGAAGTTACAATAGTTCAGAAGGTATTGAGATATCTTCCCTCAAGACTTGATGCAAAGGTCTCAATTATAGAAGAAATGCATGAACTAGACAAACTGACTATGGATAGGCTCCATGGAATTGTGATTGCTTATGAGATGAGAACTAGGAAAGAAAATCCATATCTAAAGGACACAGTATTCAAAGAATCAGTCAATTTGTCAACATCTTAAGATCATGCTTTATTATAACACTTCTCAGATGAAGACGAAGGTAACTTTGTGAAGAAGCTAAAGAGCCTGTCTCTAGAAAATATAAAGGTATGTTACCATTTAAATGCTTTCATTGTGGTAAAGTTGGTTATTTTTCCTATAAATTTATCTTTAAAGGAAACAACACTAATGAAAAGGAAAGAAAAGGCAAGGATAAACCTAGCAATTTTAAAAAGTTTTTAAAAAGGAATAATTTGTATTCAAAGGAGGACAACAACTTTGATGAAGAAGAAGATGAGCCAAATCTAATTTAGGATGAAAAACTTCTCCACGGATTTGGAACAACACAAATCTGATCAAATAGAAATAGAAGAGTGTGAAGTTGTAGTAGACATGGAAGGAGAACTCATTAGTGCTTTGGAGGAAATATCCCAACTCAATAAAAAGAATAGACTAATAAAAGAACAGTTGCAGGTCTACAAAGACAAATACAATAAGGTCAATGAAGAAATAAACATCCTAAAAATTTATCTATAAGAATCCAAAAGAAAGGAATAAGTATCAATAAATCAGATAAAAGAAAAGGAGAATATTTGTGACAAACTAGAAGCATAAATAGTTTCCTTAAGAAAAGATCTAGATACTCAAATAAATTTCTTAAAAGGATCTGAAACTCCAGATAACATTCTAAGCAATAAGAGATCATTAGATGAAAAGACAGGGCTGAGATATAAGGAAAGCCAAAAAATTGTCAAAGGTGACTCAAGCACCAACATGACAGTCAGTGAGAATCCTACAAGCTATGCAAATGATCTCAAGGGAAACAATAGTAAGCCTAACCAAGAACAATATGAAAAGAAGAAGTAATCAGAACTAAATCATCCCAAATATGAAGTAAGGAAGCAATAGGTTCCTGAATCTTATCAAGTTGGCAGACAAAGACCAATTCCTACAAGTAAGTTTTTCATTCCAAGGAATCCAATTTTTTTCGATGGATATTATTTCTCTTGTGGCAACTTTGGACATAGGGTTGTAAGTTGTAGATTTTTTAGTTATAATAGAAGTATAGGAAAGAGATTCAACAAACCTCAAAGGGATATGGTTGAAAATTCTTTCAATAATGCCTTCTCTCCTTTACTAAATGACCTCAAATGCCACATATGCAATAATTTTGGACACAAGGAAAGTGAATGCAAAAGCAAGTTTATGCCTATCTTTAGGAAAGATAGACAAGAATATTTTACCAAGGTTTGGAGGAAGAAAAATAAGAGTGAAGAAAATTGTGGACTATCTCTTTATGCCAAAAATAAAGAAAATCAATGGTACATTCACAATGGATGCTCCAAGAACATGACATGAGACAAAATTAAATTTGAGTTCTTAACTAAAGAAAAAGGTGGCAATGTCACTTTTGGAAACATTGCTCCAACCAGAATCAGAGGAAAAGGAATTGTTGTATTACATGAAGATAAAAATGGAAATACCAAAGATCAATATGTGTTGTATGTTGATGGTCTAAAACATAACTTATTAAGTGTAAGTCAAATGTGTGACCAAGGACACAATGTTCTTTTTCATTCAAGAGGATGTAAGGTAATGGATGTGAATATAGGGAAGACTATTGTTAAGTTAGTCAGAACTTTAGGGAATGTATATGTTCTAGAAGAAGGAAAATGAAAATGTTGCATTGGTAAAACTGATGAGAGTTGGATTTGACACAAAAGACTAGGTCATCTTAGTTTTGATCAACTTGTTAAGCTAGGAAGAAAAGATGATGTGAGAGATATGACTAAGATATTCAAACTTGAGAATATTGTCTACAAGTCATGTCAATTTAGAAAATATTCAAGAGTTCAATTCAAGGCAAGAGAACACTCCACCAATCGACCTATTGAGTTGATTCATACGGATCTTTGTGGTCCTACGAGTACACAATCTCCTCAAGGTGAAAGATATTTCATTATATTAATTGATGACTATACCAAAATGGTTTGGGTTGGATTGTTGAGACATAAATTTGAGGCTTTTGAAAAATTCAAAATCTTCAAAGCATAGATAGAAAATGAAATGGACTTAAAAATCAAATGTCTAAGGTCAGACAGAAGAGGATAATTCAGATCTGATGAATTCAATAGTTTTTGTGAAAAACATGGGATCAAAAGATAGTTTTCCATTGCCAGAACCCCTCAACAAAATGGAGTAGTGGAAAGGATGAAGATAACAAATCAAGAAATGACCAGGGCCATGCTTGATGAATTAGAAGTACCCAAAATATTTTGGGTAGAGGTTGTTCAAAATACTATCAACATTCTCAATAAGGTACACATAAGAGTAAACGGTAAAAAAAAACCCTATGAACTATGGCATGGCAGACTAGCATCAATAAAGTACTTCAAAAATTTTGGCAGCAAATGCTACATTAAAAGAAATGAAGACAACTTATGAAAGTTTAACTCTAGAGTTGATGAAGGTATCATGTAAGGACACCCCTCTAGAATTAAAGGATACAAGTGCTAAAACAAAATACTCCACAAGATAGTTGAAAGTATATATGTAAAGGTAGATGAAGGAGCATTTCATCCAGTAAGACACCAACATCATGATGAGACACAAGATGATAGCATGAATGAGGATCATGAAACAAAGGATTTAGAAGAAGAGGAGAGAATAGAAACATTAAAGCCAAAGACTCCATCAAGGTATGTTCAAAAGCATCATCCAAAAATTCTGATTCTTGGAAATAAGGAAACATGTGTACAAACTAGAAGAAAAATTATAGATACATCTATCTCTGCAAATTTTTCATTGTTGTCCTATTGACGTTTGAATCTGTTAGGACTAAAACGACAACCTCACAAGGATGTAAATCCCCTTGTGTTTATATAGAGGTGTTACTCCTCTTTACTTTAAGATTTTCTTGGGATTATAGATATTCAAAATATGGGACTTGACAGAAGTCTGTCATGGTAGTTAAAGAAATATAAAGATTGTAATAAAGATGAATGTAAAATGTTTTCTTTTCTTTTTAAGAAGAGTTCTTGAGAATGGACCAGGAACCACACACATTCACACATTTAAATCAAATAAGCAAAATTTCCTCACATCCATCATAGTTTAAACTAAAGGTTTCTGGTCACATAAAAATAAAATGAAGATGATCCGCGTGCATAAGAGAACTTTAACAGAGTGGACACATGGGCAGCTCAAATAAAGATAATGATAGATCAATCTTAAATACTTTATACTCAAAACTCAGAGTTACAAAGCATAGTCGACACTGATCCCTAAATAGCTCTCTTGAAATTTCTAAAAAATATATAGTTCGTTACATATTCTTTGAAATTTAAAATGTGTGTTGTCTTAAAGACTGGGATTGGGGCTCCTGCAGACCATAAATAAAATATACATAAGAATTAAGCTTGTAGAAGAAATATGGTGGGAGGTAAAAGAACAAAAAGACCTGGAAAGAAGAAAAGAGAAGTTATCAGTCTTCGGTTAAACCTTTCTATTCAAGGAAGCAGAGTAAATCGATGAAGGAATTGATAAAGAAAGAAAGATGTGATTATCATAAACTTACTATGATGGTCTATCGTTCTTTTCACTTGATTTTTGGTGTCCTTTTATTGTCTTCATTAACGGTTACATGAAATGTCTCAACTGTTTCTTTCCCCTCGTTGGTCAATTTGTTGACAACTTTCTTGAACCATTCTTCAATATAACTTTTCAATGGTGCCACGTTTATCTTATGTCAGATTTTGATGTTGAACAACTCACCCTTCAAGTCTCTCAAATCAAGGGAAATGGCATGTAATGCTTCTTCAATGTCCTGATTCTTCATGGAGTAGTCCACTAGCCAATTGTCTATGTCATCCTCATCATATTCAAGTATACCATTGAACTTTTCAACTGACAACCCTTTAAAAATCTCAACTTATTCTTCAAATTGTTGTTTTGTTAGGAATATAGAGTTGAGAATTAGTTTTGGGTATTGTACTTCGTTAGTACTCCCGGATAAGTCTATCTTCGTGAGCCTCTTGAATAATTCTTCCCTCTTTGATATAACTTGGTTGCATGCTTGAACAATATTATTCAGGTTTTTTATCTTTTCTTTCCATCACGCGTTCAATTGTTTTATCCGACGTGGGGAGGGCATATCCTCCTCTCTTATCCATAGTTCTGTCATGTTGGAAACTTTGTTTCCAAATGGTAGCACATCATCAAGGTAAAATCCTTCTTCATTCTTCAGGTCGGCTTGCAAATATTCGTGGAAGGAATGCACCCTCTAGCCAAAAGAAGCAATGTTCTTTGAATTTTCCCATGCTTTTGTGATCAATGCCATTATTTTCTTAATGTTTCTTTCTACATAGCTTCTGTATTATGTAAGTAGGTTTGAATATCCTTTCAATTTATCACCAGGTGTGGTGGGTCTGACTATTGTCAAAGGACTGGTAAGAAGTGGAAGAGGAATTAAGGCGTCTTCCACTTCCTTGATCCTTTCTTTCAACTTTGTGTTTTTCACTTCAAGACCACCAATGGAGTCATCCAGAGCATCCCTGGTTGATTTGTGAATTCTAGAAATCTGGGAAGGCCCCATATCTCTTAGGTTAACCTATGAACAATATTTTCATTTTTTATTCTTCATATGACCTTTCTCAATAATCAACTTCTTGGATTCCTTGTCAAAGACAATGCTCTGAAAATAAAACGACTCTTCTTCATTGAATTTCTCATTTTCAATGATTTCTAATGATGGATTTTGGTGGGCCATGTTCCCTGGCTGATCCATTGTGGGAAATATTTTCTCGATGTCCACCTTGAGATCCATGTCTTCAAGGGAGAATCTGTTGATGTCACTTTTGTGGTGGTATTCTTCCTCTTGCACAACATTCTTTCTCTTCTTTCTCAGAGGAAGCTTGTGTGAGCTCTCGATTTTTACCGAAGGGGTATTCTTTTCTCCTCCGTCGATGGAACTAGTGTTGGTAACTTTCCTGGTTGGGTGGGACGTTGGAGAATTTCTCTGAGATGTGGTAGTTTTAGGTGTAACAGCTAGGGACCGAGAGCTCTTCTCGCTGGGATCCTTTCCTTTATGCTTGTGAAACTCATTAGTACTAAGTATTTTTTCTAAGTCATCAACAGTGTGAGCATGAGTGCCTAACTTGTTATCTTCTTTTTCAATCAGAAAATATGAATAAATGAATTGTTAAATCCTATTTCCAGCATATGTTCCACGAAAATTCCGTTAGGGTCAAATCCCTTTATTTTTTCAGCATATTTCAGATTCACATTGTGGAAGTGGTTTGCAAACTCATCGATTTTGTTTATATTCCTGAATATAGAGTCTCCTATTTTCCAAGGGAAGGGTATGAATTGATTTTTTCATTTCTGATGGAAAAAGTGCAACCATAAATTATACTTCCTTGCGACTTCCGTAATAAACATTTTATCAGATACATGGCTTGGAAGAAAGAAGGGATTTTCCTTAGAACCAAAAATTCTGATAACATTGTGATTTTGCATCTGCTCCAACGTCCCATTTTTATCCAATAATTTATTTTCCTGGTTGGATATTATGGGGGTATATTTTCCAAACAATAGTCCTTTAAAAATTGAAACGAAATCATTGTAAACTTCATAAAAATGTAAGGAAGCTTTGTGTGTCCACAATGCTCGGTACAATAAGGTAATTGGGTCAAGTTCATAGTTCACCCTCTTACATATAGACAATATTGGAAATTGACAACAAAATGGTATCGCAAACACCAAATACGAAGCCATAAATAATTTCTTGTCTTTTTTGTACAGTGACAATTGGGAGGAGATTTCAATGGAAATGAGTTTTCCCCAATTGAAAATATCTTGTTCTTTGACTGTAAACTATAAGATATACATAATCATGAGGGAAATGTTTGTGGCACTTTATTAGCCTATCAGCCTGGTAAACAACCAAGTAATTTCCCTAAAGGGATTTTTGAACGAGTTGACCTGCAACCTGGTAATGTCTTCTGGGATAGTGGCATGATCTTCCAAGAACTTAGGAAAGAGGTTCAGAGCGTTGTCATGTTTTTTCAGGAAATCCCTGCACTCCTCTCCTTTGAAGGTAAGTGTTGGCTCATGGAGCTTCAACATCTTACGAAACACTTGAGGTGAAAGAGAGATGGGAGAATGATCTTGAAGTTGAATAATATGTTGACTCAGTATGTATTTCTCAATGCACCATGCAACCAGTTCCTTGTAGTCAAAAACCTCAGGTACACACCCTGCACGGGCAATTTTGGATGTTTAGATCACTTCCTTTTGAGCAGAAGGGGATGAATAGTAAGAATAATCTCTAAAACACTGAAAGTTATGGTCCTCATGCTAAAAAATATTCAAAGTATCACCGCAGAACTATTGTCGAGCTGCTGCGGCCACAAGTTGACGAGAGTGTTCTTTTAATCCAGATAATATTTGAAATAAGCGCTTGAGAGATATAACAATAATATAATCTTCGAAAAATCGTTCTTTAATGTAGTTTAATGAGAAATCTCCTTGATACCTTTTCTTATTAATGACAATATTTACAAAAGATGCAAGATGAGTTATTAACATTAAACCATACTTAATTTGTATTGGAAAAATCATGAAGGTGCCAGGGACAGAAGAGAGAAATTAGGATTTGGGAACTTTTGTGAACCCGCCAACCCAGGAACTAGTGATCCCACGGTTGCGAATGATAGAAAATAAGCTAAGTGTTGAGAGAGGTCGGTCGAAATTGGGTACAAGAGAAATGGAATACTTAGGAGCTCAGTACCCATGACAAGTATGATGATCATAATGTAGATCGTGAATATTTGGGTGCAAAATGGATATCGCAGAACTTGGAATATGAAAGCTTGAACCCTGCGAACCCATGATTGCAAAAAAAAACGGTTAAGTACAGAATAACACGACGGTCGGTCAGACTCATGATATGGGAGTATAGATGGAGATGAAGATACGCAAGTCCGAAAACCTGCGAACCCACTGTTTTTGAAAAATGACTAAGTATAGTAACTAGAAAGGGAAAAGAGAGGGGAGAAAAGAAAAGGGGAGTGAGGGTAGGTATAGAAGAGGGGAAATAAATGGGAAAAAGAAGTTGGGAAAATAGAAAAGGGGAGGGAAATTTCAAAATCAGTAATTGATCTCAACATGTCCATGATTGAACTTGAAACATTTGTGCAAGAAAGTTTGAATGACCATTGGGTCAAAGCCATGAATGAAGAACTACACCAAATAGAGAAAAACAAGACACAAGATCTTGTCCCAAGACTGAATGCCAATAATGTAATTGGCACTAAATGGGTATATAGAAACAAGTTAAATGAATATGGAAAAATAGTTAGAAACAAGGCCATATTGGTATGCAAAGGGTATGCTCAAGTCGAAGGAGTGGAATTTGAAGAAACATTTTCCCTTGTTGCAAGAATTGAATCTATCAGCTAGTTTTTGGATTTTGCCTACAAAAAATTAAAAGTCTACTAGATGGATGTCAAATCAACATTCTTGAATTGTGATCTTGAGGAATAATTTTATGTGGAGCAACCAGAAGGATTTCTACTAACTTACAAAAAATATTATGTATGTTGTTTAAATAAATCCTTGTATGGGCTAAAACAGGATCCAAGATCTTGGTATTACAGACTTGACAAATATCTGCACCAACAAGGTTTTAAAAAGGGAACAACTGATAACAACTTATACATCAAGGATAGAGGTAATGACCTGTTAATTATTGTAGTATATGTTGATGATATTATTTTTGGTAGTAACATTGAACTAATGAGTAAGAAGTTTGCAGCTACAATGCAACACGAGTTTGAGATGTCCATGTTAGGATAAATCTCCTTCTTTCTTGGATTACAGATTCATCAATCAAAAAAATGATTTTTTATTTCCCAAAGAAAATATCTTAAGGAAATGTTGAAAATGTTTGGCATGGAAAACTGCGCACCAGTAAGCACTCCCATGACTACTAGTTGCAAACTCAACAAAGAGGATGATGCTCTAGAAATAGATCAAACCATGTATAGGTCCATGATAAAATTTACTTTATCTGACAGCTTCAAGGCCTGACATCATGCAAGTTGTTGGTTTGGTAGGAAGGTTTCAGTCCAACCCGAATGAAATTCATGTTCTTGCGGTCAAAATAATATTCAAGTACTTGCAAGGCACTATTGATTATGGATTGTGGTATCCCAAAAACACATACCTCGTTCTTAGAGATTATATATATGACGATTGGGAAGAAATTATTGATGATAGAAAAAACACTAGTGAAGGTGAATTATTCCTTAGCATTTTTTTAGTATCCTGGCTCAGCAAGAAACAAACTTTTATTTCTCTTTCTACAACTGAAGCAGAGTATATAGTTGTAACATCCTATTGTGTGCAATTGTTGTGGATAAAGACCAATCTCAAGGATATTCAAGGTCCCTATGATAAACTTGTTTCTATCATGTGCGACAATAAAAGTGTTATTAATCTCTCCAAAAATGATGTTCAATACTCTAAAACTAGGATATCCCCATCAAGTATCACTTTCTCAGAGAACAAGTTCAGGATCAGGTGGTTAAATTAGAACATGTTCCTTTCAAAGTGAAGATTGTAGATATATTTACCAAGCCATTACCTAGGGACTCCTTTGAGTACCTCAGAGAGAAGTTGGGAGTCCTTCCCACTCTTCATTCAGGTGCATAAATCTTCATGACAGGTTGGAGGCTGTTGAAATACCTAGTCAACCTTAGGGGGAGTAGTGAAAGAAATTGAGCA
>JZKD02S2131075.1:166258-180316 GCA_000966675.3 Picea glauca | reverse complement strand
GGTTCGTGTTTGGCCTTAACGGCAGCCTGCGTGCAAAGGTTAGGATATTGATGCCTCAAACCTTGCACGATGTTGTCCAAAAGGCCCTCATAGCAGAGGAGGAGCTTATCAGCAGGGGTTAGGCCAGGACTCCCGCGAGACCTGCAGGGCAGGGTTCATCTGGTACGTCGCAGCAGCAGACACCAGCGAGACATACGCTAGGGTATCGTGGCTTCCAGAGGGGATCCACTTTTTCTACACCACGACGGCCACTGCATCAGCAGCGGACACCTTATCGAGGACCACAGCAGCAACAACAACGTCGCCTGTAGCAGTAGCAGTTTAGGCCTGTTCAGCAGAACAGACCAGGTTTCCAGGCCAGCGGACCGTCATATTCTACTTTGGGTACCAGGACTACTGGGCCGAAGAAGGGGTGTTGGATGTGTGGGGAGCCACACTACCAGCGCGACTGTCCTGTGGAGATGACCAGAGCATCCGGATCAGTCGGACCCACTACAATGGGAGATATGGGCAAGGCCTCATAATATCAAATCCTTTGCAAATGTTCAGTATGCTTAAAACAATGGATGTATAACCAAGGGAGTGATGATATATATTCCAGTACTTTTGAATCTTATGGTATTTATTTGGCCTCAGAAGCAATGCAAAGACCTGGAAGCAAAACAAAATATCAGTAAAAACAAAACCCAAAAAATTCTTCCATGTATCAATGTTACTTAAATTAAGTGCAACTTAACACATCGAAAAAACCAATTATGGACCCCATCACTACTCCTAGGCATTTTTTTCCAAAGAAATAATTATCGACCATTTGCTGACACAAACTCGATATATAAATTGCTGACACAAACTCTCTATATAAATTACTTGCAATGTCCCAAATACAAAAATCACAATTCCGATGTTTCTATGTTGGCTATACACAATTCCCTTAGAGTAGCTTCCCAATTAAAGACCAGTGGCCAAACCAGCCACACCAAGAACATAGCCCGAACTTTGACAAAACTTATGGAGGTAAAACCAGGAAGGATATGTAGATTCAAATGGGCACGTATATCTCGCCGAAATTATCCCAATTGGGATCAGTATACCCCAACTACCCACATTCACCACCCCATGTCCTTGAAATTAACAATATTTCCCAAATTCACTACAGAACTTTTTGGATCGCGAGTTCCCGGGATGGCGGGCTCAAAATTGCACTTCTATTGTTTTGTGTCCTCCAAAAAACACCCAGAGTTTTGCGATATACAAATTGGTAGGCAGACTCCTAGGATGGAAGGTTCAAGATTGCGCTTATATGATTATCATTAAATTTAACTCGTTCCTTCAGGTTAAAATAAATATTTTAAATATATTGTTACAAAGAAGAAATCCCAACTTCGAATGTTTGTTCCACAATCTATTTTCAAGGATGCATTCACACCAATAGGGATCAACGATGGATGTATAATAGACCTATCTAAGAAAAAATGCAAAACTCACACCCACATGTATAATCATGATCAGGAAATAATAGCAAAAACCCATAAGAGATATGTATGGACAAAGAATATAACACAACTGCTATCCTATCCTATCTTAATATATTTCACCTATACCAGAGCTAGTAGTACCAACCAAGCACTCAAAAATGGAAGAGGAACATTATCCCAGGCTTCCATGTACTTTTCCAAAAAGTTCTATAGTTGCTAATCTTGTTTGACAATAAGGATGAATGATCATTCCAAATTAGTTCCAGACACCACACCCTTTAATTCCCCAATTGAAGATGCATTGTTTGAGGATGTTGAGCCTCCTCTTGAGTCACACCGAAGGAAGAAAGTGATCCAGGATGCTACTTCCAAGACCACAACAATTCCACCCAAAGTAGCAATCACAATGTCAAAATCCTTCTTCCACTTGTTATCAGGCCTCAGAATATCAAATCATTTGAAAATGCTTAGTATGCTTAAAACAACGGATGTATAACCAAGGGAGTGATGATATATATTCCAATACTTTTGAATCTTGTGGTATTTCTTTGGCCTCAAAATAAATGCAAAGACTTGCAAGCCAAAAAACATATCAGTAAAAATAAACCCCAAAAAATCCTTCCATGTATCGATGTTACTTAAATTAAGTGCAACTTAACACTCCAAAAAAAACAATTATGGACCCCATCACTACTCATGGGAATTTTTTTCCAAAGAAAGAATTACCAGGCATTTGCTGACACAAACTCGATATATAAATTGCTGACACAATTCCCTTAGAGTAGCTTCCCAATTGAAGACCAGTGGCCAAACGAGCCACACCAAGAACATAGCCCGAAGCTTGAAAAAATTCATGGAGTTAAAACCAGGCATGATCTGCAGATTCAAATGGGTGCAGATACTTCGCTAAAATTATCCCAATTGGGCTCAAGATACCCCATCTAACGACATTCACCACCCCATGTCTCTAAAATTAACAATATTTCCCAAATTCACTACATAAATTTTTGGATCATGGGTTCCCATGCTGGCGGGATCAAAATTGTGCTTTTACTGTTCTGTGTCCTCCAAACAACACCCATATTTCCGCGATATACAAATTGACAGGAGGACTCCTGGGTTGGCGGGCTCAAGATTGTGCTTATATGATTATCATTAAATTTAACTCGTTCCTTCAAGTTAAAATAAATATTTTAAATATATTGTTATAGAGAAGAAATCCCAACTTCATATGTTTGTTCCACAACGCTTCGAAAAAAAATATTTTCAAGACCACGTTCACACCAAGGATCAACGATGGCTGTATAATAGACCTCTCTAAGAAAAAATGAAAAACTCACACCCACATGTATAATCATGATCATGAAATAATAGCAAAACCCCATAATAGATATTTATGGGCAAAGAATATAGCACAACTGTTATCCCCTCATATCTTAATATATTTCACCTATACCAGAGCTAGTAGTACCAACCAAGAACTCAAAAATGGAAGAGGAGCACTATCCTAGGCTTCCATGTAGTTGTCTAAAAATTTCTACAGTTGCTAATCCTGTTCGGAAGTATGGATGACTGATCATTCCAAATTAGTTCTAGACACCACGCCCTTTACTTCCCCAGTTGAAGATGCATTGTTTGAGGACATTGATCCTCCTCTTGAGTCACACCGGAGGAAGTGATCCAAGATTCTACTTCCAAGACCACAACAATTTTGCCCAAAGTAGCAATCACAATGACAAAAGCCTGCTTCCACTTGTTATCAGGCCTCATAATATCAAATCCTTTGAAAATGTTCAGTATGCTTAAAACAACGACTGTATAACCAAGGGAGTGATGATATATATTCCAATACTTTCGAATCTTGTGGTATTTATTTGGCCTCAGAAGCAATGCAAAGACCTACAAGCCAAAAAACATATCAGTAAAAAAAAACCCCAAACAAATCCTTCCATGTATTAATGTTACTTAAATTAAGTGCAGCTTAACACACCAAAAAAACAATTATGGACCCTATCACTACTCCTGGGCATTTTTTTTCCAAAGAAAGAATTACATGGCATTTGCTGACACAAACTCGATATATAAATTGTTGACACAAACTCTCTATATAAATTACCTGCAATGTCCCAAATACAAAAATCACAATTCTGATGTCTCTATGTTGGCTATACACAATTCTCTTAGAGTAGCTTCCCAGCTGGAGACCTGTGGCCAAACCGGCCACACCAAGAACATAGCCTGAAGTTTGACAAAACACATGGAGGTAAAACAAGGTAGGATCTACAGATTCAAATGGGTGCAGATACCTCGCCGAAATTATCCCAATTGGGATCAAGATAGCCCAGCTAACCACATTCACCAACCCATGTCTTTGAAATTAACAATATTTCCCAAATTCACTGCAGACAATATTGTATAAAAAAACCAGAAGAAAATGTATTGTAACACGCTTGTTAAGTAAACATTCAAGGCTGTGAGGCCTATTAGGTAAACATTTAAGGATGTTAGAACCATCCAAGGGCCTCGCATTGTGTAAATATTTAAGAAAGAATGCAGTGTGGCAGGCATGTTTACATATGTAATAATAAAACTGCCTCTTTAAGTACTTAATAATAATAAAAAATAAAAATAAAAATAATAACAATAGTACAACAAACATAATAATATTTATAATTAACGAAACTTATGATAAATTTAGCTAGTAGAAAATGCTAAGACAAACATTCAAACTAATGCTAGCATTAATCCACCTTCGAGCAATGCATAAGAAAATATATGCATGTTGATCTTGGATTAAAACATGAATTAAAACATTGGGAATAATGAAGCTAGCAATAAGACTTCAAATTTATTCTCCAATGAGATGATGACATATAAGGTTTTTTTTATTATATAAAAAATAATGTTTTTAGTTTTATAGTTCGAACAATAGAAATGATGCGAAAATTTATAATCAAATGACATATTAATATGAAGTCAACGAATTATCGATTGTTATAGTCCCTCTACACCTTTGATAGGGACTAATAACAATCGACCCTTCGAGATAATCATAATTTTATTGGCCATGCTTTTGAATATATACAACAAAATATTAAATTTTGATATTATTATAATAATTTTGCTTGTTACCTAGATTGTGAAATTTATAATATAATAATATTTTATTACTATGTAAATTATTATGCATGATATTTTATGTAAGAGATAAAAAAAGAGCACGATTATTCTTTTCTATGATATGTTTTGTATAATATGTAATATTAGTATCACCATTTTTTTCTAAGAGATATTTAACAAAATATCAATGTTAATATAGTAAAACCATTTTGTTTCTTTTCAAAAAAAAATTCTCATATTAAATTAATATATAATATTTCCAAATTTTCATTATTTATTTATTATTATCCAATATATAATATTTCCAAATTTTCATTATTTATTTTTTTAGTGATTGTAGTATTTTCATTTTTTTCTTATTATTATATTTAAGATTTTAAAGTGGATAAGTACTCACTTAAATTCATCCATAATTATTTTAATTTTACAAACTTAATAGACTGTTTATCTAATGTTAAAAATTTAAAAGATAATCTCATAAATTTAAAAAAGTAAAATAAAAGAGAATTTCCTTTAATTTAAATAATTTTGTAAACTTTTTGCAAAATTTTAAATATTTGAGAAATTTCATGCATAGAGGGATGGCATGGATGATGCAAATCCCTCCCACCACCCTCGTAGGGAAATTGAAGGGATGTCATGGATAATGCAAATCCCCCCCCATTCCCCTCATAGGGAAAGTCTTAGCATTGTCCCCTCTCTCCATACACAAAATCACCCAAAATTTATCTAGTTTCATTACATTTTTTTGTAAAGATTTTATAGCTTCAATCATTAAGAGTTATGAGGGTGGATTCTATTATCACCCTCCTACTTCCATGCTTGCAACTTTAAAACATTTGGCAAGTTTTTTTGAAATTTTGTCAATTGTTTTAAATAATTTTATGAATAGAGGAAGGAGAAGTTCACCATAGATAATTTTAGGGGTTAAATTTTGCCAATGGAATAATTTTCCATGGGTTTTCCAAAAATAAATTAGCTAATTTCCATTTTTTGTAAAAACAATTCGCTCAAATTCCATAGAATAAAATTATTTTACCTTAAAAATCACCAAAAAATTATAGAAACTATATAAAATCCTTAGAAATTTGAATATTTTTACCAAACTGTCACCAAACATTTTACATATTGCATATTAAGGACTAGTAATATGAGCACGGGTTTTTACATTTTAATATAAATTTTCATCCTCAAAATTATCCTTGTAATTCACAACATAGCCTCAACCCCCTCAACCCCCTCCATGCATGAATTGGCTAAATTTTGACAATTGTTTTAATTTTCAAGCATTGATCTAGTGGCAAGGGATTCAAGCATGGAGGGAGGGTGGGAAATGAAGGACATAACTCTTCCTCCCTCCATGCTTGAAATGTTTTTAAAAATGCAGAAGATTGATGAAATTTGGCCAAATTTTAAGTGATTTTGCACATGGAGGGAGGGGTCGATGCTAGGAATTTCCCCTGGGGGGTTGGGAAACACATAAACAAAAAAAATAGATAGTTGTTGAAAATGTGGAGTTACTACGTAACCTATAAAATAAAAATGAAAAACAAAAATAAACCTTGAAATTTAAGAAAAAGAAAAATGATATTACAACATCAACATTGAGAAAATTTTAAAAATTATAGCGATTGGAAAATATGTTGATGCCAATATTTTTTTTTTCAAAAATGACCAAATATTTTTTTTATAAATTCTCTGATCCAAGTGGATATCGGTGGCCACACACCTTTTCCAATTGGCTCAAAACAATTTTCTGGCAATTTTGGTAATTTACTATTTTTAGTAGTTTTTAACTTCCGGGGCCATTTTGAGGGCCTAAATGAAGGTTTTTTGGGATAGATATTCTCAATAATATCCAAAGGCTCTGATTGAGCCCCCAAAATGAATCTCCTTGACGATACCTTTGTAACGAGCTATCGTGTGCCCCAAATGGAGATTGTATGCCAATGTTACGCCCCCAGGAAGTTGATACAACAAACAACCCAAAACGGGGTCCACAAAACTGTTGGATTTTCATCTTCCGGGGTTAGGGTTTTGGATTTTATTTATGATAAAAGTGTCTTTGGAGCCTCATTGTAATATCATATTCTTGTGAATGCGAGTAGCAGACACATCTCTTCTCAGAGATAAGCTACCACCATTCTAGCGAGTCTTTCACTTGTATTTTTACAGTCTTTGTACATTTTCGCTCATTAATAGAAAATTGTGTATTGTTGTATCTCTGTGTTTATGGTTTCATATATGATACATTTATGTTATATTATTGTATATATGATATATCTACGTACATTTCTTTATTATATCTCCGCTCTCATTTCATGCCGAAAATAATCTGGATCAGTGGTATCAGAGCAGGCTTCTCTTGATCATTTTTTTTTCAGTGCATGTCCCCAACGAGGTCCGAGTATAGAAAATTGGGTCTCAAGATTGTCTCTCTTTAATAAAATCGCTCTTGCATGCCCGATAAACCCTCCATGGCAGAAGAAAAGAAAAATGACGGAGCAAACAATTCAATCAATATGTTGCTTGAGCAAGCTCTCACACGACAGAGGGATGAAATGATGGAGAATGTTTCCCACATCTTTCAACACCTGCCGATAGAAACAGGAGAATATTCATCAAAAAACCACTTTGGAAGCACCTCTCCTTTCAAGGTACAGGTTAATTTTGATATTCCCGTATTTGAAGGTTAGATAGATGCGGATGCCCTAGAAAAATGGTTAAATATGCTAGAAGGTTATTTCTCTGTTCACCATTTTTTCGACAGGGAAAATATCACCTTCACACTCCTTAAATCTCTCCCCCATGTCAAACATTGGTGGGAAACTTATTGGGAGCAAAGTTCCACAGAAGAGTCTCGAATATATGGGGTTGTTCCCACTTGGGAGTTTTTTGTGGACGCGGTAAAGGAACAATATTACCATGTTGGAAACTATGAGGACCAATATATGAGATGGACCACACTGTAGAAAGAGACAGGCCAAGCAGTTCCAGAGTTCACCAATACCTTCCATACCTTGCACACCAATATGGGTATCAAAGACTTTGAACGACATTTGGTTTTGAAATACCGTGGGCCTCTACACAGATACATCCAAACTGAAATGGATTTTATGGACATCTCATCACTCGATGTTACTTATCAATATGTTCTTAAAATGGAGTAGAAATTTAAGCACCAGAAAAAATGGGAGTTCGGGTCTGCAAATCCACAACAACCAAAGTGTGATAAAGATGACCCTAACAAATAATCTCCCAAAAACCAGTCCAAGTCACAGGAAAATAAGGGTCACGGGAAGACGAAGAAGGACACCGAAAAATTGTGCGATTTCCACAAAATCCCTTGGCACAACACCGATGAATGTCGCTCAAAATAGTCATTGGTGGCCAAAATCAAAGACAAGGATATGAACCATGATTCATAATATGATTTAGAAAATACTAACAGAAGACAGATCATCGACGCAAACCCCACTACTATTGTCACGACTGCAGCAATTCAACTAGAAGAACCAACAGATCCTGAAGAGGGGGAGTACCTTTTTCATTCATAGATGTGGGTGAAGGGGATCCCACTGCATTTTGTTGTTGATAGTGGAAGCCAAAAGATCCTCATCTCAACAAAGGTCATCAAATAGTTGGGATTGTCAATAACAGCACACCCACAACCATACAACACCAGGTGGCTTCGCCAGGGAAGAGATCTTCGTGTCAGCCAGAAGTGTCGATTGTCATATGTCATCCAACCCTTCAAGGATGAGGTATTATGTGATGTTGCCCCGTTGGATTTCTGTGATGTTCTCTTGGGGCAACCATATATGTGGAAGCGTCATGCTATCTATGATTCTCGACACCGTAGTGTCATTTTTACTCTAGGGGGGCATCTCTACAGGATACCAGAGGTGGTTCTGACTATTATCCCACCTAAATAGTGCCGCAAGGTAGTATCTCATACTACAAAATTTAGCTTCTTCACAATCTGTTCAAAAGGTGAACATAAGTATACTACAACCACTACAACCTCGGCCCAAGCACCTTCCATCCAACAGAAGCAGGTCGAAAATATTGTAGCAAAGTGTAAAGATTCATTTTTCACACAGGAATCTCATGTAGCCAGACTGGCTAAAAATGTCCAACCCTTCCATCCACAAGTTAAGGAGCGCAACTTCTCCAACAAGGAAAACAACTCATCAAGATGTAGATTCAACAAATGCTTTTCCCTCTCCCCTGGAAACTCAACACAATGAATACCATTTCTTCCTAAGGAGGGAGGATTGATCTAGGTGGATATCTGTGGCCACCCACCTTTTCCAACTAGCTCAAAATAGTTTTCTAGCCATTTTGGTAATTTACTATATTTAGCAGTTTTTAACTTCTGGGGCCATTTTGAGGGCCTAAATGAAATTTTTTGGGGATCGAACTTCTAACTAATAGTTGAAGTCTCTAATTGAACCCCCAAAATGAATATCCTCAACGATACCTTTCCAACGAGCTATCTTGCGCCCCAAACAAAGATCGTATGCCAAAGTTACGCCCCTGGGAAGTTGATACACCAAACTACCCAAAACGGGGTCCATAAAACTGTTGGCTTTTCATATTCCAGGGTTAGGGTTTTGGATTTTCTTTATCATTAAAAGGCCTTTGGAGCCTCATTTTAATATCATCTTCTTGCAAATGCGATTAGCGGACACATCTCTTCTCAAAGATAAGCTGTCACCATTCTAGCGAGTCTTTCACTCTATATTTTTACAGTCTTTGTACGTTTTCGCTCATTAATAGAAAATTGTGTATTGTTGTATCTCTGTGTTTATGGTTTCATCTCTGATACATTTTTTTTATATTATTGTATATCCAAGATATCTCTATACATTGCTTAATTATATCTCTGCTCTCATTTCGTGCTGAAAATAATCTAAATCATTCTCCTACAGAAACATTTATACGTTGAAATTGAACATGTTACAAATTCTTTCCTAGTTTCGGTGGAATTTTGTGATACCCCACGACTTGAAATTTTAATTATTATTACTATTTTTATTTTTATTTTAGAATTTTAATTTCCAAAAGATAATTTGATCGATTGACCAAATCTGAATTGTAAGACCTTATTATTTTATGAAAACAAACTCATGTGGAAAAAGGGGCACACGTTGAAGCAACTGTTAAAAAGGGATTTAGGAATCCAAAGGGGTTGGCCAAGTGGCAACATACTGAGACAAGTTGTGGAGTTAACTGAACTTCAAAAAGACACATTCCATATTTATAGGAGAATCTTTGAACATCTGTAGAATTGAATCTGACAGGTGGTCAATGAGCATGAGGCTCAAGACAAATGTCACAAGTCCTAGGAAAAATAAAAAGAAGTCATGAAAAGGGAATGGGATGTCATTCCTAGGATGTGAACTAATAGCTTGAGAAGACTAAGCACTAAAATGACTTGACACAATAATTTGTTAATATTACACACATCAAGCTAGAACTCATAATTCTACAAGAGGCCATGTAGGCAACCCCTTGGATTTCGAACTTAGCTCGAGGGTGACAGAGGATGATAGAGACTCTAGTCTATGGTTGGGAGGAACAGATTCTTCAACATGTGGTTTCCCCAAGTTCTAGGTTTTACTTCCTTATTATGAAAATATTGATCTGATTATTTACTTTATGTTATCGTGCGTTATGAAGTATTTTAAAGCATGAATAAATTGTCACAATGTTAGTTGTAAGTGTTTTCTATGAGAAGATAGATGCATATCATAGTTTCATGTAGGAAGACTGTTGAAAGATAAACAATAGTTATTCTGATCCTAGATCTATGAACATAATCATATTTCCAGTAGCAAATCAATAAAACTCATAGGATAAAACCTAGTTACTAAAACATAATTTGTATTCGAAAGGAAATTTGTTACAGAACTAAACATACTTTAACAAAATACACTATGTATATTTAAAAATAGAATCATTACAAATTAAGACGATTTTAACAAGATACGAGTAATACACTGTGTATATTCAAAATGGAATCGTTACAAATTTTAAACAGAGTTTAAAGTAATGATTGTGTATATTCAAAAGGGAATCATTACAATTTAAATAGAGTTTAACAAAATACAAGTAATGATTGTGTATGTCCAAAAAGAGAAAAAATGTTAAGCAAACCAAGTTTAACAAAGATATAAATAACAACTGTGTATATCCAAGAAGGAATCGTAAATAGAGTACATAAAATTACAGAACTGTCAAATGCGTAGACAACAATTCTAAGCCATAGGACTTTCAGGAATAATTGCATACAAAATTATTCGGTCGACTAGTTCGACATAATGCATAAGTAGAGAAACCACATTTTGTGATACCGGACTTGAAATATAATTAAGTAATGGAACCTGAATACCTTTCCAAGCAAGGGTATTTATGAGTCTCCATGGTAACCACCGCCTTGGTACCTACATAATAGGTGTGAAAAACTTAGAATGTTGCATGAGTTAGTTAGTCAAACAAAAGTTACATACACAAACATAGACAAACTTACCTGGATGTACAAAGGGCCTTTGTATCTCCTTCTATCGTCGTTGAACTACATATGAGTGTTCAGGGTTTTCAGATAGCTAATGGGTACCCCTTGCAACAATAAATAGGGCCCATCATTAGTTTAATACCCAAGAATAAGTTTAAAAATGGATGTAAATCACAACATATGTACATAATGTAAACAAAATAAATTACTATGCTCTGTGTGAACACTGCCCTGTGCAAATATTTTTAACAGAAGTCGTAACTAAGTCTAGGATGAATAAAACGATGTGAAATGTCTTAATCATAGAACATAAACGAGAGAAATAAAACAAATGAATTAAAAACCCTACACTAAATCCTGTTACGGTAAACTCGAACCACTGAGTTCACAAAATTACTGGGTTCAAACGATAAGTCCCCAAGGTTCAAGGAAAAACTCCTCGAATTGTAGGCTAATCGGAAGCGAGACTAACCACGACTGAAAATAATGTTTTTACATTTGTGACATTATATATCATATATATATAGAAACGAGAAGTTCGATAAGGAAAACAATACAAAGATATATACTAACCTAGCCAACGAAATAAGGTTTAAATCTGACTATAAACTAATATCCTAAAGAAAATTTCTTAGGAACCATTACCAGTTAAATAAGCTACAAATTCTAGTTATAGGAAGCCAGAATGAGTAAAGGAGGTTCCGTAAACTCTTACCAGTTAAAGGCGCCAACCCTGAACTCGATAGAAAGACCAACCACAAGAAAGGGAAGCTACGAATGCCTCGAGATCTTGCCAAATAATTCCATAGTGAACGGAAATGAGATTGGGTCAATCAAACATTCAACACTGTAACTTGGAAATGTCAAACCTCTCGAAAAACCTCTCAGGATGAATACAAAACTGATAAAATGAAGTGAAAAGTGTGAAATGAGCCAAGTTTGGGAGAGGTCGGGATGACTAAAGGATCCTATAGGAAAAACCTAATTCTTGTAGGCATAATAAAATAACATGTTTACAATTCTTAGGACAATTGACGATTAAACCTTCTCGAAATGGTAACACCACAGGTGGCGCATGGAGGATCACTGCATGGTAAATGTTTTGTAGGACACATTGATTAACGAAGAAAAGTTGGAATTTTTTTTAATTGACCATTGGTATGACAAAACGAGTTAAACCATCATAAAACCCCCTAATAAATTCCTTAAGTATGAGTCATCTTATTGTATGGAAAGTGTTATACGTTTGGATGATATACCTTGAAACTCCTTTTAAATACATTGATTGATATACAATGGAACCCACGTATTATATGAAACCCGTTATATATATGTGCTATCTTAACACAATACAAAACCTTATATGCTATATGGTATGAAGCGATTGAAGGGGCATAATAACCATAATACAGTATCTAGTAGTGAACATATAGCCATAGGGGGGGGATATAAAAAAAATCAAACCATCGTGCAACCCTTGTACATGGTGTTGATCATGACCTCAATAGAAATGAACATATATTTTATGAAACTTAGTAACAACAAATATATGTAGGTTATCAAGTACCTAGTTTTAGCGGAATCAGACTTAGGATACGTTTTATAAATACGACATATAGTGAAGAAGTATATTGTTGAATATAGAGTTGTTCCACTATTATAATATAAGATTAGATGACAAGATATGAGAAGTTATAAGGGAATTCATGTGTAACTATTTAGTCTCTATGGGTTTCTTGTTATAACAAAATGATGAAAGAATAGTGAGACTATCGCATGATAAGGGAAACAAGGAAAGATATAAGGTAGGAACAAAATAAGTTAATAGAATTATATGTGACAATCATGATGACGAGAAACCACTAGAATATATTATGGTTTAATATATGTATAATTTTATTTTATGGAATTTAAGGTGTGTGACATAATGGTATCAGATATGTAGGCTACAACACTTGGCCTTTTTTTTATGGGTTTTATCTTATAAAAATCTAACATGTAAATTGTCTTGATTTTTTCTTACCTCTAGGAAGAAAAATAACTTGATTTTGCAGGAAAATGACAGAAATACATGAGCCTCAGGGACAAGAACCTCATCAAGAGAATACTGAACAAGGGAATTTAGGTGATGGACATCTCTGGGTGGATCTGAATAATGATAGGAATTCATAAACTATAAAGACAATAATAGATCTAAGAGAAGAACTAAAAAAATGTGAGGGAAGATGTCAAAAGAATTCTAAAGACTAAAGAGGAACTAAATGCAATTCTGCTGGAAAAATTGTATAATCAAAATAATGATAAAAATAAGGGGTAGAATTATAACAACTCTAAGATATCCCAACTAAATAAGAAAGAAAGAAAATTGGAGTATCCTGAATCTGAGATAGAGTTAGTATACAAGGATACAGAAGAGACTTAAACGTCTATTGAAAGTAGTTATCTTCCTAAACAAAGAACCAAAAAGAAACCTAAACAACATGATGAAGTCATGGGAGAATTTAAGAAGATTAAACCATCAACATTCAATGGAGAAGTGGAGACTGGTGAGGAAGCAGAGGCATGGCTCTCTTGTATGCAGAAATATTTTCAAATTTACAATCACTCAAGTGATCTTAAAGATCGGATGGATATCTACGATCTGACAAAAAAAACAGGCATATGGTGGTAGGATATAAAAAGAGTAAAAAATTTTAAGGAAAGGAAAATCACCTCCAAAACCTTTATGAGATATTTTAAGAAACAATACTTGTCTCAACAATATTATGAGGGTAAATCCAAGGAGTTCTATGAACTAAAACTGGGAAATATTACAATGAAATATTTATGTAGTAAGTGTATGAGTTTCTTGCATTATGTGCCTTACATTGTGGATGACAAACCAAAGATGTAACGATCCTCCTCATTACGACGAGAAACCTCTTTATAACAAGTGCAATTTTT
>JZKD02S2131075.1:109736-122012 GCA_000966675.3 Picea glauca | reverse complement strand
ATTGATCTGATTATTTACTTTATGTTATTGTGTGTTATGAAGTATTTTAAAGCATGAATAAATTGTCACAATGTTAGTTGTAAGTGTTTTCTATGAGAAGATAGATGCATATCATAGTTTCATGTAGGAAGACTATTGAAAGATAAACAATAGTTATTCTGATCCTAGAATCATGAATAAAATCGTATTGCCAATATAAAATCAATAAAACTCATAGGGTAAAACCTAGTTACTAAAACAAAATTTGTATTCAAAGGGAATTCATTACAGAACTAAACAAAGTTTAACAAGATACACTGTGTATATTTAAAAAGGGAATCATTACAAATTAATCCGAGTTTAACAATATATGAGTAATACACTATGTATATTCAAAATGGAATCATTACAAATTTAACTAGAGTTTAAATTAATGGTTGTGTATATTCAAAAGGGAATCATTACAATTTAAACAGAGTTTAACAAAATACAAGTAACGACTGTGTATGTACAAAAAGAGAAACAATGTTAAGCAAACCGAGTTTAACATAGATATAAATAACGATTGTGTATATCCAAGAAGGAATCATAAACAAAGTACATAAAATTACAAAACTGTCAAATGTGTAGACAACAATCCTAAGCCACAGGACTTTCAGGAATAATTACATACAAAATTATTCGGTCGACTAGTTCAACATAATGCATAAGAAGAGCAACCACATTTTGTGATACTAGACTTGAAATCTAGTTAAGTAATGGAACCCAAATACCTTTCCAAGCAATGGTATTTCCGAGTCTCCATGGTAACCACCACCTTGGCACCTACATAATAGGTGTGAATAAATTAGAATGTTGCACTAGTTAGTCAAACAAAAGTTACATACAAAAACAAAGATAAACTTACCATGGATGTACAGAGTGACTTTATATCTCCTTTCGTCACCTTTGAACTACATTTGAGTGTTCAGGGTTGTTGAATAGCTCATGGGTACCCCTCACAACAATAAACAAGGCCCATCACTAGTTTAATACCCAATAATAAGTTTAACAATGGATGTAAATCATGACGTATGTACATAATGTAAACCAAAGAAATTGATGTGCTATGTGCAAACATCGCACTGTGCAAATATTTTTAACAGAAGTCCTAACTAAATCTAGGATGAATAAAATGATGTGAAAGGTCTTAATCATAGACCAGAAATGAGAGCAATAAAACAAATGAATTAAAAACCCTACACTAAATCCTGTTATGGTAAACTCCGACTAATGAGTTCATAAAATTATTGGGTTCAAATGATAAGTCCTCGAGGTTCAAGGAAAAACTCCTCAAACCATAGGCTAATCGGAAGCGAGACCTACCGCGACCTAAAAACAATTTTTACAGTCATGAAATTATATATTAGATATATATAGAAACAAGAAGTTTGGTAAGGAAAATGATACAGAGATATACTAACCTAGCTGACAGAATAAGGTTTGAATATGACTATAAAATAATATCCTAGATAAAATTGCTCAGGAATCATTACCAAGTTAAATAAGCTACATACACTAGTTACAGAAAGCAAGAATGAGTAAAGGAGGTTTTGTAAACTCTTACTAGTTAAAGGCACCAACCTTGAAGTTGATAGAAAGACCAACCACAAGCCATGTAAGTTACGAATGCCCCGGGTTCTTGCCAAATAATTCCACAGTGAACGGAAATGAGATTGGGACAATCAGAACTTCAACATTGTAACTCGGAAATGTCAAACCTCTCGAAAAACCTCTCCGGACGAATACAGAACTGAGAAAATGAAGTGAAAAGCATGAAATGAGCCAATTTTGGGAGAGGTTAGGAAGGATAAAGGATCCGACAGGAAAACCCTAATGCTTGTAGGCATAATAAAACAACACATATACAATTCTTAAGACAGTTTCCAATTAAACCTCCTAGAAATGGTAACACCACAAGTGGTGCATGCAGTATCGCTGCATGTTAAATGTTCTGTAGGACACGTCGATTAACGAAGAAACGTTGGCAAGGTTTTTAATTAAGCAATTGTACAATAAGACGAGTTAAACCCTCATAAAAACCCCTAATAAATTCGTTAAGTATGAGTCGTCTTATCGCATGACAAGTGTTATACGTTTGGATGATATACCTTGAAACTCGTTTTAAATACATTGATTGATATACAATGGAATCCACATATTATATGAAACCCGTTATATATATGTGCTACCTTAACACAATACAAAACCTTATACACTATATTGGATGAAACGATTTAAGGGGCATAATAACCATACTACAATATCGAGTAGTGAACATATAGCCCTAGGGGGGGCTATAACAAACAATCAAACCATCGTGAAACCCTTGTACATGGTGTTGATCATGACCTCAATAGAAACGAACATATATATTATGAAACTTAGTAACAACAAATATATATATAGGTTATCGAGTACCTAGTTTTAGTGGAATAAGACTTAGGATAAGTTTTATAAATACAACATATATGGAAGAAGTATAGTGTTGAATATAGAGTTGTTCCACTATTATAATATAAGATTATATGACAAGCTATGAGAAATTATAAAGGACTTCTTGTGTAAGTATTTATTCTCTATGGGTTTCTCATTATAACAAAATGATGAAAGAATAGTGAGACTATCGCATGATAAGGGAAACAAAGAAAGACATAAGGTAGGAATAAAATAAGTTAATAGACTTTTATGCAACAATCATGATGAAGATAAACCACTAGAATATATTATGGTTGAATATATGTATAATCTTTTTTTTATGGAATTTGAGGTGTGTGACAAATTTCCTATCCTCCCAATGCAATTCTAACCAGTCATATAGTGTATCTTTTCCCTTTTAGAGGGTTTCATCTATCACTAAATTGAGCAATTATATAACCCTATATATCAACATCGAGTTTCCATTAAGCTGAACTTGTCAAAGAACATTAAATAATTCATTTGTATCCAAGTATGGGATAAGGTTATTCAACAACTGATTTTCCACATTAATATTGCTAATACTTGTTTCCAATCTCAAAGCCATGATCACCATATTCATGACTGTCTACTCATGTCATGGGACAATTATTAATCAACCCAACCTATGTAAAATCCCACAACTACTAAAGTCCCATAGTTAATGACTATAGATGAAGAATGTTAGACCTGGGTGGTAAGGAAATACAAGAATAATAGGGAAATGAAGGTACCAACTTATAAATCCTTTACTTATAAGTCCCCAATCATGAATGGACATAGTAAGTTCCCAACTACATTATTCACTTAGGCTTCCACTGGCTCAACCCAACATAGGAGTGGTATATGATGACCTCAATCTCCACCACCTTTCCTCGATACTCAAGAGTAGGAAACTATCGTTGATGTCGATGGACAACTTAAATGGTTGTGATAAATTACTCTTGGTGATTGGGTGAATTGTTCCCTAACTTTTTCATAAAACCCCTTTAACCTTTTCTAAGACATCGAAGATAATAAGGCAAAGATGCATGATGTTGTTGGTTTGTAATAAAATGAATCTCATGGAATGTTTGGAGATTAATGACCCTAGGAGAAAACATATTGTCTGCTAGCTCTATCTTCGATTGTCATGATTGATTTTCTCTACTTACAAGAAGTCTAAATCATAGGATTTTTGTTACGTATGATGTTGGTGGTCACTTGGTAGGGTGCCAAACTTTTTTATTCTACTCATGCTGAAGGAAAGGGAGGAGTTTATGTGATAGTATACCCTCAATTTGTTAACGCTATAGTGGACTACGGAATTGACCCTTGGCACATAGTACTCTAGGTGTTTCTTAATCATTAGTTGGGCCTAGAAAACATTTGTGCCTCCAATGCTTTGAGGAAACATGCATCATTTTAGAATTGGCTATCTGATGAGCTTCTTAATTCCCCTAGGCTCATTTGTGGGGATTTCAACATGGTTGAATGCCAAGAATAAAAATAAGGGACACTACCTATTCTCCTATCAATCAAAAAGGTTTGGTTTACTTTGAAGGCCCACTATGAGCTTTATGAGGCTAACCAAAAATGTAGAAAGGATTCCAATGAAATATGGTTCACTTGAAGAAAAAAAAAAAAAAAAAAAAAAAGGTACATGAAAAGATCTATTAGTAACTTAACATACCTCTTCTATAAAAACATAACAATTTTAGTTCAATTCTAATGGTGGTCAACCTATTCATGTTGAAGGCTCAATAACTTTGTAGGATCACCAACCGATATGGTTATGAAACTCCTAAAAAGCTCAAAAGATGTGTTTGGAATGAAAACAATATATCTTAAATGCTTGTCCTTTAGTTCGTGGTTAAATTAGTTAAACTCCACAACTTAGTTGTGCTAAGCCAAAGTAACCAAGCAAATGATAATAAAAAATCACAATAAAGATGTGATTGTGATAAACAAAAATCTCCCAATGAAAGTTTATATGAATCTTACAAGAAAGAGTGAAGAAGAAAATTCCAATAATAAATGATTATCAACATGTCTTAGATAGTGTGATTGTCGACACATAGAGCATAATAACAATAAACACAATGCATAATAACAATAAATTGTAAAACAATTTCAAAACAAATAACATAATCGATCAGAACACAAAATCATTTAAATGTATTTTTTTTATTCTTCTTGAGATTTACATCTCACTTTACACACAAAATCCTCGAAAAGTTATTTTCCACATAATATATGCGTGAAGTGAATTTTAGACAAATAATTTCTTAAAATAATACATAAAAGTTATTTTATGTTATAATATTATCCTTGAAAAAAAAAATTAAAATGATTTTGAATATGCTATTGAGTGTGTTACCTATTGTTATAAAATATTTCAAGAACAATAGAGTATGAATGTCGAAACAAATCTCAATGATGAGATATGTTTAATATTAAAAATTATAATTAGCAATGACATAATGAATGACAATTACCAAACTCACGAATTATAACATCAAAATTATAACACTATTAAATATAAAGTCAAAATTATAACAATATTAAATATAAAGTGAAATAAATATTGTATTAATAAAATAATATTAATACAGTTTTTTAAATAATAATAAGTAAATTGTTTTAAAAAAAGTTGTGGCTAAGTTTGTCGACATTGTTATATAAGCAAAAGTATAGAAGGCTACAACTTGAGTTCAAAATTTCCAAGTTTAAACTCCCAAAAAAAACCTCTAAATGGTCTATCCAAGTTTGAGATGGCAAGTATATTGCTAAACACATTAATTTAGTAGTAATAAAACTTATAATACATGTAAAATAGAAAAAAAAATACTAAAACATTGGCTTGTAAATGGTGCCCTATTGCATTTAGATCTCCTCAACTCGGTTGTTCTTGTTCTTTTACATGCTTAGTTGATTTGTGAGATGGATTACTATTGTTGTTGCCTCCAAATACCTTTCTTTTTTGATAGCTCAAGCATTGAATATGGTTGCTCCATCGTGAAAAGCAATAGATGAGAAGGAAATTGGAGGATTACCCTCTGGGGGAAGGTGTAAGAACCCAAGTATACTATCAACCAAAGAAGTGACCATATCTTCTTTTCCAATGTCAAATACCTAGTCTCTTGAACTTGCATACAAGTACTTGTACCTTTCTCCATGTCTGATAGGGTTTAAAGATAACTTGTAGTCTTAACCACATTTTAGTCCTACTCCTATGCCTCAATCAACAAATTTTTCTACCATGTTTCATGTCATTTGCTCCATTGGAGAATAACCTTTTTCACCTCTTATTGTACCTCTGTAATTCTCATTTCACATTGTCACATCTGTATTTTTACTTCTTCCATATCACACATCACACATCTTGTCATTTCTACACTATGCCATTGAGACCACCATCACGGATAATGTCCAATATAGAGGGTGACACCACATGTCCCACAAACCTTTCCATTGATTAATTGTTCTCACTCCACCCTGAACACTACAAACCATCGAAGATGAAACAAAGAGGAGAAACCGAGAGTGAGGGAAAAAATCACACATCATGATAATAATCCCATGCAACAACCATACTCTTGTGCCACCTTCCACATATGTTGAACTACCATTGAAAAAAAGCATTGGAGTGGGGGAGGGGGGAGCCATAAATTCCCATCCTCTTGGATATGTAGGTTAATCCACTTGGACTCCATTGACATTTCTAATTCAATGCACAATAATATCAAGGAAGGGGTGTATTAGATGGTTCCCTGCCTTTTGTTCAAAGAAATCCTCCCCCCAACTATGCACCCAAATTTACAAGATGATGTGCCTCAACAATATAAGCCTGCAAAAATTGATAAAAGGAGATGGCCTCTAACTTCTTTTTCAATTCCAAAATTCTCTAGATTAATAAATTAAGACTAGGATTTAAAGGGGTGGAAATTTTAAGAAGGAATTAGATGATAATAGAGGAATCATTGACCTCTATTGCTTACTTAATCCTGCATGTTTTCATCATTTGTAGACCTTTGCACACCATCAAAGCTTCTACATAATTATTTGTTGTGTTACCTAAACCCAAAACACAATTGTTTTCTATATTTCCTCTAGTATCAATGAGATTTTCCCATACATATGTCACCCCAAAATATTAATATAGATTAATTTTGTATCAGTTAAATAATTATATTAACAATGCTTAGTTGGGTTTCACACTTAAGGTTCAATTTGTAATTATTGAATGAGTGTAAAACTTGCCTAGTATCATATATAACTTTTTGGAATAGTACTTTGTGTGTGTGTACATTGACTTGCAAGAGAGGGCATAGAATGTGTGATAAATGCTTGGGTTTATAGGTGATAAGGTTGTTCATAAGGGTAGTGAGTTTGGAGTTGGGATATGTATGAGGATGAACTTGTTTCTTTTTATCCCCAATTGCAACCTTATTCTAACTTGATTTCCATTGGTTGATTAAGTGTTTTTCTATATAGAGTGTGGAGAGAAACCATATATGTTATATTTTGATTTTTATTTCATATTATCATTTTTTATAGGTGAAGAATGGAAGGGTAACACTTTCCTTTAGGGTACCCTAGGAATTAAGGTGCCCTATATATGGTTGTAAGCTCTTTCTCCTTGTGGGATATTCCTCTTCAACACCAAGATTCCATAACTCTAGCTACAATCTAGTAATCCTAGCTTACATTATGAACAAAGAAATTTATCCATGTTCCATTCATACTCGTTCTACTCTATAGATTGCAAGTTTACTTTTTATTTCTTTGGCATCATATTTAATAAGAAAATGTAGAATTAATTTGTTAGAAGTTGGTTTTATTCAACTCACAACTACAATAGCAACATCCTTATCTTCTAGATAATTCAAAGAGGTTGCAGTGCAAGAATATCCAAGGGAAGATTTATAGTGGAGAAGTTGATCTCAACTTCTATTATTGATGTTAATGATGACATTTTTTCTCACATCGAATTCTACCAGGATCATGGTTTGGATTGTATATTTTATGGACAACGACCCTAAATATTAGATCTTTACGAATGAATGTCTCTAGCTTGGAAGCCACTCTTAAAAGATGAAGCTTAGCTCTATCCTTACACTTGAAGTTATTTTATTGCATAATTTGACTTAGCAAATGATAGAGATCACATTCTCCATTCCAGCCCTAGGTTCATGGCCATGAAAATTTATGCATGAAACCCTAGTTCCCCTCTTTCGATCCCTCTACAAAAGTGCTCTCTTAGTTTATGTATGGGTTAGTCACCCTATTTTTCCTATCAAGTCTTGGCAGTCATGCTCTTTAGAAACCATAAAAACAAATGGATTTTTCACTTATCTTATCAATAAACTAGTGAAAGGATTCTTACTACCTTTACAAGGTTATACATTGAGATAAATCTTATTAGAGGTATTCCTAAATAAAACTAGCTAAAGGTGGGTGATATCACATGGAAGAAAAAAATAAATTATAAATATTTAGCGGCCTTTAGATGCAAATCATTTTTTATCCACATGAACATAGTGACATCTTTCTTGAAGCATAACAAGAATCCATCTCTTTACTCCTAAAAACTACTAAAGGAAAGATCAAGGAAGAAGTCATGTAAGTCCACTTAGTGGTAGGAATATAAGGATCACCACCATATGATTAACATCACTAACCCTATCAAGGAACCATCACATGAAAATGGGGAATGTAATACCCCCAGGCTGAACCCCAATTGTAAATGTACAAATGCTTTATAGGCTCGTGAGCCAAGATGTTTTGGGCTAGAGTACCTTGTATATGTTTTGAGTCCAAAGTTCCTTTGTGATTTAGGCCAAGGAGCCTATGATTTGAACAGACAGGGAGCCTAACAAATTTGATATGTAATCACACTTGATTATATTAATAAAATACATCAATGTTGTAGACCAAGTCAGACGAAAGAGTATGAGGGGCTAGGACTCCACGAGAGGGAAAGGGGGCTAAGGGATTAAGGACGAGGGGATAAGTCAAGGGGGATTAAGCCAAGGAATAAAATAATATTATTCCTAAGTAATGTGATATAATTTTATCTTAAGTTCCTAAAGGTTGGGAACGAATCACCAAGTGGAGTAAAAGGAAGTTCCTAGAGTGACAAGTGTCAAGATAGGAACATGCAAATATAATGTTGAGAATTAGTGTAATTACATCATTCACTCAATCATTCAATTTCATAATCTGTACCTTGGATGGAGAGTGTAAGGGGAACCTAATTTTTACCTAGTAAATCCTTGGTAGTTTGGGATGAAGAAGAAGGTTGTCAGGCCTGTAGAGCATTCTCTTTGGGTGAGAGAATTGTTGGGAATAGGTTTCCCTGTGTGTTGGGCTAGTGGGTGTTGAACTCCTTGAGAAACCTTGTGTTCTAGGTTCCATAGACATTTAATACTTTCTGATCAGCCTATTGTTGAAGCCCTAGAAGGTAAGTGGGACAACTGAAGGACTATTGAGTAGAGAAGGGGTACACTTCCTGGGGTGGGATTCACTTTAGGGAATGAGAGGTTGTGAGTTGGGAACTTTTGTTGGGGTTGGTATTTGGGCCTATATTTTATGATGTTGTCTGTCATACCTTAGTTTGTCTTAGGTAACCTTCTCTATGGTGGAGTCATAGCCCCAACTCGGGGGTGACCTGCTATTGAGAGTGCATGGACAACATAGTATACGATTGGGAGGAATGTTTGAGGTCTGCATCCAATCAGTGATTTGATTTAAGATAAGTGTCTTAATGTGTTTTTGATGTTTACTATGTGATTAATTATGTTAAATATGTTATGGTATAATTTATATATATTTATGCATGTACACTTATATATTGTTAGGAATGCATAATTGTGTTCATATGCAAAGCATTTTGCTAGTAAATTGTATTAGAGGAAAAAATAATTGTGTGGAATGGCCTAGCTTGGATGGTTGGGGATGTTATATTGTGGTATCAGAGCTATAGGTTCAACACCAATCCTGCATGGGCTGCAGACAACACGCAGATGTTGGAATTGCAATTGAAAAAGTTTAGAAAATGTCTGCAAAGTGTTCGACAATATTTCCTAAGCAATAGTTTGGGAAATTTCCTAGGAAATTTGAGGAAATGGAGCTCAAGGGTTAAAATCCCCAATTTTTACCTCAATTTGAGTGTTTTTGGGCCTCTAATTGGTCGAATTTTGGACATTCCAGTGAAACTAGAGAGAAATTAGGTGATATTGGGCAAAAGCCCCAATTTATGAAGTGGAATTCATTGAGAAATTGACACATACGTGTCGAATTTTGGGTGCAATAGTCAAATTGACATGTAGAGGGTTGAAATTGGCCATAGGAAGCTTAATTTCATAGCTTCCATGGCATCCTGTGGGGACAATTTGAAAATTATGCACTTTGAGAAATTTGGGAAATTTTGGAATTTTGGAAATTTTGGGGTAATTTTCTGTACTTGATGTCAGCATTGATGTGGAGGCCACGTGGTAGTGGTGACATGGAATGCCAAAATGGCACAACAATAGTTCCACGGTGGCAGGTGCACGGTGGTGGTTGGTGGCAGGTCCGGTGGTGAGGTGGTATACCAATGTGGTGGGGTGACGAACCATGGTATCGACCGAAACTGTTGGTGGAATCACATGCCAGAAGAGTGGTTTTGGAAACATTTCATGATGATGAGAAACCAATAAAAAGGTGCCACGTATCATCAGGCGATAAGTGGTATCACATCATGAGGTTTCGCTAACCTCCCGACAACTTCACCATGCAAAATGAACCACAAACATAGATCTATCGATCATCTTCACTGTTGGATCAGGGAGCATGCGAGTTGTCGCGGCCAAAGAAAGGGTGCTATCTTACAAGTCACAGTGGAAAGTTCTGCAGTGCCAAGTGGTGGTTCTGGGGCTAACGTGGGTTCCACATTAGATGACGTGGTATCGAGAGATACCATAAGCGATATCTCATGGTAGAAAGGTGGTTTTGCAGAAGGATTTTGGCGATGCGAAAGCCAATGGGAGGACACCAAGTATCATGGGAGAAACCATTATCACATCACGGAGGGCTCTTAACCCTTACACAAGTTGATGATGTGAAATCGTCGAGAGCCATTGATCATGCCCCAATCTTCATCGTTAGATCTGGGGTGGGGACAATTTGTTCACACATCAAGGGATAAGGGTGTGGGATGGGACCTGCCCATCCTCGTAGCCTATGTGGAGGCACTATTTGGATGTTTGATAGGTAATATGGGACCCATCGGTGGCATGGCCGAGTGTAGTGGTGCCATGTGGCAACTCATATAGATGGGTCCACAAGAAATTAAAATAAAATTACTTTGTTATGTATAAAGTGAGATAAAGGTAAAGATTATGAAAGAGGAAGGTGAGGGATTACAAGGTAGGGCTAGATGGGCCAAAAGGATGACATGGCATCACCTCAAGGTTCAAGGTAGATCTAGGATGCCATATCAACTGCCAAGTCAACAAAAAATAGTCAACTTTCTCAGAAGTTTAGTGTTTTGTTGGTCATAATATTCCAGGGAATTTTTGAGGGCCTAAACAATGTTTTTAGGAGTTCTGATTTTTTAGACTCTAAGTGTCATAGGCACCACATAAGTCTCAGTAGTTTAAATAACAAGTAGATCTTTCTAATGAACTATTTTGATCACAAAGCATAGCCTATATGAGGAAGTTATAGGATAAACAATGCAAGGTAAATGTTTTGTACCCATTGATTTCCAAAGGGCATAACTCCCTGCTCAGAAGTTAGTTTGAGGCACAGGAAAATTCCATGGAAATCCCATGAATCGTAGAATAAAACCATAGAATTATTTTGGGAATTTGGGTACCTAAAAGTGTATAGGACGAGGGAGAATACGCATGTATCATTTGGTACCAAAAATGAGTAAATGGGTAATGCTCGAATGACTATAACTAACTGCTCAAAACTTAGAATGGAACAAGGAGATAATCATTGGAAAGGTATTGAATAAAGGTATATATATATATTCACCCAGAAATGTGAATTGAGTAGTAGAATTCATAAACAATCAGAAACAATAATTCTAGTGCACTTAAAGGGAAGAATTTTGCATAATTTATAGATTTGTTGAATTATTTTGTCAAACAAATCCTATTGCATGCACAATTTGCATAATTAAGGGAACAAATATGATAGAACCAAATTCAACAAAGGGACTAGAAACATGGAAGATGTACATAGAACTTACAACCATGAAGATGAAGATGAAGACAGTTCAAAAAGTATTTTCAGAAGAAATACTTGTCCAAGAGTTATTATGATAGGAAGATGAAGGAGTTATTTGAACTCAAGGTTAGGAGCATGACCATGGATGCATATGAGAGAAACAATTTTGCCGAGTTTTCATTTTTTCAAGGGTCACATTTTTTACCTCGTTTTTAAAAATGGTGTTACCGGTAGCACCCCCCTCCCTTTTTAAGTGGTATTTTGATATTTTAAATTTTCGGATCCATAATATTTCCACAATATTTTTTTTAAAATCTTATTTTTCATCTATTTTCAAATATTTTAAATTGTTTTTTTTCAACGGTGTTTTTAGTCATTTTACCATACTTCTTTCAATCTTAAAAATATTTTTTACCATTTACTTTTTTGAAATTAAGATTTTCATATAATTGTGTCTCCTTAATTAATTTAAAGTTCCATACTTTAAAAATATAGTGGAAAACATCATTTTTAACAATTTGTTTATCTTTACTTCAATACATAAAAAATAATTGTAATTAAATAACACTATTTTTTAATATTTAACAATATATATATATA
>JZKD02S2131075.1:49322-65729 GCA_000966675.3 Picea glauca | reverse complement strand
CTACCCTAGCGAAGAGCCATGCCATTTATTAGTAAGGGTTTTTTAGTAGACTGACCTGGATGGCTGATCAATATTCTGGCATTAGTGTTGGATCTTCAAGATATTGTTGCAAGAGATCCCACCCACCATTCTTATCCTTCAGGAAATATTTGGCTTCTTCACCTTTAAAGGTCATCGTTGGCTCTGGTAGCCTGAACATTTTCTTGAAAGTTGAAGGTAACAGAGAGATAAGGGATTCTCCTTGTAACTGAACGATCCTCTGGTTCTTTTCAAACTTATCTATACACCACATAACTAACTCTTTGGCATCAAAAACCTTTGAAACAAAACTTTCATTGGAAATTCTTGATGTTCAAATATCATTGGAACTTCTCTTTGTTGGCATAAATGTAGAGTAATATTTGTATGGTTTGGACCAGTGAAAATTTTGATCTTTTCATCCAAATGTATTAAGTGTAGCTCCGTATAAGCTTTCCTTTCTTCTGGTTGTCATGATTAAATGGAGTTGGCAGATTATGTACAGTATTTTGGAACATTAATACCAAAGAAAACCATTTTTCCATATAATATACTTCAATACTCTTCTTTCGAAGAAAATATGGATTAAATTTGAATTATTGGTGGGTTGTCTCGAGAAAGTCACCATTAATAACGACCTTTTAATATTTTAACCACTTGTTATTTTCCTTAATATTTATATTTAACATACCTCAGGGAGAGTGACAAGAGAGATATGTATTACCGTGGGCAATGGAGGACCATATGTATAGAGAAGCATCAAAACAAACCCACAGACCCGCAAACCCGCGATGAAATGCTTCAAGAAATGACTAAGTATGGGACTTGGATCAGTGGGATGGAGGAGATAAATACGCTTTGAAGAATTATGATATGACCAGTGAGCCCACGATGAAGTGTTGAAGAATTGGTTAAGTATCATGAAGCAGATGAATCGACATGTCGTGGTGATAATCAACTAAGTCGGGTGTATTGAAAGATTAGTTGTTGAAAGATTGGTTGTCATTGATGTCAAACATTGAATAGGAAGTTAACAAGTTGCATGTTAGTTGCATGTCATTAACAAGACATTATGAGTTATCCCTAAATTAGGAAAAAGGTAAATTCTTGAAAAAAAAAACAATTGATTTTAGAAAATTATCAGATGAATCTAAAACTGACCAATAACTAAGAGATAATTAGAGTGAAACTACTCATCAAATCGATTTTCTGATTACATGCATAAACAAATAGATAACTGATAATTATAAATTAAAAAAAAAAAAAAAAACCCAAAAAAACACTAAAAATCGAATTTGAGGCATCATATGAAGGAATTTGGCTCCCGAAAAGTGTCAAAACGGAATCCACTATGGTAAATCATATCGGAACGACAATAAACTCTTCAAGACACAACTCCCTCTAAAATTTCATCCCAATCGGATAATCGAGTCAAAACTTATGACTCTCAGAAATCCCTGGATTTTTCTAGTGAGATCCTCATTGGAAACACATATATACAGAGAAGAGTCAATTGAATATTTTTGTGTGAATATAGATTGGCATATTTGATGCAGTGAGAATAAGACATCGAATTTCAACGAAGGGAGAAGTTTATAGGAGCCAAGTGTACAACATAAAATTTACTACAACAATGTCTCTGAGGTAATTCGCGAGTTGCAAAAGGGAAAAGCACGGAGATCCACAAGCAGGCAGTGTACAGGTCGCAGACCTGTGAATAAGACAAGAAGAAGATCATAGATATAATCCACCAGGTCAACTACAAATTGAAGGTATGTCTTCCTATGTATGTTAGAGTGTGTATTCTAAAGAAATTAAGAACAAATATCTCTTAGTGATTCATAAGCATTTGATTTGGAGAACTCTCTTGTGAATCTTGGTATGAGGTATGTGTGGTTGCATTATTGATGAAATATTGAAATCAATAGTAGCAACATAAGTATTAGAAATAGAACAAACAACATGTTATTAGTTACAATGATAGAGGTAGTGATAGATTGGTCTACATTTATATTTCAGGGAGGTTGGATGGGGCAAGGAAAGGGGGTTGTAGCCTTCTTTTGGTTGGAGAGGGTAAATTAGGGAGTTGGAGCTTCCTTCAGGTTACAAAATGTGAATAGGGGGTTGGAGCCTCCTTCCAGTTGTATATGGAGAAATAGGAAGTTGTTGCTTCCAATGAATGTACTCTTTGATAAATAAGAAAAGCATTATGTGGTTTTCTCCCACATTGGGTTTCCACATAAAATTATGGTGTATTGTGTTTATGTGATGCTTATGAATTGAATTATGGTGTTGATGATATATTGAATGATAATGATAAACTATTGAACATTATTGAAGGTTTTATATTGTGATTAAAAGTACTAATTATGCTCATACTAATTCAGCCCCCCTCTCAAGATTCCAACAATTGGTATCAGAGCAGGTCCTTCAGGATGTAGTCTAACAACTGGAGAAAATCATGGAATAAACTAAGATTGGAGCACCAGTGTTTGATGGTCAGAACTATACCTTCTAGAATAAAAGGATGAAAACCTTTTAATAGAAACACAGATTTTATGTTTGGAAATCAGTAGTAGATGGGTATACAACACCAACCACTCCCCCAACCAACAAAGATGGAAATAAACTCAGTGAAAACAAATCAAAGGATAAAGGTACCAATCTGAGTAGTTTAGTTGATTCAGTATTTGTCAAAGTTATGCATTGTGATAGTGAAAAGGATCTTTGGGATAAACTCCAAAAGATTTATGAAGGAGATGCCAAAGTTAAGAGAGATAAGCTTCAAATATTCAGATCTAAGTTGGAAAAATTGAAGATGAAGGAAGATGAAGACATTGCAGCCTACCTTCTGCGAGTTGACAAAATAGTTAACACTATTAAGGAATTGGGAGTAGAATTTTATGACTCATTGGTTGTTCAAAAGCTATTGAGGTCTCTTCCTATGAGATTTGATCCTAAAATACATCCCTAGACATGGACGAGCTACATGGAATATTTACAGCCTATGAAATGAGAACAAAACATGAGAACCCAAACACAAAGGAAGAAAATCTCAAGGCATCCAAGAAGATAAAGAATCAGAACAATAAAAAGTCAAAACCAGGTTGCAGTTGTAGTAATGATTCAGACGAAGATGAAGAGATGGATAATTTCATAAGGAAATTAAAGAAAGGAACCGACAAGTATAAATGTATGATTCCATTGAAATGTTTTAATTGTGGTGGTATTGGTAATTTTTCTTCTAAATGTCCTCATAATAATAAAGACAGTGATGAAGAAGAAGTTTATAAAAGGGAAAAGAAATATCAAAAGTCAAACAAGAGAAGAAACAAAAGGAAATTCTTCAAGAAAAGTTTCTACTCAAAGGAGGACAATTCCTCATCAAACGAGGAGGATAGTGATAGTGATTTAGAAAGAGTATTCTTCATGGAAATAGAAGATGATTCTGAAGAAGAAGGTGAAGTCAATCTCAGAGAAGAGCTAATCAGTGCATTAGAATAATTTAGGAAAGAAAGAAAGAAAACAAGTCACTCAAGGCAGAATTAAAAATGAAAGAGGGATCTCATAATTCCAATTCTAAAGAAATCGAACATATTATCACGAGTCTAAAAATTCAAATAGAAGAAGACAAAATAATTGAGGAAATACTAAGAATTCAATTAGAAGAAAAGGAGAAAATGATTGGAATCTTGGAAGTAGAGATAGTCTCTTTAAGGAAAGATATGCAACAGAAGAGCACCAAAATATTGGATCAAATCATCAACAATCAAAGACCATCCAATGACAGATTTGGACTAAGATACAATAAATTACATAATGAGAAAGGATTGAGCTCCAAGCCAACATAACAAAGAAGCTATGTAAATATTGTCAGAGACTCTGTCAAGAAGGAAGAATGCAAGCCCCCAAAGAAGAATATTCCAGAAATAAAGAAGACTTAAGAAGAAAAATTCAGAAGGAGTGCATCACAAAGAAGATCATCTACTCCCAGGTATCAAAGATTATTTTATGGTCATTGTTTTAATTATTCTAATTTTGGACATAAATCTATAAACTGCAGAGCCTATGCCAAGAACAGAAGCAACTATGCAGGGTACTTAAATAATAGTTATCCTAGAATATCTTATGAAGCATAAAGCAGAAACCAAAACAATTTTGGCTCATTAAGAAATGAAGTAGAGTGATACAAATGCAACAATTTTGGACACATAACAAATAATTGTAGATTCCACCCAGGGAACCAAAGAATAACATTAACAATCATATATCAGAACCACAAGATATATGGAAAATAAAGAAGAATCAATGCTTGTTTTCTCTATAAGCCCAACATAGAAAAAGTGTTTGGTATGTTTACAGTGGTTGTTCAAAGCATATGATAGGTGACAAGAACAGGTTTCTAACTCTAAAGAAAGAAGGAGATGGATAAGTTTCATTTGGAAATAATCATTTGGCTAAAATTATAGGTAGAGGCATAGTTAAGCTTGGAAGCAAAAATTCCATGGAAGAAAATTTTCTATTGGTCGAAGATATGAAACACAATTTACTGAGTGTAATTCAAATGTGTGATCAAGGACACACACTTCGGTTAGAATCAGAGAAATGCAAAAATAGGAAAGAATGATCAGGAAAACTAGTGGAAACAACGAGAAGGAATCCGAACAACATATATGTTTTGAATGAAATTAGAAAAGAAAGTTGTTTCTTAGGAAAGGAAAATGAATGTTGAATCTGCAACATAAGAATGGCTGACATGAACTTTGACAATCTTGTCAAAATCAACGAAAATGAAGCAATAAAAGAAATTCCCTAAATTTCTATGTAAGCATTGTCTACAAGGAAACAAAATAGGACCAAGTTCAAATAAAAGGAGTAATCAACGACAAAACCATTGGAGATTGTAGATACCGATCTATGTGGACCAACAAGAACAAAGGGATTAGATGGTGAACAATACTTCATGCTACTGATTGATGACTACACAAGAATGACTACAGTTTTCTTTCTCAAGAAGAAGTTAGAGGCATTAGAGAACTTCAAGATATACAAAGAGATGGTTGAAACATAGATAGACTTGGAAATAAAAATTTTGAGATCATACAATGGTGGAGAGTTTACATCAAAAGAATTCATGTTTTTTTGTGACGAACATGGACACCCCAACAAAACAATTCTCAGTAGCCAGGACACCTCAACAAAACAAAATCGTTGAAAGAAATAACATGACAGTACATGAGATGGCCAGAACCATGTTGAAAGATTCCAAGTTGGGTGACATATTTTGATCATAGGAAGTACATACAACAGTTCATATTCTGAACAGAGCAATGCTCAGAAGTAATAGTGATGATACTCCCTACGAGCTATGGAAAGGAAGAGTAACAAATGTGAAGCATTTTAGAGTATTTGGAAGCAAGTGCTATATCAAAATAGAAGACAACAGGATTAGAAATTTGACTCCTAAGTTGACAAAGGCATATTTTTCAGGTACTCAAGAAAGAGAAAGGAAAACAAATGTTTAAATATGAGACTCAAAAAAATAATGGAAAGCATCAATGTACAGATTGACAATACAAGTGTACGAAATCCCAAAGTAGAAAGCAAAGAATCAACAGAGCGAGAAGGAGAAGAGGATTTGAAAGAAGTAGAAGAAGTAGAAGTGGAAGAAGAAAAATAACATCCAGAAGAAGAGAAAGAGGACAATGACCAGGGAGGTTGGATGGGGCAAGGAGTGATAAAAATGTCAACAGATGAAGTCGGGTTTTCCACACCCGAAATGCAAGAACAAGTAAATGGACTGAGTCACCTAGACTTAGTCGTCTCATAGATGCCAACAATAGTGTTGCAGGTATTGAAAAAGGGTATCGCACAGGAATTACAACTCCACATAGATACTACTTCCAGTGAATGGATAATGGTTACAAAGGAAAAGAAAGAACTGAAGAAGGAATACATAGCAATTCTCCAAGAAAAGAGCACAATGGAGAAGAAAGTGGAGAGCACACTAAAAGAGAAGATGGAGGCCAAAGAAAAGGCCAAAAAAGAAATGAAGGAGAAGAATGAGGTCGAGGAAAGGGCCAGGAAATATCTTAAATATAAATATGAAGCTGAGATAATGGTGCAAAATACACAAGAAGTCATCCAGAAGCTATATAGAGAAATGCTAGAAGTATCGATAGTAGTAGAGGCTATTATGGAGGAGTAGGTTTTGAAAATTGGAAAAGTCATCAAAGACTTCCACATGAGAATCGAGGATCTACAGTTGCGCATCACACCAAGAATGTTTCCAGAGGTAAGATCATTAAAAGAGAGAACGATGATGACAGTCGTAGACAACATCAAGAAACTGGAAGAAGAATGCACAAAACTTTGCGAGGAAAATGTGGAAATATGGACAGATCTGGTAGAGAATATAGGATGAAGGTAATGGAAGTGTCAGAGAGCATAAAAACCCTCCCACCGAAAAAATGGATGAAAACCATTTTGGAACAGAGGCATTCATATGTGGAAGTGGAATAGATGCAGGATCAACAAAAGATCCTTCAAAAATGCTTAGGCCCACTGCAAGAAGAGGCACTCAAGATAATTGGAGAAGTAGCAACTACGTAGGGAAAGGTGAAACAAGTAGCACATGAAATAAAAGAGAATATTATGGCCCTGACTACGCAGGGTGTCAAGGAAATTGTGGAAACAGAGGAAACAATAATAAAGGAGGTTGTGACAGCTAAGGAAGCATCCCAAAAATTCATCCAAGCATGGAGGGGAATGCAATAGGATTGAGTGGCTTGGGAAGAGCCACATGTGAGTGTTGGGGACCTGTTGCATAAGAATTTTGGAAATAATATGCATAAAAATCCTAAGTATAGAAGATGTGCACAGAAAAAGAAGGAATAATAGGGAGTGCACAGTTGAGGCACATACAAGAGTACAATGCAGAGTGAGAAGAATAAAGTAGAGGAATTATTGGATTACTGAGAGGGGGGGCGAATCATTAATAGAGAAATTTAATCATTTTTAACCATATAATCTAAGTTTATATCAATGTAGCATTGTCATCCAATAACTATAGAGTAAATAAGAAATGAACAAATGAACAATCATACACATATACAATACACCAGTGTTTTACGTGGAAACCCAAAGCTGAAGAAAACCACATAATTCTTTTTCTTATATGTCTTGAATAATTACATTCATTGGAAGCACCAACTTCCTTTTTTCCCAGCTGCAACTGGAAGGAGGCTCCAACCCCCTAGTTTCTCAAGCTACAACCTGAGGGAAGCTCCAACCCCCTAGTTTCTCAAGCTACAACCTAAGGGAAGCTCCAATAACCAAATTCTCTGGCTACAACTAAAAGGAGGCTGCAACCCCCTATGTTCTTTGGCTACAACTAAAAGATGGCTACAACCACCTATCCTTGCCCCATCCAACCGCCCTGATGTATAAGTAGAATGACAGAACCACTATCACACTATCACTTTGAGATATACTACTGTAAACCTGTACCAACAAACCCGCACCAAATGACCTGTACCAATAAACCTTAACCATGCATCAACCTGTACCTCACCCTGTAATCAACCTGTACCATAAACAAGTACATCAACCATGCACCAACCTATAATCAACCTGTACCATAAAAAAGTGAATCCAACCATGTACCAATTATGTACCAATCATGTATCAACTACTCATCAACTATGACTCATCAATATGTACCAACATCATCAACTATACACCTCATGTATGTGCCAACTCATCAANCTACCCTAGCGAAGAGCCATGCCATTTATTAGTAAGGGTTTTTTAGTAGACTGACCTGGATGGCTGATCAATATTCTGGCATTAGTGTTGGATCTTCAAGATATTGTTGCAAGAGATCCCACCCACCATTCTTATCCTTCAGGAAATATTTGGCTTCTTCACCTTTAAAGGTCATCGTTGGCTCTGGTAGCCTGAACATTTTCTTGAAAGTTGAAGGTAACAGAGAGATAAGGGATTCTCCTTGTAACTGAACGATCCTCTGGTTCTTTTCAAACTTATCTATACACCACATAACTAACTCTTTGGCATCAAAAACCTTTGAAACAAAACTTTCATTGGAAATTCTTGATGTTCAAATATCATTGGAACTTCTCTTTGTTGGCATAAATGTAGAGTAATATTTGTATGGTTTGGACCAGTGAAAATTTTGATCTTTTCATCCAAATGTATTAAGTGTAGCTCCGTATAAGCTTTCCTTTCTTCTGGTTGTCATGATTAAATGGAGTTGGCAGATTATGTACAGTATTTTGGAACATTAATACCAAAGAAAACCATTTTTCCATATAATATACTTCAATACTCTTCTTTCGAAGAAAATATGGATTAAATTTGAATTATTGGTGGGTTGTCTCGAGAAAGTCACCATTAATAACGACCTTTTAATATTTTAACCACTTGTTATTTTCCTTAATATTTATATTTAACATACCTCAGGGAGAGTGACAAGAGAGATATGTATTACCGTGGGCAATGGAGGACCATATGTATAGAGAAGCATCAAAACAAACCCACAGACCCGCAAACCCGCGATGAAATGCTTCAAGAAATGACTAAGTATGGGACTTGGATCAGTGGGATGGAGGAGATAAATACGCTTTGAAGAATTATGATATGACCAGTGAGCCCACGATGAAGTGTTGAAGAATTGGTTAAGTATCATGAAGCAGATGAATCGACATGTCGTGGTGATAATCAACTAAGTCGGGTGTATTGAAAGATTAGTTGTTGAAAGATTGGTTGTCATTGATGTCAAACATTGAATAGGAAGTTAACAAGTTGCATGTTAGTTGCATGTCATTAACAAGACATTATGAGTTATCCCTAAATTAGGAAAAAGGTAAATTCTTGAAAAAAAAAACAATTGATTTTAGAAAATTATCAGATGAATCTAAAACTGACCAATAACTAAGAGATAATTAGAGTGAAACTACTCATCAAATCGATTTTCTGATTACATGCATAAACAAATAGATAACTGATAATTATAAATTAAAAAAAAAAAAAAAAACCCAAAAAAACACTAAAAATCGAATTTGAGGCATCATATGAAGGAATTTGGCTCCCGAAAAGTGTCAAAACGGAATCCACTATGGTAAATCATATCGGAACGACAATAAACTCTTCAAGACACAACTCCCTCTAAAATTTCATCCCAATCGGATAATCGAGTCAAAACTTATGACTCTCAGAAATCCCTGGATTTTTCTAGTGAGATCCTCATTGGAAACACATATATACAGAGAAGAGTCAATTGAATATTTTTGTGTGAATATAGATTGGCATATTTGATGCAGTGAGAATAAGACATCGAATTTCAACGAAGGGAGAAGTTTATAGGAGCCAAGTGTACAACATAAAATTTACTACAACAATGTCTCTGAGGTAATTCGCGAGTTGCAAAAGGGAAAAGCACGGAGATCCACAAGCAGGCAGTGTACAGGTCGCAGACCTGTGAATAAGACAAGAAGAAGATCATAGATATAATCCACCAGGTCAACTACAAATTGAAGGTATGTCTTCCTATGTATGTTAGAGTGTGTATTCTAAAGAAATTAAGAACAAATATCTCTTAGTGATTCATAAGCATTTGATTTGGAGAACTCTCTTGTGAATCTTGGTATGAGGTATGTGTGGTTGCATTATTGATGAAATATTGAAATCAATAGTAGCAACATAAGTATTAGAAATAGAACAAACAACATGTTATTAGTTACAATGATAGAGGTAGTGATAGATTGGTCTACATTTATATTTCAGGGAGGTTGGATGGGGCAAGGAAAGGGGGTTGTAGCCTTCTTTTGGTTGGAGAGGGTAAATTAGGGAGTTGGAGCTTCCTTCAGGTTACAAAATGTGAATAGGGGGTTGGAGCCTCCTTCCAGTTGTATATGGAGAAATAGGAAGTTGTTGCTTCCAATGAATGTACTCTTTGATAAATAAGAAAAGCATTATGTGGTTTTCTCCCACATTGGGTTTCCACATAAAATTATGGTGTATTGTGTTTATGTGATGCTTATGAATTGAATTATGGTGTTGATGATATATTGAATGATAATGATAAACTATTGAACATTATTGAAGGTTTTATATTGTGATTAAAAGTACTAATTATGCTCATACTAATTCAGCCCCCCTCTCAAGATTCCAACAATTGGTATCAGAGCAGGTCCTTCAGGATGTAGTCTAACAACTGGAGAAAATCATGGAATAAACTAAGATTGGAGCACCAGTGTTTGATGGTCAGAACTATACCTTCTAGAATAAAAGGATGAAAACCTTTTAATAGAAACACAGATTTTATGTTTGGAAATCAGTAGTAGATGGGTATACAACACCAACCACTCCCCCAACCAACAAAGATGGAAATAAACTCAGTGAAAACAAATCAAAGGATAAAGGTACCAATCTGAGTAGTTTAGTTGATTCAGTATTTGTCAAAGTTATGCATTGTGATAGTGAAAAGGATCTTTGGGATAAACTCCAAAAGATTTATGAAGGAGATGCCAAAGTTAAGAGAGATAAGCTTCAAATATTCAGATCTAAGTTGGAAAAATTGAAGATGAAGGAAGATGAAGACATTGCAGCCTACCTTCTGCGAGTTGACAAAATAGTTAACACTATTAAGGAATTGGGAGTAGAATTTTATGACTCATTGGTTGTTCAAAAGCTATTGAGGTCTCTTCCTATGAGATTTGATCCTAAAATACATCCCTAGACATGGACGAGCTACATGGAATATTTACAGCCTATGAAATGAGAACAAAACATGAGAACCCAAACACAAAGGAAGAAAATCTCAAGGCATCCAAGAAGATAAAGAATCAGAACAATAAAAAGTCAAAACCAGGTTGCAGTTGTAGTAATGATTCAGACGAAGATGAAGAGATGGATAATTTCATAAGGAAATTAAAGAAAGGAACCGACAAGTATAAATGTATGATTCCATTGAAATGTTTTAATTGTGGTGGTATTGGTAATTTTTCTTCTAAATGTCCTCATAATAATAAAGACAGTGATGAAGAAGAAGTTTATAAAAGGGAAAAGAAATATCAAAAGTCAAACAAGAGAAGAAACAAAAGGAAATTCTTCAAGAAAAGTTTCTACTCAAAGGAGGACAATTCCTCATCAAACGAGGAGGATAGTGATAGTGATTTAGAAAGAGTATTCTTCATGGAAATAGAAGATGATTCTGAAGAAGAAGGTGAAGTCAATCTCAGAGAAGAGCTAATCAGTGCATTAGAATAATTTAGGAAAGAAAGAAAGAAAACAAGTCACTCAAGGCAGAATTAAAAATGAAAGAGGGATCTCATAATTCCAATTCTAAAGAAATCGAACATATTATCACGAGTCTAAAAATTCAAATAGAAGAAGACAAAATAATTGAGGAAATACTAAGAATTCAATTAGAAGAAAAGGAGAAAATGATTGGAATCTTGGAAGTAGAGATAGTCTCTTTAAGGAAAGATATGCAACAGAAGAGCACCAAAATATTGGATCAAATCATCAACAATCAAAGACCATCCAATGACAGATTTGGACTAAGATACAATAAATTACATAATGAGAAAGGATTGAGCTCCAAGCCAACATAACAAAGAAGCTATGTAAATATTGTCAGAGACTCTGTCAAGAAGGAAGAATGCAAGCCCCCAAAGAAGAATATTCCAGAAATAAAGAAGACTTAAGAAGAAAAATTCAGAAGGAGTGCATCACAAAGAAGATCATCTACTCCCAGGTATCAAAGATTATTTTATGGTCATTGTTTTAATTATTCTAATTTTGGACATAAATCTATAAACTGCAGAGCCTATGCCAAGAACAGAAGCAACTATGCAGGGTACTTAAATAATAGTTATCCTAGAATATCTTATGAAGCATAAAGCAGAAACCAAAACAATTTTGGCTCATTAAGAAATGAAGTAGAGTGATACAAATGCAACAATTTTGGACACATAACAAATAATTGTAGATTCCACCCAGGGAACCAAAGAATAACATTAACAATCATATATCAGAACCACAAGATATATGGAAAATAAAGAAGAATCAATGCTTGTTTTCTCTATAAGCCCAACATAGAAAAAGTGTTTGGTATGTTTACAGTGGTTGTTCAAAGCATATGATAGGTGACAAGAACAGGTTTCTAACTCTAAAGAAAGAAGGAGATGGATAAGTTTCATTTGGAAATAATCATTTGGCTAAAATTATAGGTAGAGGCATAGTTAAGCTTGGAAGCAAAAATTCCATGGAAGAAAATTTTCTATTGGTCGAAGATATGAAACACAATTTACTGAGTGTAATTCAAATGTGTGATCAAGGACACACACTTCGGTTAGAATCAGAGAAATGCAAAAATAGGAAAGAATGATCAGGAAAGTTAGTGGAAACAACGAGAAGGACTCCAAACAACATATATGTTTTGAATGAAATTAGAAAAGAAAGTTGTTTCTTAGGAAAGGAAAATGAATGTTGGATCTGGAACATAAGAATGGGTGACATGAACTTTGACAATCTTGTCAAAATCAGCGGAAATGAAGCAGTAAAAGAAATTCCCAAAATTTCAAAGCTAGTGAATACTCTATGTAAGCATTGTCTACAGGGAAACAAAATAGGACCAAGTTCAAATAAAAGGAGTAATCAACGAAAAAACCATTGGAGATTGTACATACCAATCTATGTGGACCAATGAGAACAAAGGGATTAGATGGTGAACAATACTTCATGCTACTAATTGATGACTACACAAGAATGACTACAGTTTTCTTTCTCAAGAAGAAGTCAGAGGCATTAGAGAACTTCAAGATATACAAAGAGATGGTTGAAACATAGATAGACTTGGAAATCAAAATTTTGAGATCATACAATGGTGGAGAGTTTACATCAAAAGAATTCATGTTTTTTTGTGACGAACATGGACACCTCAACAAAACAATTCTTAGTAGCCAGGACACCTCAACAAAACATATTCGTTGAAAGAAAGAACATAACAGTAAATGAGATGGCCATAACCATGTTGAAAGATTCCAAGTTGGGTGACATATTTTGATCATAGGAAGTACATACAACAATTCATATTCTAAACAAGGCAATGCTCAAAAGTAATAGTGATAATACTCCCTACGAGCTATGGAAAGGAAGAGTAACAAATGTGAATCATTTTAGAGTATTTGGAAGCAAGTGCTATATCAAAATAGAAGACAACAGGATTGGAAATTTGACTCCTAAGTTGACAAAGGCATATTTTTCAGGTACTCAATAAAGAGCAAGGAAAACAAATGTTTAAATATGAGACTCAAAAAAATAGTGGAAAGCATCAATGTACAGATTGACAAGAAAAGTGTACGAAATCCCAAAGTAGAAAGCAAAGAATCAGTAGAGGGAGAAGGAGAAGAGGATTTGAAAGAAGTAGAAGAAGTAGAAGTGGAAGAAGTAGAAGTGGAAGAAGAAAAATAACATCTAGAAGAAGAGAAAGAGGACAATGACTAGGGAGGTTGGATGGGGCAAGGAGTGATAAAAATGTCAACAGATGCAATCGGGTTCTCCACACCCGAAATGAAAGAACAAGTAAATGGACTGAGTCACCTAGACTTAGTCGTCTCACAGATGCCAACAATAGTGTTGCAGGTATTGAAAAAGGGTATCGCACAGGAGTTACAACTCCACACAGATACTACTTCTAGTGAATGGATAATGGTTACAAAGGAAAAGAAAGAACTGAAGAAGGAATACGTAGCAACGCTCCAAGCAAAGAGCACAATGGAGAAGAAAGTGGAGAGCACACTAAAAGAGAAGATGGAGGCCAAAGAAAAGGCCAAAAAAGCAATGAAGGAAAAGAATGAGGTCAAGGAAAGGGCCAGGAAATCTCTTAAATATAAATATGAAGCTGAGATAATGGTGAAAAATACACAAGAAGTCATCCAGAATCTATATAGAGAAATCCTGGAAGTACCGATAGTAGTAGAGGCTACTATGGAGGAGTAGGTTTTGAAAATTGGCAAAGTCATCAAAGACTTCCACATGAGAATCGAGGATCTACAGTTGCGCATCACACCAGAAATGTCACCAGAGGTAAGAGCATTAAAAGAGAGAACGATGATGACAGTCATAGCCAACATCAAGAAACTGGAAGAAGAATGCACAAAACTCTGCGAGGAAAATGCGCAAATATGGACAGATCTGGTAGAGAATATAGGATGAAGCTAATGGAAGTGTCAGAGAGCATAAAAACCCTCCCACCAAAAAAATGGATGACAACCATTTTGGAACAGAGGCATTCATATGTGGAAGTGGAACAAATGCAGGATCAATAAAAGATCCTTCAAAAATGCTTAGGCCCACTGCAAGAAGAGGCACTCAAGATAATCGAAGAAGTAGCAACTACGTAGGGAAAGGTGAAACAAGTAGCACATGAAATAAAAGAGAATATTATGGCCCTAACTACGCAGGGTGTCAAGGAAATTGTGGAAACGGAGGAAACAATAATAAAGGAGGTTGTGACAGCTAAGGAAGCATCCCAAAAATTCATCCAAGCATGGAGGGGAACAAAATAGGATTGAGTGGCTTGGGAAGAGCCACATGTGAGTGTTGGGGACCTGTTGCATAAGAATTTTGGAAATAATATGCATAAAAATCCTAAGTATAGAAGATGTGCACATAAAAAGAAGGAATAATAGGGAGTGCACAGTTGAGGCACATACAAGAGTACAATGCAGAGTGAGAAGAATAAAGTAGAGGAATTATTGGATTACTGAGAGGGGGGACGAATCATTAATAGAGAAATTTAATCCTTTTTAACCATATAATCTAAGTTTATATCAATGTAGTATTGTCATCCAATAACTGCAGAGTAAATAAGAAATGAACAAATGAACAATTATACACATACACAATACACCAGTGTTTTACGTGGAAACCCAAAGCTGAAGAAAACCACATAATTCTTTTTCTTATATGTCTTGAAGAATTACTTTAATTGGAAGCACCAACTTCCTTTTTTTCCAGCTGCAACTGGAAGGAGGCTCCAACCCCCTAGTTTCTCAGGCTACAACCTGAGGGAAGCTCCAACCCCCTAGTTTCTCAAGCTACAACCTGAGGGAAGCTCCAACAACCAAAATCTCTGGCTACAAGTAAAAGAAGGCTACAACCCCCTATTTTCTTTGGCTACAACTGAAAGATGGCTACAACCACCTGTCCTTTCCCCGTCCAACCGCCCTAACGTATAAGTAGAATGACAGAACCACTATCACACTATCACTTTGAGATATACTACTGTAAAACTGTACCAACAAACCCGCACCAAATGACCTGTACTAATAAACTTGAACCATGCATCAACCATGCATCAACCTGTACCTCAACCTATAATCAACCTGTACCATAAACAAGTGCATCAACCATGAACCAACCTATAATCAACCTGTACCATAAAAAAGTGAATCCAACCATGTACCAATTATGTACCAATCATGTATCAATTGCTCATCAACTATGACTCATCAATATGTACCAACATCATCAACTATACACCTCATGTATGTGCCAACTCATCAACTACTTGTCTCAACCATGTACCCAACATGTACCTCAACCANAACTTTAACAACAAGAGACTATCATTTTCATCAAACTTTTCTTTAGTCTCACATGACTAGTTTTGGATTAGTCAACAACCCTAACTTGAAATAATCATAACTATGTACTTGTAATAAATAAATATTTGAAAATAGTACACAATGTTCTTCAGTGTGCTTTATGCAATTCCTCCAGGCTTCACTACTTGGAACCTCTTAGAAAAAGAGTTATAGCAAAAATGGCATACCTTGTTGAATTATGGCTTATTCTAGAGAGAGAACTTGTAGAGCATGCCCCGCATGGAATTTTTGTTGTATGGATTTGAAAGTTTTACAAAGAATACTTCAGAATATAATGTAACCAACACTTTTGGTCTTACTTAATTTGGATCTGTTATGAAGAATTTATGACGTTTTTACCCAAAACACCTGTTTTAGACTAGTTTCAGGACTAGCCACAAACTCTATTTTCCATGGAGTTTAACTACAAAACTACAACGACCGACATGATGAAATTGGTAAAAAAGCTACTTGGATATGTTTTCTCAATGTCCTATCAATTTCATGGTCTAAATCATTCTATAAAAAACGTTATTGCGAAAATGGTGAGATGACCTATAAATAGCATACCTTAGAAAGCATCATCAAAAGAATTTATCCTCCCTTGAATTTCGGCCTTATTTACTTCACCTTCTCTCTGAAAATTGGCTTAGATATTCTTTGGTTACCTCATTCATCTATAGATATTCAATATGCTCAAGTGCGATATAAAATG
>JZKD02S2131075.1:23761-49312 GCA_000966675.3 Picea glauca | reverse complement strand
ATTTCTTACTGCTCATTATTGGATAATAATTCTACATTGATATAACATTTGAAGAAAAAGGATTATAATTACGCTATTACTGATTCACCCCCCCTCTCAGTAATCCAACACTAACAACTTTATTAAATAAGGAAACAAAACATTTTATTGGACTCAAGAAGTAACCAAATATTTTGAAAAACGTAAGGATGTTATGTGTACAATTCATGTTCTAGCCACACATGACTTCAAGAAAACAGTTATTGTGGAGAGTGATGCCTTAGGCCATGACAATGGTTTAGTTTTAATGAAATAAGGAAGGCCCCTTGCCTTTGAAATAATCCAACTTAAAGGAAAAATCTTACTCACAATGGTGTAGTTTTAATCAAATAAGGAAGGCATCTTTCCTTTGAAATAATCCAACTTAAAGGAAAAAACTTACTCAAACTCATTTATGAAAAAGCAATGTTGGTCATACTACATGCAATTAAGAAATGGGGCCCTTACCTAATAGGAAGATAATTCAAAGTAAGAACATATCATGATAGTTTGAAGTACTTCTTGGAGCAATGATTATCTTTAGAAGAAAAACAAAAATGGGTTACAAAGATTCTAGGTTATTACTTTGAAATTATCTACATGAAAGGAAAAGATAATATTGTGGCAAATGAATTTTCAAGGAAAGAATAAAAAACATAGGGTTCACTATGTGTTATTTCTATTCCACAATTTGATTGGGTGGAAGAAGTAAAGATAAAATGAAATAAATATCAAGAGGTATGCAAGATAATTCAAAAACTACAAGAGGACCCCAATGCATTAGATAAATTTTTATGGAAGAATGGTTTTCTATGGTATCATGATCACCTATATTTATGTAAGAATTCCCAACTCAAACATAACGTCCTTCTAGAATTGCACACTTCTCCTATAGGAGGAGATTCAGGTTTCTTGAAGACCTACCACAAGATCAAAAAGGATTTTTTTGGGAAGTTCTTAAAATTGATGTTCAAATTTTTTTTCTTATGAATGTGAGGTCTGCCAACAGAATAAGGGAGAGAAAATAAATACACTAGGTCTCCTACAACCATTAGCTATAGCAAGTCTATGTTGGGAAGAAGTTTCAATGGATTTTATTATAGGTTTACCCAAATCTGAAGGAAATACTGTCATCAAGGAAGTAGTGGATCGACTGACAAAGTATGCCCATTTTTACTCTCTTTCTCATCCTTTTAAAGAAAGTATAGTAGCCGCAAAATTCATATAAATAGTTCAAAATATACATGGAGTCCCCAAGATTATTGTAAGTGACAGAGATCCAATTTTCACTAGAAATTTTTGGACTGAATATTTTCTTGCTTGGGTACTCAATTGACTCACAACTAATATTACCATCCTCAATGTGATGGGGAAAATGAGATTGTGAATAAATTTCTAGAAGGATATCTTCATTTCTTTGCATATGATAAAAAAACACAATGGGTCAAGTGGTTTCCCTTGGTATAATGGTGTTACAACACATCCTTCCACCATAAAAAATGTCCCCATTTATGGACATTTATGGATGTTATCCTTCATCCATCACATCTCCATTGAAAGGGACTACAAATATTCATGAAATGGAGGACCACATAGGTCACCAACAAGAGGTTCTCAAACTATTCAAGGAAAACTTGGTTATGGTACAAAATATGATGAAACAACAAGCAAATCAACATTGTAGTGAAAGGGGATTTGAAGTAGGAGATTGGGTATCTTTGAGGTTACAACCATATAAACAAATGTCCCTCAAGAAAAAAATAAGGAAAATAAATTAGCACCCAAATATTATGGCCCCTATAATGCATTTATGGATTAAAGAAGGTAATCAATGACAATATCCTAGTCCAAACTATTTTACAAAAGATCAACGAAGAAGGGAAAATCATACTAGAACTAGAAAAAATTCTTGAAACAAGGATTACGAGGCTATGAAATCAAGAAGTTACTGAGTACCTCATCAAATGGAAGAACCTACCAGTGGAAGAGGTGACATGAGAAGATGATTTATTCTTGCAGAAACACCTACAATTAGTCAAGTGTTGAGGAAAACACTTTTTTGAATGGGAGGGGCATGTTAATCCCTAGAAAAAGGCCCATGTTAAGTATAAAACCCCTTATTAATCCCTAGATACTAATTTTTTACATTTCTAGTGTTATATTTGTATGTAGGCTAGAACCCTTCATTGTACCCTTTCATTATAATTGCAATCTTTGTCTCCTATATATATATATATATATATATATATATATATATATATATATATATATATATATATATATATATATATATATATATATATATATATATACCAAGGAGACATATTCTTAGGATAATATCTTCTCATCTTGTACATTGAATATATTGTAAAAGGAGGTTTCCCCCTCGAAGTGGATTTTTATTCATTGAATAGTTATCATTCTCAAGGCATTGGTTCATAACAAAATGTCATCTTCTCGATGAGCTAGAGTGTGTATGTATGTGTGTCAAGATAGATCATGTAAACTTAGAATGTTGTCTTGAATTTTTTATTGAGGATATCCATGACTTGTATGTTAGTGTGGAGCCAATGAGACAATATCTATTATTTTATAACAACAATATACAAAGCAAGATCTTTCTTTGAGAAAAAATATATTAATTTATATAAATATTGTACTAAAACTAGATATTACTTTATACAAGTTTCTATTAAAGGTTATGAACATTAATTCTTATAGACATTTTACAAAAACCATCCTTTTAAAGGAGGTTTTCATGACTACTTAGATAGAAAGCAAGCACATTGTAATAAGTAATATATACTTTGAAGAATTGAGGATAGGCTTAATCATCCTCATCTTCCTATCTTCTTCACTTGAAGAAGAGTCATCTCTTTCATGATCGAGATCACTTGCCTCAATTCTTTCAACTTTATTAGGAGATACATATTCAGAAGAGAAAGTATTGGGAGACTCGAGCCTATTTTCTTCAGGGGTAGTGGTATCAAGACTTTTCTTTTTCTCTTTGTGTACTCCTTGTTTTTATTCATTTATTTGTTTCTCTTTCGAGGAGTCCTTATTAACTAAAATTTTTATGTAACTAGTAATCATGATAAAAACATACTGGTACATTAAAAAAATAGTTCATTCTACTAGAAAGTTGTTAAACTAGAAATAACAATGATGCATAAAAACTTGTGAAAAAAACTAAACAAAAATTTAAAAAACATTACAGTGACCAACTAGAAAAAAAATTAAAGATAGACATAAACTTTCAAGTGAATGCTGCCCCAAAATGGAAACAAAAGGGAATGGTTTATCTCAATGAATGACCACTACAATGAATGTTTCTCGTAGTCATTATAAATAGAAGTTTTGAACTTGCAGTTCACGTGGTTTTCTATTGTATTAGATCAAAAAAATTGTGCTAATCCATATACCATTCCTAAATATGATGATGGTTATGTTGTTAGGATATCCCACAGGTTGGATACATATATAAACACTTTCATTTCAATAATATTCTCACATGCATGCTCGTTAGTGTTCAAATTATTTATGTTAACCTTTCAACCATAACAAACAAATCAAATCGTATTTTGTTAGATTAGAATGGGACTTGATAAAGTACATTGGCATACAATTTATCTATACGAACAATTTATCTATAATTCCCAATTGCATACAAAATTGATGACATGATTCAACTGTCAAAAATTTTTGGGCACCTATCATGGCATACCTTCAATGCACTTTTTTGTGACGTACAAACTCAATATGTAAACGATTTCCTATGTTTGTTAGACTTAGAATAAATGCATGGATTCTATGAGGGAGGGTTTTAGAAAAATGTTACTAGTGAGAAAGGGAATAATGGTTGGCGTGAGATGTCATAACACTGACAAAGGTTACAACTTGTCTAGGAGACAAAAACATTTTAAAAAACACATTCTCCTTTCAATTCCATCAAGAGAAATTTTATAATGGAAATGGAAAATCTTAAATTTACTTGTTAGATTAGTGATCAATCATGTCTAGATGCTCGATCCATTTCATTCTTCCACATAGATATAATGTCAACATTATCATAACTATGTATATTTTGGCGTGCATCTCTCCTATTGTTGGGGGGTTGAAGACCCAGGGTTTGTCAAGATTTGACCAACAAAATGCCAAGGCGTTTCCATATTCAATCTTTAGTCGAGGAATAAAGAAGGTCTCACCTGAGATGCCATGTGAATCACATAGACCATATGTTCTTATGTCGGATGTGAAGGGACAGTGCATACAAGGAAAAATATTAGGATTTTATAAATTCATCTATTCATAATCCATTAACATGGTAATAAGAATGAACCATTTAGAAAAACATCCATTCAACTCATAAAACACATATCAGGTTGCAAAAAGAATCACGACTTTGTATTATTTCTATTAGTTCCAAAATGCATACAGAGATAGACTCATATCACATAGAACTATGCTTATGCACTATGTTTCATTCGACACTCATTCCATTACATTTTTCTGTGTGCTCTATGTTCATTTTCCACACCAAAACTGACTCTGTTCAAAACTTAGACAAGACTCATACAAAAATCAGGCATAACTAGACTAAACAATTGGACTATTCTTACTCTTTTTCACTTGACTTTGTCTGCTCCTTTTTCTTTGGAGCTCCATCAATTTCTTCTCTTCTCCACTTTCTTTAGTGATAACCAAATCCACACGCTTCTTTTTTCTACATGCATCCTATGTATCATCCTTGGAGCATGGAAATCCTAACTAACTTGCTAGCTCATCCATAATATTTCCCACGATCCTTCAAGATGTTATCAGTCATCATTCAGGAATAATCCCAAAGATATTCTCATATTTGGTCTGCATGCGATATCTTCTAGATCCTTTGCACAAAATAAAAAACTTGGTTGACGCATGCCTTATTCCTTTAGTCGATGCAATTGTTGATCTTCCTTGCACCACATAGTGTATATGCGCGCATAGTGATAATATGTGGCGTGCACAACTAACCCAAAACCTTACAGGGTTCCAATAGGCCCCCAACACTATTCGTTGGCTCATCCTTGAGCTAACGACGCTATTCATGGCTTGAGAGAGGAGGTGGATGGGACAACTACCATGACTTCCTTGATAAATTGTCGAAAGTCCTTGTAAACCTCATTAAATTTCTCCTATAGTCTCTCTGTGAGCTGACAAATGTATTTTGTATCAGTCATGGTAACATTCAGATATTGGAGGTTGATTAGTTCCATTTGGGATAACATAGGGGTCGCTAATGTGTGTTTCAATTCCATTTAAGTGTAGTGTCAATCTTCTTTACTTGTCGCTTCTAATGCGATGCCAGAAACTTTTTGTTGTTCAACATGGGTTGTTGTGATCTATTATAGCTTAGTGGTAATGGATGTCATTTTCGTTGGGAATTCTCATAGGGGTAAGGATGATATTTCTTTCAGTTGTTGCATGTATTTGACATGATTTTTCTGAATATGATCATCAACGTCCCAGACCTCCATAGCATTTTGGAGGTGAGTCCAAAAGTGAAGCTTTACTCAACTAAACTTGCAATGTCGATAATCTGTTCCATCCTTTTAAACAATGCTTCATCAACAACCACTATATTTTGTTGTAACTCTAGGTTGTCTAGGGTGGACCATTTGAGCTTCTCATGAAGCTCGAGATTTTGTGTCTCTAATTCCTAAATGTTCTCCTTGAATGCGCAAATTTTATAAGGCACAACCATGTCTAGATACTCATCCCTTGGATAGGGTACTTGTGAATAAGCCTCATCCACTATGCTTAGAATTTCCTTATGAAGGGTGAGAATCATTGTTGGAGATGCATGTGGTTTGTAGGACCTTAGGTTCGATTTATATTGACCAACAAAAACCTTTCATACAACAACCCTTTCAGCATCACCTGCATGCAGGTGAAGTCTCGCCCAAGGCATCTATTGGGACTACAGGAACCAAGTTTTTGCAATAGTGAGGGAATGGGAGGTGATCATCCTTGTTATTCTTACTTATCTATTTTTTGCGTGTTATTTTGTATTTTCTCTTCTTAGGTTACTTAGTGAATTCAATTATGTATTACCATTATACTTCAGATTGCAACATAGCTCATGTACTGTATGAACCATAATTATTTTGAAACCATCATTTAAGGAAAAGAGTTAATCTAACATGCATATAGAGAATATCCATCACATAAAATAAAATAACACAATAGTTAACGTGGTTCACCCAACTTTGGACTGCATCCACAATGGTTGGATTCTTTATTATTCTTTTTGCAATTGTCTCAGGCTTGTGCACTGTGCTTACAAAGATACATTATGTTGTATTTTCCTTCATCTAGCCTAGCCACTTTGTAGTGCAAACCTCTCTCTCTGCAACATCTCCTTAACATACATGCATAGAATATTTCCCTCTCAATCTAATCTATCAGTCTCTTTTCAAACAACACAGAAGAGAACTAATAGAGAGGAACCTTGTATGTAGAACCCCTATTATCCCAACCCATTACATATTTATACATGAATTCTAGGGCTTAAAACCCTACTTTACTCACTGTAAAACCCTATTACAACTTAGGATAACTCAAGTTGACTCATTGATCGGGCTTGATTTTCCTTCTTTTCCTTCTGCATGTTTCTTTCGCATCCAGACTACTAATCTTCCTGATTTTACACGTCCTTCTATATTTAGCACATCGAGTTGTCATCCTTCCTTTTCGCCTGATTTCTCCTCTGCTTTATTCCTTTTCTTTATTCCTCTACTTTATTACGTTCTTGATGCGCATTTCACACCTGATTGTGCCTCAATTGCGTGCTCCTAATACTTCCTTATCTTCCTTCTTATTCTTCTTCTGTGCACATCTTCCATACTTAGAATTTTTCTGAATAATATTCCCCCCAATGGCCTTTCAATAGGCCCCCTACACTCACCCATGGCTTGTCTTGAGCCACTTAGTCCTATTGTGCACTCCTCCATGCTTTGATAAACTTTTGGGAGGATTCCTTAGCTACCAAAACTTCCTTTATTATTGTTGCCTCATTTTCCATAATTTCTTCGACACCCTTCACAGTCAAGGATGTAATATTTTCTTTTGTTTCATGTGTTGCTTGTTTCACCTTGCCCTACATAGTTGATAGTTCTCCTATCACCTTCAATGCATCTTCTTGTAGTGATCCTAAGCACTGCTATAGGATATTCTACTGATCATTCATCCTTTCAACTTCCACGTATGTATGTCTCTGTGCCGAAATGGTTGTCATTCTTTTGGCGAGTGGAAGGGTGTTTATTCTCTCTAAATATATCTAGGCCTTTTCTTGCACTTCCCTTAACGTTTCTTCCATGGCCTTCATCTTTGGATCCTCTACCAGGTCTGTCCAAAGTTACACGCTTTCCTTGCAGAGTTTTGCACATTCTTCCTCCATTTTCTTGATGTTGGCTAGGACTGTCATCATCATTCTCTCTCTTCCTTCTCGTTCATTTGGTGGTGTTCCCAATCTACTGTGCAACTGCATGTCCTTGATTCACGTTCGGAAACCCTTAATGACTTCGCCAATTTTTAAGACCAGTTATTCCATAATATCCTCTACTACTATTGGTGCTTCCAAATTTTCCTTGTACAACTTCTGGATGGCTTCTTGTGTCTTCGGTGTCATTACCTCATCTTTGTCCTTTTATTTTAGAGCTTTACTGGCCCTCTCTTCGGCCTCATTCTTTTCCTTCATTTCTCCTTCCACTTTTCTTTCGACTTTGCTCTTTTTTTGTAGTGCGGTTGCATACTATTGTTGCAATTGAGAGCTTTCATCTATTACTTTGGTCATTTCCTGGTTTGCTTCATCTGCATGGAGTCTAATATCATGCAATATGCCTATCTGCAATATTTGTAATATGTTTATGGGAATCCATGTTACCACTATGTTCATATGGCTCAGTGCTTTCATTTGTTCTTGCAATTCAAGTGTTAGGAACTCTATTGCATCTATCTCTATTTGTAATGTTCTGCACCGAACTAATAACTCGGTCAAGACTGGATGAGAAACCTCTGCTTCCTCCACCGGAATTGTGGATGGTCCTCCCTCTAATATGCACTTTGGTGTTATTTGGGCTGCTTCCAAGAACTATTGTAATGCTACCAATTAATCTTTCACCTTCTGTTGTTGTGTTATTTGTTTCCTCGTATCTTCCTTAATGAAGTCCTATGTGACATCCCGTACTTGGTATCTGATTCAGTCCATGTCTCCATTGGTCAAATTATATACTGGGGGTACCTCGTGTGCTTTCGTCTTCTTGCGCGCACCTCCTGCTGGTTCCTTCCCCTTATATTTTTATTTCACTCATGTCATGGGGATTGTTTGTTGTGCTCTTTCAGTTAATAGGCTAGACTTGTTTCCTACGCCATTGTTATGGTCATTACCCTTCCCCTCATCTAGTTCCTCCTCATCCCTATCATATTCTTCTTCTTCTTCCTAGTACTTTGAATTGAGGTGCGTTGTCTTTTCTGGGTGGTACATAATATCTGTGAAAATTTTCTTACGAAGTTGAAGCTCCAGTTGTTTCCTCGACCTCTAGTGCAACTGATGGGTGTTTCGATTGCTTCTATGTCACTTTTGATGGCGCTCCAAATTTTTTCGGGGCCATTGTTTCGTGAGACATACTCTTTTACTTTCTTTGTGGTTGTTATGGTATGGTTGTAGTTTGGCTCTGAGTCACTTTGGTTTTCTTTGGTTTGCTCTCACTTTCATGTAGCTCTTAGTAACAATAATTCATGCTCGATGACCTTCAATTGATTTTTTTTCTTACTTGCCAACTATTCATGTCTCTTCGCGCCTTAACTAAATTTTCCAATCCACTAATGTGGTTTATGAATGGTTAAATAAATGCAATTTTATTACCAAATCTATTGTGTGATTTTTTCCTCGTACTACCAGTCTATCGTGATTTTCGGTGGCTATAACCATTTAAGATTATACGACATCTTTATGACCTATCATTACCACTTTGTAGCCATTGTTTCCTTTATTTAATGTCCTTAATTGAATTTTTCCGCACTAGACTTTTGCGCACACTTAGTTGACTTTACTTGTTCCCTTTATCTGTGTGATACCTCCTTTTTCTACACGATACTTCTTCCTATTTCCCTTTAAATTTATTTTGTTTTCTCCCTTATTCTACTTTTTATTTGTTTTTCTTCCTTTTTTTTTTTTAATGTATTTTACCTCCCTACTATAGTATAGTTACTATGATACATGTGTTCCGAACTAGCCCAAATTACTGCACACATTGTCGACTATCTCTATAGAGTTTCAGTTGAATACCATTCACCATTCCTCTAAGAGATTCTCCATTCAAGGTTTCCAAATGTGCAACACCTACCTTTGTCACATGTTGAATCACATAGGGTCATAACCAATGCATTTGAAACTTCCTGTATGTTGCATAAACTTATTGTCATAGATTAATACTAAGTCTCCCACTTGGAAATTTTTATGTTTAATGTGTCTATCATGTCATGCCTTCTCTCTTGCCTTCTGAACTTGCTGATGGAAACTTAAGACAAACTAATCTTCCTCAAGTTGTACCAACTATGAAAATATCTCCTCTACTTCACATGAGTCTGAAAGATCAGTGATTGTTGCAATGTGCATGCTAGGTAGAATAAACTCAATTGGCATCGCTACTTCTTTTCCATAGACCAACCTGAAAGTTGTCTTCCCTGTCAACTGTTCACTTGTTGTCCTGTAGGACTATAAAACTACAAGAACTCTTAAGTCATAATCATCTCTCCCTATGTTGTAGATCTTTGCCAAAGCATTCTCTGGGATTATATTGAAATCTTCCACTGTCCCATTGTCATGAGGATGATACGGGGTGTTATTCTAATGATGAATTTGAAACTCCTCAGTCAATGCTAAAATTGTTTTATTTAAGAAGTGTGTTCCTTGATAACTAAGTAATATGTGCAGACATCCAAATCATGTGACTACATTCTCAAATAGAAATCACACAATAGTCTTCGTGCTACAATGTAGGAACGGTGTTGCTTCTTCCCATCTTATCAAACACTCTGTTGCAGTGATTATGTACCTTTCCCCTGATCTTATTTCTTGTGGGTTGATTGGCCCCACAAATTCTATGTCCCATTTGTAAAATTCTTGCAACACAACCTGTGGATTTAAAGGAATTTCATCCCTCTTGGATGGATTTTCCACTGTTTGACATACATCACAAGACTGACAGTATTCCTTAGCATCTTTATGAAGTGTGGGCCACTAGAACCCTGTGCATAAAATATTTTTCACAATCACTTTTCCTGCATAATGTCCTCCTGTAATCCTGCCATATGCTTCTGTGAGTATCATCGATCTTTCACGTTCCAGCACACATCGTCTCAATATTCCATCTGCACCCAACTTGTATAAATTCCCTGCAATCAACTAATAATATGTTTCTTTCACTACTAATTGTTTCTTCTATGCAACTATCATATCTGATGGGGCCATTCTTATACTTAGAAACTACACGATGTCTGCAAAGTAATCATCCACCATTTTGACTACAAATAGTTGTGCATATGGTAAGTTATCAACTAAATTTCCCGCATCTTCTCCTGAAAGTATGCATGATAAATGATTTGGTCCTACATTCAACTTCCCTGGTTTCACCACAACCTCAAAATTGTATTCCTAAAGAAAAAATATCCATATACATATTCCCCCCCCCCCCCCAACACTGGCTTGTTCACTAAATATTCTATTGTAGAATGGTTTTTGTACATCTTAAAGTGAGAACCCAATAAATAATGTCTGAACTTCTGTAGTGCATATATCATTTCCAATCCTTCTTGTTTAGTGGTAGTATAATTTTTCTCTCCTATATATAGATTCCTACTTGAAAACGCATTTGGGTGATCTATGTCTCCCTCCCTTGGTTGAGATAGAATTGGACCCAACACTATGGACGATGCCTCTACATGAACATGGAAATCCTTGTTCCAATCTGGAAAGATCAAAATCAGTGTAGTCACTAGTTTTTTCTTTAAGATGTCCAAACCCTTATGACTGTCCTCGTTCCATTGGAACTTTTCTTCCTTTTTCAGTAACGTTTCCATAGGTGACGTGATCTACGCATAGCCTTTGATAAAATTCCTGTAATATCCTGTGTGACACAAAGTTTCCCAAAGTTGTATGACTGATATAGGTGGTTCCAAATACAGAATCATTGCTATCTTGGCCAGATCCATGAGTAATCCTTGTTTGCAGACTACATGGCCCCAAAAAAATCCAAAGGGTGTGCAAAAAATACACTTCTTCAAATTCAATGAAATCTGACGCCGTCAACACCTATCCAACATTAGCCTGATCACTTCTATGTGATCCTTTAGTAGACTAAACACAATCCAATCATATAAGTATACTTCAAGGAACTTATGAATCAATTCCTTGAACGTTGCAACCATAACTCTGGAAAACACTGAAAAGGAATTCTTCAGTCCAAAGGGCATTATTGTATACTGATAACTTCCCCACTTTGTCAGAAAAGTAGTCTTGTACCAGTCTTCCTACTCAATTTTTATCTAGTGGTACCCCAAGAATCCATTTGTGAAAGAATAAGTCTCTTGACATCCTACATTCCCCAATACCTCATCTGTGAACGATGTTGGAAATCGGTCATGCAAACATGCATCATTCAGCTTCCTCAGATCCACACAAATCCTGATTCATCATGTTTTCTTGTCTTGCACTACCATTGGACTGATCCATTATGATTCTAACATCGGTTCAATGATTCTTGCATCGAACATCCTGTCTATTTCAGCTTTCACCTTCTCCTTGTACTTTGTATTTAACCTCTATGGTCTATGTTGCATTGGCTTAGCTCTTGGTTTCAATGAAATATTCATCTCACCTAAGTCCCCAGCTATCCCCTTCATCTCTGAGAATGTAGTTGGGAATAGGTCTTGATATTCGTGAAACAAGTGTGCAATATTATCTACTATCTCATCACTCCAGTAATCCCCTATCTGCACAAACTTTGGATTCTATGTCATCCCAATGTTTACCTTTCATGTATTTATTGGTTGTGTGTATGCAATAGACTCAATTTTGGTCTTTCTACTACCCATTCTCCTTATGTTTCAGGTACTTTCACATTCCTGGGATCTTCTTCATCCTATTCTTCCTTAAAATCATTGTAACATTCCAATAACTCATGGACAATCATAGAAACTATGTGTGCATCACAAACTGATACCACCTCCATTGACCCTTCTTCTGAGAAGATCTTGGTTCAAATTGCCTATAATTTTGCATACATTAATGGGGATTCATGTTTGAATGTAAATGTTACCTTGAATATCTGATTCAACTCATCCCATTTGGTTTTCTCTCTATGCATTTCCAATTCCATATGTCAGTTCTTTGGAATTGTATCCAGTGTATGTATAAATATGTGCATCCATTCTATCTTTGGTATTTAACTCCATAAGGTTTTTCACTCCTCGAAGTCACTTGCCGGATCACTCTCCCTTGTATACTTCTATGCAATATTTTCTACCTTGGCATCAAATCTCAATTGCATTATCCTTCTACGATGCGACCAATATTCTATTCCTTCTTTGTGTGCAACCCACCATCTGGATATAGTCACTTTTAGGACAACATCTAGTGCCAACAACCTTTGTTGTTTGGGTAAATGCAACTCAAATTCCTTTATAAACAATCTTATATCAGTTAATCCATCATACCTGGTTGGATTGCATAACTTTGTTCCAATCCAACACAAGGATCGGGTCATGCGTGCACATCGTCTAGTTGATACTTTATGCATCCTCTACTACCAATGATCTAGACCTTCTTCTGAATATGATGCACACGAACTGATACTTCTCCAACTCAGTGCACCATCTGCAGTGGGATTTACATAATCATCTATTCACACAGTCATGTTATACAAGTTGTCAATGTCATATCCTCTTGTTGGCTCTATGTATCTCTTTCCTCTGTTGGGTCCAATGGTGCAGTAACTTTCAAATATTCGACTTCAAATATAATCTCCCTCCTCTTCGGATTAATGACTTCCTGATTATCAAGGGCTCATTCAAGTCCCATCGGTGTTGGGTATGGTGGAATATCATCCACGATCTCAATTACTTCAAAATATGCCACACTGCAAACCCCATCTATGTTCACAGATACTCCTATCAATCGACCAATCAATACTATCTTGTGCAGATTCACGAGCCTTAAATGAACAAGAGACTAGATCATCTTGGGTTTTCCCATCATCTCCTAGGTCTGTTTAGGTAATACATTCACATCAAATCTCAATTCCAAGATAACATTATCGAGATCATATTCCCTAATTTGTGCAGTGATCAATCATTTCATAGAGGGCATTCAATGCAATTTCATATATTATCAGCTCTACACAACGTCTCAAGAATTCTCTTAGAGTTCTTACCTTCCAAGTTGGATTCTCTAGCACAGTGCACTCATTGACATATGACACAAATGACGTTGATGTTCCACAATCCTATCCAAGTACCTCTTTTCTTTCCCTCTGAATGTCTCCTTTTCCTGTCGAGGATCAAATGTTGTCATATGACTTGTGGGCTTCCTTACCCATTTATCAGTATTCTTTTCTCCATTTGTCACATCAACCCATGTTATTTCTCCTCCGGATGTAACAATTGCTATTCTTGGTCCTTCATTACATTTTTCATCTGATATATTTGATACATTCTAATTTGGATTATGGTTCCAATTTCCTCTTGCCTGGCATTTCACAACTAGTTTAGGACAATTTTTTGTTGCATGGTCTAGTTCTATATATTAGGTGCACATTGTACACAGATTTAGGAAGTCAGAGGCTAAGTGTCCCGATTGATTACAATTGTAAAATATTATCGGCCCTCTTCCTCCTCTTCCAAAGTTTCCTCTTCCTCGACCTCTGAAAAAGTTTCCTCTGTTACCTGGGTTGAAGCCTCTCTTATTGTTATATTGTGGACAACCTCCTTCTTTTGCAACATTTTGTTGAGTGTGTGTTACTTTGATACTTTTGCAGTAACGGACATTTATTTGGATGGTGTCCCCATTTATTACATATCTCAGAGTACCCCCCTCCTAGTAATGGATTCAATTCTCCAGTCACCAAGTACTGCGCGAATGTTGGGCATTCATCCTTTTGGTGGCCTTCGATCCTACACTTGGTACACAAAAATTGTTTTTGTTTCTCCTTTCCTTTTGTGAGTTCTTCCAACTGAATTGTCAGGGAAACCAACTGCATCTGTACCTGCGCCATCCCTCTACTGTCTCTTACAGGGGATGCTTCCAACTCCATTGAAATATCCAAAGCTTTAGGTTGTGATGCAAGGTTCTGTTGAACCAATGGCATGTGAATGTCTGGCATAAGTCCTACAATAAATCTGTTAAGAACCAAATATCAATATAGCATAGAAAAACCTTAGAATAAGTACTCAACACCTTGAAAAAGAGAGAAATTCAGATAATAAGCCTCTTCGAGAGGGGAACCTCCTTATACCCACATAAATGTCCAAATACAAGATGATTCAAAATGAAATTGTCTCCTTGGTATATATAGGAGACTAGGAGGTACAATTACAACTAATGGACCCAAGATGACATAAATAAAGTAACATTACTAATGTAATATGCCCCAATTAAGGTTTAATGTGCCACTATTTAGGGCTTAACATGCCCCTCCCCTTGAGACAAGTGTTGTCCGCAATGCTTGAGTAACTTTGGATGCTTCTGTATAAAAGACTTGTCTTCCCAAGTGGAATCTTCAGCCGGTAGTTTTCTCCATTTATGGAGATACTCTGAAATGGATCTATTCCTTAGCTAGTGACTTCTTGTGTTAGTGATGGCTTCAGGCTCCAATATGATTTTTCCTTCCTTGTCAAGTTCTGGAAATATAGTTTGAATTGGGATCTTGTCACATATAACCTTCATTAAGCATGAAACATGGAAAACTGGGTGTACTCGTGAAGATGCAGGCAACTCCAATTTGTATGCCATAGTACCAATCTTTTGTAACACCTTATAAGGGCCATAGTACTTTGGTGANTTTGGTGATAATTTATTATCCTTCTTGGCTTGCTTGAGGGACATTTGTTTATATGGTTGTAGTCTTAAAAATACCCAATCCCCTACTTCAAAACTTCTTTCACTACGATGTTGATTTGCTTGTTGTTTCATGCGATTTTGTGCCATGGTTAGGTTGTCCCTTAATATTTGGAGAAATTGTGTTTGATTCTCGATGTGATCTTCCACTGCTTGAACCTTAGATTTTTCTTTTAGAGACAAAGTGATGGAAGGAGGGTGGTATCCATAGAGTGCCATAAATGGTGTCATTTTTGTTGCAATATGAAAGGAAGTGTTATGCCACCATTATGACAATGGTAACCATTTGAGCCATTGTGTTTGTTTATCAGCGACAAAGCAACGAAGATATCCTTCTAGACATGTGTTCACTATCTTGGTTTGTTCATCAGATTGAGGATGATAGAATGAGCTATGAGCCAATTGAGTACCCAAACAAGAAAATAATTATGTCCAAAAATGTCTAGTGAAGATGGGATCTTTGTCACTTACAATAATCTTTGGGCTTCCATGTAGCTTTTGAATTGTCTCCATGAATGCGATGGAAACTGTGATGGATTTGAAGGGATGAGAGAGTGAACAAAAGTGTGCGTACTTGGTCAGTCTATCAACAATCACCATGATGACACTCTTTCCTTCAGACTTCGGTAAAACTGTGATGAAATCCATGGAAACCTCTTCTCAGCGCTGACTTGGGATGTATAATGGTTGTAAAAGACATGGGATATTAATTTTTTCCAACTTATTTTGTTGGAAAACCAAACATTCTGCCACAAACCTTTGAACATTAGTTTTAAGGCCATCCCAAAAAAATTCCTTCTTGACCCTATGGTAGGTTTTCAAAAATATCGAGTGCCCTCTTATCGGAGAGGTGTGCAATTCCAATAGTACCTTTTGTTTAAGTTGGGAGTTATTACATAAATATAAGCAATCTTTGTACCATAGTGTATTATTTTTCCATGTAAATGTATCTGATGCACTGGAATCCTATTGCAACCTTTGAATGAGAGTCCACACATTTTCGTCATTCTTCCATTCATCCCTTGCTTCTATTATCCAATCGGGTTGGATGATCGAGATAACACAGAGAAAGGCATCAACATCTTCATCAAAAACATTTTTCTTCCCTTTTTTATAGACAATTTCAAAATCATAATTGAATATCTTGGTCACCCATTTTTGTTGTTCTTCTAAAGACAATATTTGTTCCAAGAAGTATTTAAGACTATCATGATCTGTTTTGACCTTGAAGTGCCTACCTATTAGATACGGGCACCATTTCTTCAATGCATGTAGTATTTCCATCATTTGCTTCTCATAAATTGGTTTTTGTAAGTCCTTTCCCTTGAGTGGCCAACTTTCAAAATCCAGGGGCCTTCCTTATTGCATTAGGACAACGCCAATTCCATTTCTTGAGGCATCAGATTCTACAATAAATGTTTTTGTGAAGTCTAGTGTGATCAGGAGCTTTGCACATCACCTCTTTAATTTGTTCAAAATATTTAGTTGCCTATGGAGTCCATGAAAATGCATCCTTCTTAGTTAGTGCCATTAAAGGTGATTCTATTCTCCCATAGTTGCAAACAAAATTGCGGTAGTAACCTGTCAAACCCAAAAATCCTCTAAGATTCTTCAATGTTTTGGGAATCAGCCAGTCCATCATGGCCTTAATCTTATTAGGGTCTAGCTTGAAACCTTCATGAGATACAATATGACCCAAATACTCTACCTCTTTCACCCCAAAGAAACATTTGGACAGTTTGGCATATAGTTGTTGCTCCTTTAGTAGTTGTAGCACCTTGTCAACATGTTGCACATGATCCTCCCAAGACTTTCTATAGATTAGTATATCATCNAGTCTTAAAAATACCCAATCCCCTACTTCAAAACTTCTTTCACTACGATGTTGATCTGCTTGTTGTTTCATGCGATTTTGTGCCATGGTCAGGTTGTCCCTTAATATTTGGAGAAATTGTTTTTGATTCTCAATGTGATATTCCACTGCTTGAACCTTAAATTTTTCTTTTATAGAAGAAGTGATGGAAGGAGGGTGGTATCCATAGAGTTCCATAAATGGTGTCATTTTTGTTGCAGTATGAAAGGAAGTGTTATACCACCATTCTGCCAATGGTAACCATTTGAGCCATTGTGTTTGTTTATTAGAGACAAAGCAACAAAGATATCCTTCTAGACATTTGTTCACTATCTCGGTTTGTTCATCAGATTGAGGATGATAGAATGAGCTATGAGCCAATTGAGTACCCAAACAAGAAAATAATTATGTCCAAAAATGTCTAGTGAAGATGGGATGTTTGTCACTTACAATAATCTTTGGGCTTCCATGTCGCTTTTGAATTGTCTCCATGAATGCGATGGAAACTCTGATGGATTTGAAAGGATGAGAGAGTGAACAAAAGTGTGCATACTTGGTCAGTCTATCAACAATCACCATGATGACACTCTTTCCTTCAGACTTCGGTAAAACTGTGATGAAATCCATGGAAACCTCCTCCCAACGCTGACTTGGGATGTATAATGGTTGTAAAAGACATGGGATATTAATTGTTTCCAACTTATTTTGTTGGAAAACCAAACATTATGCCACAAACCTTTGAACATTAGTTTTAAGGCCATCCCAAAAAAATTCCTTCTTGACCCTATGGTAGGTTTTCAAAAATCTCGAGTGCCCTCTTACCAGAGAGGTGTGTAATTCCAATAGTACCTTTTGTTTGAGTTGGGAGTTCTTGCATAAATATAAGCAATCTTTGTACCATAGTGTATTTTTCCATGTAAATGTATATGATGCACTAGAATCCTGTTGCAACCTTTGAATGAGAGTCCACACATTTTCATCATTATTCCATTCATCCCTTGCTTCTATTATCCAATCGGGTTGGATGATCGAGATAACACAGAGAAAGGCATCAACATCTTCATCAACAACATTTTGCTTCCCTTTTTTATAGACAATTTCAAAATCATAACTGAATATCTTGGTCACCCATTTTTGTTGTTCTTCTGAAGACAATCTTTGTTCCAAGAAGTATTTAAGACTATCATGATCTGTTTTGACCTTGAAGTGCCTACCTATTAGGTAAGGGCACCATTTCTTCAATGCATGTAGTATTTCCATCATTTCCTTCTCATAAATTGGTTTGTGCAAGTCCTTTCCCTTGAGTGGCCGACTTTCAAAATCCAGGGGCCTTCCTTATTGCATTAGGACAACGCTAATGCCATTTCTCGAGGCATGAGATTCCACAATAAATGTTTTTGTGAAGTCTGGTGTGGTCAAGACAGGAGCTTTTCACATCACCTCTTTAAGTTGTTCAAAAGATTTAGTTGCCTATGGAGTCCATGAAAATGCATCCTTCTTAGTTAGTGCCATTAAAGGTGATGCTATTCTCCCATAGTTGCAAAAAAACTTGCGGTAGTAACCTGTCAAACCCAAAAATCCTCTAAGATTCTTCAATGTTTTGGGAATCAGCCAGTCCATCATGGCCTTAATCTTATTATGGTCTACCTTGAAACCTTCATGAGATACAATATGACCCAAATACTCTACCTCTTTCACCCCAAAGAAACATTTGGACAGTTTGGCATATAGTTGTTGCTCCTTTAGTAGTTGCAGCACCTTGTCAACATGTCGCACATGATCCTCCCAAGACTTGTTATAGATTAGTATATCATCAAAATATACCAACACAAATTTTTGAAGGAATGGCTTGAAGTTGGAATTCATCAACCCTTGGAATGTGGAAGGTGCATTTGTAAGGCCAAAAGGCATGACCAAAAATTCATAATGGCCTTCATGACTTCGAAATGTTGTTTTTGGGATATCTTCTTCCTTCATTCTAATATGATGATACCCTAAATGGAGATCCAACTTTGTGAAATAGATTGTTCCATGTAGTTCATCTAACATTTCATCAATGATGGGAATGGGAAACTTATCTTTAATAGTGATCTTGTTGATATCTCTATAATCTGGACACATATGCCATGAGCCATGTTTCTTGAATACCATTACCACTGGTGTAGAGTAAGAACTTTGTTTAGCTCTAATAATTCCATCCTCTAACATTTCTTCAAACATGTGCTCAATTTCACTCTTCTGGGAATAAGGGTATCTGTATGACCTGATATTAGGAGGAACACTCCCAGGAATTAGGTGAATATCATGATCATGATTTCAAGTGGGTGGAAGACCTTTGTGAATATCTTCAAATACTTTATAATTATTATCAATGATCCCTTGGAGATACAAGGGAATATATGGCTTAGATGTTTGAACATCTAGTGAGCATAGTTGTGCAATTACACCTTGATGCCCCTTTTTCAATAATTTTTTCATGCCATTAGATCCTATCACCTTACCAAGTTTCTTTGTGATACCTCTTAACTCAATTTATTTTCCTTCCAATGAAAATTTCATGAAAATTTCTTGAAAATTAAAAGCCACTCTTCCTAATGATTGTAACCATTGGATTCCTAGTACGACATCAACACCACCCATGGGTATAGAAATAATTGGACTATTCATTACATATTCCCCCATATTAAGATTGATCTTATTTCATTTTCCTGAGCAATTGATAGTTCCTCCATCTACAATCATTACTTGAAACTATGGTGCTGGATATACACAACAATTGAGAGATTTGGCTAATTTATAGTGAATGAAATTATGAGTACTATCAGAATCAATTAGGACTATTACCTTTTTCTTTTTGATATATCCTTCGATATTGAGGGTTTGAGGAGTGTTAATTCCATCCAATGCATTACATGATATTGTGGGAGTCAACTCTTCAGAAGAAATTCCTTCTACATTTTCATCTTGAGATGGTTCTTGTTCTTGTTCTTGTTCCTCTTCACAATGTATGTAGAATAATTTCTTCTCACCACACTTATGTCCCTTACTGTACTTGTTGTCACAATTAAAGCATAAACCTTTTGCTTTTCTTTCCTCCAATTGTTGANCTTCATGAGTTTGAAATGTTGTTTTTGGGATATCTTCTTCCTTCATTCTAATCTGATGATACCCTGAATGGAGATCCAACTTTGTGAAATAGATTGCTCCATGTAGTTCATCTAAAATTTCATCAATGACGAGAATGGGAAACTTATCTTTAATAGTGATCTTGTTGATATCTCTATAATCTGGACACATATGCCATGAGCCATATTTCTTGAATACCATTGCCACTGGTGTAGAGTAAGAACTTTGTTTAGGTCTAATAATGCCATCCTCTAACATTTCTTCAAACATGTGCTCAATTTTACTCTTTTGGGAATAAGGGTATCTGTATGACCTGATATTAGGAGGAACACTCCCAGGAATTAGGTGAATATCATGATCATGATTTCAAGTGGGTGGAAGACCTTTGTGAATATCTTCAAATACTTTGTAATTCTTATCAATGATCCCTTGGAGATACAAGGAAATAGATGGCTTAGATGTTTGAACATCTAGTGGGCATAGTTGTGCAATTACACCTTGATGCCCCTTTTTCAATAATTTTTTCATGCCATTAGATCCTATCACCTTACCGAGTTTCCCTGTGATACCTCTTAACTCAATTTATTTTCCTTCCAGTGAAAATTTCATGAAAAGTTTTTGAAAATTAAAATCCACTCTTCCTAATGATTGTAACCATTGGATTCCTAGTACGACATCAACACCACCCATGGGTATAGCAATCATTGGACTACTCATTACATATTCCCCCATATTAAGATTGATCTTATTGCATTTTCCTGAGCAATTGATAGTTCCTCCATCTGCAATCATTACTTGAAACTCTGGTGCTAGATATACACAACAATTGAGAGATTTGGCTAATTTATTGTGAATGAAATTATGAGTACTACCATAATCAATTAGGACTATTACCTTTTTATTTTTGATATATCCTTCGATATTGAGGGTTTGAGGAGTGCTAATTCCATCCAATGCATTACACGATATTGTGGGAGTCAACTCTTCAGAAGAAATTGCTTCTACATTTTCATCTTGAGATGGTTCTTGTTCTTGTTCCTCTTCACAATCTATGTAGAATAATTTCTTCTCACCACACTTATGTCCCTTACTGTACTTGTTGTCACAATTATAGAATAAACCTTTTGCTTTTCTTTCCTCCAATTGTTGATATGTCAACCTTGTAGGTTGAGGTGTTTTAGACAAAGGAGAATTATTCTCTCGATAGATGTTAGGAGTGGTCCTTCTAGTTTCCATATCCATATTTTTACTTTCGACATTTCTTGCCACCCTAAATGCATTCTCCAATGATTTGGGTTCCCAAAGGCGAACCTCGTGTTGAATGTTATCTCTTAAAGTTCCTATGAATACATCAATCAAGTGATCATATGGAATATCTGTTAGCTTTATATTCAATCTTTGGAAGTTCTCAATTTTCTCTATAACTGAACCCTTTTGCTTGAGATTTATTAATTGACTAAAGAAGGTATTTCTCCTTGTATCCTCATAGTGTGTTATCATTTATTTCGTGAAAAGTTTCCAAGCGACAAGTGATTTGCGAGAAAAAGGCCATCGATACCACACAAATTAATTGGGTTCTAAATATAAAGAAGCAATTTGTACCTTTTGTGTATGTGGCACATCATGTAGATCAAAGAATTCCTCCATCTTAAGTATCCATGTGATTGGGTCCTTGCCATCAAACTTCCTCATATCGATCTTAGGAATGTGGTTGGTCTTCAACCCAAAGTTGGATTTTCTCCATTCTTGATTCATCTTCCTTGTGTCCTCGTCATGAATTTCATGGGATACATTTTCACTTTCAGGTGTCTTCTCTATTAGGAATTTTTTCAATCCTTCCATGATCTCCCTTTTTAAACCATCCATAATCCCTTGTAGTTCATCTTTTGTCACTATCTTATTTAGTAAATCATTTATGTCCCTACGCATTTCTTCACCTTCATCAAGAGTCCAAGTAGGACTATTTGGAGGCTTATTTGGTGTATAAGCTCCCTTTTTTGGTGGCATGTTGGCAAAGTATCGCTTTTAAACCTTGATTTTGATGTGGTTCTGCTAGGCAATCTTTCTTCTGTTGTATCTCCAAAATTTTGGCGCTTCTGGGTATGGAATTTTTTTTTTGTAGTTCTCTGATATTTTTTCTCTGCAATGCCACAGGTCTGATCAAAATTGGATGTTCCAAGTGGAATTTATGGTAAATTCCCCACAACTTTCTTGTTTTTGGACTTTCCAGGAGATCTCAATTGTATAGCGTGCCCCGCACAAAATAATTGATATAAAATTATGAAAATTGTTCCAGAAATATTACAGATTGTCCACTATCTAATGAAACTTGCCTCACTCAATTTGGATACTCTGGGAATAATTTATGATTTTTTTACCCGAAACACCTTCTTGAGACTAGTCAATAGGACTAGTCATATACCCAATCTTCTAGACAATGTATCTACAAATGTAAGATGACCCATAAGCATAATTTTTTATCACATATACTTTAATAATTTATGTGAATATCCTATAGATTTCAGAGTCTAAAACATTACATAAAACATTTTATAGCGAAAATTCTGCAATGACTCAATCCAGGATGATTCTAGAACCCTATCTTACACAGGATATATCTACAAAAGTATAAGGCCTCTGGAGCTGAAATTTTAACCCAACGTACCTTGATTCGTCTACTAAATATCTTCCAAGGGGATTTTTCTGAAATGTTGTATAAAAACAGTTATAGCTAAAATTCCAAGGTGTCTTAGATGTAGCAGCGAAACCCCAAGACCTTGAGCTCTGATACCATATGTTAAGAACAAAATATCAATATAGCATAGAAAAACCTTGGAATAAGTATACAACACCTTGAAAAAGAGAGAAATTCAGATAATAAGCCTCTTCGAGGGGGAAACCTCCTTATTCCCACATAAATGCTCAAATACAATATGATTCAAAATGAAAATGTCTCCTTGGTATATATAGGAGACTAGGAGGTAAAATTACAACTAATGGACCCAAGCCGACATAAATAAAGTAACATTACTAATGTAATATGCCCAATTAAGGGTTAATGTGCCACTATTTAGGGATTAACAAAATCATTCTTGATGTTGTTGATCAGGGCTTTGGAAAGTCAGTCTCCCATCAAATCCTTGAATCTTTAATTGAAATACCATACTGACTCAATTTTCACCTATTTAATTTCCTTCATCTATGTGATGTACTGCGACTCATACTTTAGCTTCTTGAATTCTTTCAACAATTCGTGTCTTATCTCTGCCAAAGTTCTGGCTTGTCCTGTAGGCGTGGTACTTTGCAGCTTCATGTACCAGACTAACGCACGACCTCTAAATGTTGTTTTCAACTATGAAATCTTCATGGCCTCATCCTGGACATTCTTTGTAGCTCAAATTTTCTCACAGAAAAATAGATGTTGTTCTGGGTTCTTTGACCCAACTCCCTGAAACTCAGGCAGTCTGAGGGTGTTTTCTACCCCTACCATGTTTCTTTGTGTAGTCCCTCCTCTCCGTAACATTGGTTGACTTTGATTTTGCACACTGCTTCCACTTCTATGAGTGATACTACTCTATACTCCCTTAATAAATATGAGTGCTTTTGATAATCTTCAACTTTTATTTCTAATTTTTGTGACACACATGGGGTTGTGGATTCAACACAGGACCTAGTCTGAGTAGGAATTGACAACTCTTCTATTATAGGACTGAACTGGAACTCTTCTTCCTCTCCTTTTATTTGTGGTATCTCTATGATTTGGACTATTGCGCAAGGCCCTCTCCACTCTGTCTCACTACATGACTCTCCTTTCTTAGCCCTAGTCTTTCATCTGCTGTACCTCATTCCACTGCACAATACTCCAAACTCGTATTCTTCCTCTGATACAATTTATTTGGTTCTCTGCATCCTCAGTCCCTCCCTTCCTTCTTCATGTCTTCCTTCATTATCTCGTGTCCTCATACTATCTTCTTGTCATCCCCCAGTTCCCCTATGTGCTTGAATTCCCTTAGCAGTCAGACTCCATTTTCATCACACACTTGTCACACAATAGCATATTTATCCATGTTCCCAACAATTTCATGAATCTTCCATGTGGACCTTTGAAAAAGTCGCTTTCTGCAACATTGTATGACTGGGTACAATCTACTACAAATTATGTAATATATCCTCCTATTATACTTTCCAACCAGAAATCAACTGCACGAGAAGTTTTATTACTTACAAACTTCAGTTGTATTACTATTAGCGTTGTGCATGGTTGTACGACCCTAGGTTCGATTTATCTTGACCAACAAAGCCCTTCAGACATCAATCCTTTCGGCATCACCTGCATGCAAGTGAAGTATCACTCGAGGTATCTATTGGGGATGTAGGAACCAATTTTATACATTAGTGAGGGAATGTGAGGTTATCATTCTATTCACTATTACTTATTGTATCTGTGTGCAATTTTTTTCTTTGTTCTTCGTTAGATACTTAGTGAATTTAGATTCATATTACCACTATATTCCATATTACAATATAAACACATTACTGTAACAGTCGTAACTATTGCGTAATGATTACACATAAGACAAATCTATTTTAACATGCATCCAAACATAATCCATGATCAATCACATAAAAGACTATCAACATAGTATTTAATTTGGTTCACCCAACTCTAGGCTATGTCCACAACGACTGGCTTCTTTATTATGCATTTGGTAATTTTCTCAGGCTTGCACACTGCACTTAAAAGATACATCATGGTTATATTCTCCTTTACCTAGCCTAGCCGATATGCAGTGCAAGCCTCTCTCTTTATCTACAAAATCTCCTTAACATTAATACATAGACTCTTCTTACTGACATGAACTCTCGACAACTTGGAACAAACTCCATAGTATCACTCAAGAATAACCCCTATTCTCCCAACCCATTACATATTTATACATGAATTCTAGGGATTAAAACCCTACTTTTCCTATCCTAAAAACCCTATTACAATTCCTTAAAACTCATTTATTCCTTCTTTTATTATTCTTCTTCACTCCTCTGCTTTATTCTTGTTGATTAAGGTTGGTTTTCATTGATGTCAACCCTTGAAGGAAGTTGGATAACCCAGGTTTGGGTAATGGACCCAAGTTTATGTGATGTATAATGATATGAGTTTTGATATATTTGTAGGTAATACTATTCTATATGGATACTACATGTCATTCCATTTCTGGTGGTATGTGGAACGTCACATAAATCCTCAAGGTTAGAGAGTTATGTCCATCTGAAGTTGGAGAATCCTCATGAGTCATCTAGAAGCCCCAAAAGGTCAAAGTGGTTTAAGAGATTTTTAGAAGGTAAATAATAAAGTGAAGTGATGAGTGTATTATAATTCAAAGTGAATACAAAAGAAATTATT
>JZKD02S2131064.1:24442-37014 GCA_000966675.3 Picea glauca | reverse complement strand
TAAAATGAATAGTCTTGTTGAATGGATTGGATTCATATGAAAATTACTATAGAGATGATAGTTATTGATATTAGTACATGAACGAGACTTGTATGTACTAGCTACACATGCATTTGTTGTGCATGTACACTAGTATGAATGAGTTTCTTGGCTTACTTACTAATAATGACGGTTATTTGTTATGAATGTGTGAACCATGTTTCTTTTCCCTTGTATCATAGAATACTTTAACTTCATGACGAAGTTTCCTGAAGGGTGGGTGTATGTAACAACCCTAGTTAAATGATTGTTTAAGGTTTATCAGGTATAATTAATTAAATAATTAACTATCCTAATATATTTTAGTTAAACAATGATTATTTATTAATAATATTAATTGTTTATATCTGTTGATTAATTAATTAATTAATTAATTGACTCATTAAAGGTTTGGTAATGAATTAAGAGCTTAATAATTTTTATTTATTTATTATAAAACTTTACGTATGCAGGGGGATGAAGCATTGAGTGGAGGGATAAGGTAATAAATGGAGGGATAAGGTGGGTGGCATTAAATGAGGGTAGGAGTCGGTGAATGGAGGGGGATATGACTGGGCAGAGGCCTTCAGAAGTTGATTATGAAATTTTGGGAGAGGAAGCATTATTGGGAGAGAAGGACTGTATTTTGTTGTCTGTGATATTTTCTGGTTTGGTCTAGAGTTTGGGTGGACTGTTACAGGGGTGCACCAGGTTCTTGGGAGTTTTGGGCTCAGGGGCCAATAATCCTCACAGAATCTTGGAGCTAGGGAGCCAGACAGGCTCTGTTCCTCGCTGGCAGGGAGGAAAGATTCAGTTTTGGGAAAAGTTCGGGTAGAGCAGCGGAGAGGACAACTTGAGATTGAGGAATTAACATCAGAAAGAGGTATGAATTTCATGAATTTTCTGTGTTAAGTGGTTGTTAATTAAATTTACTTTCATGTTGTTAATAAATTTAATTTATGTTGAATAATAAATGATTATACGTTGATGATTGAATTGTACAAGATAAACTTTCTTCATTCTTTAATTTTATCTTGTATTCTTATAAGGCTCTATCGGGACAGAGGCCTTACATGTTGTTATCACTCTAGGAAACTCTCCTAGGCTGTAAGTCAGAGATGCATGGTAACTTAATCTTTTGGTAACTATTTTCTCAATAATAAGTGTGGGTTTGGATCAAGTTGGATGACTGAATTATTTCTCACTCAAAACATGCATGAACACATTTAGATGGACAAGGATTTCAACCACAAATGTTCAGAGAGTTTACAAATAAATGGATGTGTGGAGAAATAACTATTATACCAGCATAATCATATATAAAACATATATGAATGGCCAATTACAATAATCACAGAAATACTTGCAAAGTTTAACTTATGAATGCAATGATAAGATGACAGTTATCAAGCATAAATAAACATAACAACATGAATATAATATCCAGGTGCAAGTACAAAATAGGTAAGAAGATGAAATCTGAACAAGTTATGGCAAAAGAAGCTTGTATTACTTAATATGAAAATGAGAAGTTTGAGTACAAAATCTGAAAAAAGTCTCCAAAGTCAAGCCCTTTGTTCATCTTCTATCTTCAGCTTTATAGCTTTAAAATACAGTTTTCAGATCCTAAATTAATGTATCTAATTTTCTAAATAAAGAAAGTAAACAATATTTACAAAAAACTAGGAAGAGACCCTCAAGATGAGGTCAATCCATATCTAATGATCTTCAAGAGTGATAGAGTGTTTGTTAGCATCAGAAGTCACCCCTGGATTGCAGCAGGAGCAGAGCCCGATGCCCATTAGTTTATGTCACGATTTACTTAATGGGGTGATCAAATGATGGTTAACTCAAACAATGTGGTTCCAACTCCGAAACTAGGTTAGGCATGCATGGGAAAGTGAGGTCTTATATAACTTTAGACAGTGAGTTGTATTAAGGGTGAGTAGGGGGAAGACTTGTATCGGAGAGATGCAAAGGTCTGTCATAAACATAAGGTTCCTAACAGACTGTAGAAGAAGACATCTAAACACAAGATCTTCCTACGTTCAAACGTAGAAAACCAGAGAAAACAATAATGCCACAATAAATCCTTTATCACAACAGAATTGCCACAATTCGTGCGAATTAGTCGCTCACGAACTCTCTTAGTATAAGATGAAAATTAGATGGAGTAAGAAAGACTGTCTGTCATAAAACAAGAAATCTCACATACAACTACATAACCAGAAAACTAGAGTGCGTTAAAACTTTACAATCGGGAGCCTAGCTCAACCATCGATGGATTACAAAATACAAAGACTAAGTCTATATACTCAGCAAAATTCGCCTATCAGAGGCATGTTTAGTCATCCAAGGCATGGTGTCCCTTCAGCCGAATTCAGACGGATAACTTTTGTCAGACGCCGCCTTAACTACTCATGGCTCCTGCAGGGGAGATAGTTGCAACAATAAAGGCCAACATGGTGTGCGCAAACTTTCTCTGGTCAGATGAGGACCAACCATGACCCTTTGGAGAAAAAAAGTGTATAGGACCGTCTCGGGCAGACTATCTTCCGGAACCCCCATACCTTGCATTCAATAAATGAGTTGAGGTTTCAACTACCTCTGTTCAGCTTCATTTAATTCTTTAGTGAGGACCAGGATCGAAGTCAGATTGAACTGGTCTTGGAGGATGCGACATTCCCTTCTGTGGGAAAACTCGAGGCTTTGGGACCTTTGCATAACTCTCTTCCTTTCTCAAGTGACCGCGGGCCCCACTTTTGGTGCTTTCGACGCTATCGGGGTTCGGGGTTTCGAGATGTGGAACAAAATGAAATTCTCACCCCTCGAACTTCTGAATGCCGAAACACCGACGCGATTAGATCTCGCGCCACACATCCTCTGGATGGACGAATGTTATTCTCCCCTGCACACTATGGGCACGATCTATTGTGTTAACTTCGGTGCAACTTCCTTATTCGCGATTTCCCACCAACTGTTGATCTGCTCATATGGATGGATCTGGACCGTTGACACTATAATCCTGCTCGCTCGCTTGATTTTAAGTCCGAAATGGACTTTTTCTGTGCGCTGCGCTTGGGCGCTCCTCGTGCAACCTACAGACCTAGATATCCCGATGCCGGAGACAAGAATTGTCGCTAACATATAGGCTCTATGGGGGATAGATTCGTCCATGTGATTCTCTAAGGACTCATTTTGCAGTTCTAATGCCTTGCTGTTGGGCTATGGAGTCAAGCTCAAAACACCCCCTGCTAAAAATACAGGCCGAAAAGTAAAAGTAAAACAAAACAAGATACATGCTCAAAAGAGCTTATTTATGTATATTCCTAAACTAGTAAAACTGTATATACATGGGCTAGGTGAAAGCAAATTTCCACCATAGCCACCCATACTACTTGGTGATTCGTCCCTTCTCTTTACTGTAGATGCTCCATAAAATGCTAGGGAGGTATGATAGGCAGATGAAGATGAGGTTAACCATGCTGTCCATACCCCCAAATGTTGAGAAGGGGAATAAATTTATATTCTCCAAAGCCTTTGGAAAGAAAAACTCCATATAAGACCCCATAGGGTCACCATATCTAATGCCATGGGAGTTTAGTTGTTCAGAAAACATCTCTTTTCCTCCGTGTTTTTTCACCTATGGCATGATGTCTTCAGAGTGCACAAGTGAGTAGAGGATAGATGCAGGCTGGCCAATGCCAGATGACACCTACCCACAAACAGGCTCTGGATAGGATATGAGTTGTCTACTAATCACTTCCTCTTTATGCTGCTTTGTGCTTCCTTCAAGCCTAGTAGAGATGATTTCCACCCATGGCCTTTCCTTAATTAATAAAGGAACATGCTCTATAATGTGGTCTTGGAAATCTTTCATAACACAATACTCACTTGTGAGTATTGGTTGACTAATGTTATTAGAACATTTCGAGAAATATGAAATGTAGGACTCCATGCATATGGTGACAGGATCATGGGGAGTATGATAGAATCTTGGCCACTTTAGAAGACCAGGATGTTCTTCTGCAAAAAACTCTCTACTCACAAAAGAATGTCCCTCCCCCTCATGGGAAAACCACTCTGGATCTTCTACAACTGCACCTTTTACCCTAGAAAGATGATATTCAAATAAAGAAGCACCAGGATCTAGGTCATAATGACTATTTCTTGGTTCTTGTTCCAGATCTGATCCATAATTGCTATATCCTTGCTTAGATTCTGAAACAGACTGACAGTCTTCTTCCTCCTGTATATGCAAATCTGCCTGCTTACGAGTCCACCTGCTAGCCCTGATGTTTTCCTCAACCTCTATAGCATCCTCAAACAGATGTATCAATGATGAGTATTTCCTCTCTCTTAGGAGGAAGACTAGCTCTAGATGTTGAGCCATGATATAGTACACCATAGCAGAAGTCTCCATGGGTCTGATCTCTACAGGCATGCTATGATAAACACTGAAAAATCTTCTGTTGAAAGAAACCAAGGATTCATCTTACCCTCTCCTCAAGGCATTAAACTCGGACCAGTATTAATCAAGGGACTTGTTCTCACCCCAACCTTTTAAAAATGTATGGTTCAGTCCAGGAACCAATAGAACCGGCCTCTAGACACCTAAACCACACCGCAACATCTCCAGACAGGGAGTGTGAGAACATCCTCATGACAACATCTTCGTGAAGGATCTCAAATTGATCAATAAGGGTCTCAAAGGCCTCCATATGCCTCTCAGCTGTAACATGACCTTCCCCAGAAAATCAAGGAAGATACTCGAAGAAATCATGAGGATAAGGGTTAAGGTGATATGGAAGCCTTTGAGGTTTAAACAACTTATTTTTTTATTTTGATTTGAAAAGTAGTGGGTTGATCATGGGATTCAATAAGAGGCTGGGGAGGCTTAGTAGAAAAAACAGGGGGTAATGAGGTCTAGGAAGACTGTGAATTATCCTCAACCTCCTCAGGACTACAAGGGCACTCAATTCCAAGAGGAGGTGTGATACAGATCTCATCTTCATGGATAGGAAGAGGTGAAGGCACAAGATCAATATCTGCAACACAAGAAGAGGCTATGCTTTCTTCTTCTGAGTGGATAAGAGGAGGCTCAAGGACATCATAATGTACAAAGGAGAGGAAAAAATTCTCTATAAATGAAGGGAAAGAGAAGAATGAGCTGACAAGGAAATACAAAACTTCATGCTGTAAGCTCATAAACTGATACCTGGTCTTTCCCTTCGACATTGACTTCCTTCTGTCAACATAATCCCTTCCAGTGGAGTCTTTAAATGTGGAGTCATCAGGTGAATTCTATGTAGAATGAGTGTGTACGGTCCTCGTTCACCATCAAAGACCAGAACTGAGCTTCGTGTCTCCCAAGAGCTACAAGGTGTAGCCAGAGGCACTGCAACAGAGGAGTTACCAGGTGGAATGACCTCAGAGGAGTTGCCAGGTGCAAGTGCAATCTTCAATGGTTCTGATGTCTGATGCACCTTCAGAATCAGAAGCTCGATGTCGTTCAATCCCAGGGAATATTTTCAACTTCGTCCTCGACAACGGTGCCAGAAATGTTAGCGTCAGAAGTCACCCCTGGATTGCAGCAGGAGCAAAGCCCAACGCCCATCAGTTTATGTCACGATTTGCTTAATGGGGTGATCAAATGGAGGTTAACTCAAACGATGTGGTTCCAACTCCGAAACTAGGTTAGGCATGCATGGGCAAGTGAGGTCTTAGATAACTTCAGAAAGTGAGTTGTAGTAAGGGTGAGTAGGGGGAAGACTTGTATCAGAGAGATGCAAAGGTCTGTCATAAACATCAGGTTCCTAACAAACTGTAGAAGAAGACATCTAAACACAAGATCTTCCTATGTTCAAACGTAGAAAACCAGAGAAAACAATAATGCCACAATAAATTCTTTATCACAACAGAATTGCCACAATTCGTGCGAATCAGTCACTCACGAACTCTCTTAGTATAAGATGAAAATTAGATGGAGTAAGAAAGAATGTCTGTCATAAAACAAGAAATCTCACATACAACTGCATAACCAGAAAACTAGAGTGCGTTAAAACTTTACAATCGGGAGCCTAGCTCAACCATCAATGGATTACAAGATACAAAGACTGAGTCTATATACTCAGAAAAATTCGCCTATCAGAGGCATGTTCAGTCATCCAAGGCATGGTGTCCCTTAATTCGAATTCGGATGGATAACTTTCGTCAGACGCCGCCTTAACTGCGCATGGCTCTTGCAGGGGAGATAGTTGCAACATTAAAGGCAAACATAGCATGCACAGACTTTCTCCAGTCAGATGAGGACTAGCCATGACCCTTTGGAGAAAAGAAGTGTATAGGACCATCTCGAGCAGACTATCTGTCGGAATCCCCATAACTTGCATTCAATAAGTGAGCTGAGGTTTCAACTACCTCTGTTCAGCTTCATTTAATTCTTTAGTGAGGACCAGGATCGAAGTCAGACTGAACTGGTCTTGGAGGACGTGACATTCCCTTATGTGGAAAAACTCGATGCTTTGACACCTTTGCATAACTCTCTTCCTTTCTCAAGTGACCACGGGCCCCACTTTCAGTTCTTTCGGTGCTATCGGGGTTCGGGGTTTCGAGATGTGGAACAACATGACATTCTCACCCCTCGATTTTCTGAACGCTGAAACGTCGACGCGATTAGATCTCGTGCCACGCGTCCTCTGGATGGACGGCTGCTATTCTCCCCTGCACACTATGGGCACGATCTATTGTGTTAACTTCGGTGCAACTTCCTTAATCTCAATTTCCCACCAACCATTGATCTGCTCATATGGATGGATCCGGACCGTTGACACTATAATCCTGCCCGCTCGCTTGATTTTAAGTCCGAAAAGGACTTTTTCTGTGCGTTGTGCTTGGGCGCTCCTCATGCAACCTGCATATTTGGATATCCTTATGTCGAAGACAAGAATTGTCGCTAACAGTGTTGATGAAGTGAAGCCTAGCCTTCCAAAGCTGTTTGATTTGGTCCTCCAAGGATAAAATTCGAATTTGCTAAAGTGTGCAAAAATCCTGATTTTTTGTCTTTGAAAAAGATACCGAATATGATTGAAACACATCTTCTTTTCCTTATCCATCAAAAATAGCCATTGGATTTGACTTGATAATTCAACAAATTTCCATTTGAAGAGGTTTCATACCATTCAAACTCAAAAAATCCCGATCTGGGCAAAAGCTCGGTGATTCTGGCAGTTACAGGCTTTCGGTGGTTAAGAGGGGAAAAATTTAGGCCTCTTAACCACCGAAAGTACTGCTTTTCGGTGGTTAAGAGGGGAAAAATTTAGGCCTCTTAACCACCGAAAGCTGTAACTTTCAAAAATGGATCTGCGGTGAATTAATTTGCGTGGGAATCACAATGACTCGGATTTTTCTTTGAATTGGATGACAAATGGCTAAATAACCAGCAATTGAACTCGAATTCCACTTGGCAACCTTGACAAATCACGAGATTATGGCTATTGAGTATGAGTTTGCATGAGGAAATCACGTGATCATGACAATAACAATGACTCTCGGATTCAATATTGAATATTAATGAAATTGAAACAGAAATCAAATGAAGTCATAGTGATTCTGTATCCTCGTGACTGAAGATAATGAAGGCCCATGTGAAAAATCAATTCTCTTATCTGAAAATCATGCATGGAATTCTAGATTTCTGCCGAGCCTTAATTCTGAAATGACAATTGGTAGTTAAAAGGAGAATAGGGCATAAGTCTTCAGATAAGATGCCACAAGAACTTCATACCTCACCACCTAGATAAACTTTCGGTGGTTATAACTTAATGATTGCTCCCATTTGACATCTAGCTCGTGCAAAAGCATGGGATTTTTCCTTTTGCGCATAGAAACGTTTCCGGTGGTTAACAGGCCCTTTATTTTCGCCTCTTAACCATCGAAAACGAAGACTTTCGGTGGTTAATGAGCAGTGTTTTAGCCCCTCTTAACCACCAAAACCTGATATTTAAATATTTGATTGCCAAGACCAAAATTGATGTTTTTTCCAAGTTTGTATCCAAATAATAGACCTTCTAACACACCTAAAAAAAATTGGAAATGAATTTTTGGGCCTGTTCCTATCACTTAAAAATTGGTAAAATGACAGTGCTATTTTAGGAGATAACATTTGGCTCCTACGCAGGGATGGAATCCTCCTAGTGAGGTTCCAAGAACAAGTAGTTCCAGTCACCTTATCGGTTGGGCTATGGAGTCACGTGGCCTGTGCAATCGATAGCCTTCTCTGCTTATTCAACCAAAATCTAAAAACAATATTTTCATAGCTTTGAAATTGCAGTTCCATTGGGCATGGAGTCATTTGGCTGCCTTTGGCATTGGGCATGGAGTCATCTAACCTGTGCAATTGTTCTTCAAAAACCCTATAGCCTAAAAACTTGTAGCCTGCCTGTTTATTCAACAACCAATAACTGAAAGAATCTACTTGCTCAGATGAAGAGCTTATTCTCCTATATACTCCTACTCTAACTACTGCAAATTCATGTTTCAGGTATATACAAATTTCCAGAAAAATAATTCAAGTAGCAAATTGCTTGACCCATCTTTATGTATACAACAAGGAACATGGAAGGAGAACAAAAGATACCACAAGAGAACTGCAACCGGCTCATGTTCACTGCTGCAAACCATGATGCCAAACTCTGTAATATATGACATTACTGAAAACTGTGAGTCCATCCATATAGCAATTGGATCATAAAATTTATGTATGACAATACCTTGCTGTTTAAAGTCGAAAAGTTTCTTTCCTGTATTAGTTCCATGATGTTCCTGATTTGATCTGGGACTATTTCCATATGCAATCTGCTCTTTATCATCTAGAATCTCAAAAGACATAACCTTTGAATCTTTCAAAAAAGTATCATATTCAACCACAAATTTTCCAACACAATCATATTGTCCATTAATTTGATGAAACAAATCATATTCATGACAGAATTCTGGAGAAATGACATTAGCTATGAAAACTGAATGGTTGACTTCAACTTGATGTTGTTCTTCGATAGGCAAAGAAAAAGGCTCTTCAAGATCAGATCCATAGCTATCATATATAGGCTGGTTGCTGCTCAAATCAACATCATTTGATATAGAAATCTGATCTCCTTCGTCTGCATACTTATCAAAGATAGGTGAACAAAAAACCTCTATATCTGGCAAAGAAAGAGAAGCAATCTTCAAATCCTTCTCATCAGTCACAAGCGGAAAAATGTCATAAGAAACCTCTTCAAAAATTTGAGAACAATCCTCTTTTATAACTGATTCTTCATACAAATCAAAGGCAACATGTGCAACAGAGATAAGATCCGATGCATCTACAGATATATAATTCTCTTTATAACCATTTATATCATGAAGATCTTCCTTAACAACATAACTTTCATCTTTGCAAACAGAAGAATCAACTGCTTCTTGCTGAACATGCTTTTCAAATTCATCACAACATTCTTTAAAGAGACTTTCAGCTGAAAATTCATCTTCTTCTTCCCCTACCCTATAATCCTTTTCATTTTTGTTTAAAGTAGTAAGTACATAAGAAGAACAATCTCAAGAATCTTCGGTCACACAATCATCAATATTCACATCAACTCTATCTTGAAGATCTTCCTCTTGAACAACAATAATAGAAAGAATTTCATGTTCACAACTAGAAGAATAAACATTTTGAATATGTGAATGAAATTCTTCACAACAACCCTCAAGAAGAATTTCCCGAGAAAAATACCTTTCACATCGATGATGGAATACTCTATGAAACTATTTTAAAGAAGATATGCTAGAAGTAGGTAAAGATCGATACCATTCACGAGCATCTCCTTCTAATGAGAAGACAAACATCTTCATGAGCACATCCTCATGATATTTATCCAGCTGAACCATGCATTGATGAAATCTAATGAGATGATCTGAAGGATTATCTTCTTTCTTTTCTGCAAATCTTGGAAGGTGATCTCCCAAAATATCTATAGAAGGAACTGGATGTGGGAAACCAAGAACTGTTGAGAAGTCAAGAGGTGCAAACCTTCGAGCCAAAAGAGATGCAAACGCTTTTGACATTTGATTATTGTGGAGTCGCCACTGAATCTGTTCTTCATAGACTCGCCAGATAGATAATTACAACCAAATGATGTCCAAGCTTTGTCTATCATCAAAGATGGATCTTGTCGTCTCCCAAGGAAGCTGAGCTTCGATCTCCTCTCCTTGGCAATGACGCCAATTTGTTATCACTCCAGGAGACTCTCCTAGGCTGTAAGTCAGAGATGCTTGGAAACTTAATATTTTGGTAAGTGTTTTCTCAATAATAAGTGTGGGTTTGGATCAATTCAGATGACTTAATCATTTCTCACTCAAAACATGCATGACCACATTTAGATGGACAAGGATTTCAACCACAAATGTTCAGAGAGTTTACAAATAAATGGATGTGTGGATAAATAACTATTATACCAGCAGAATCATATATAAAACATATATGAATGGCCAATTACAATAATCATAGAAATACTTGCAAAGTTTAACTTATGAATGCAATGATAAGATGACAATTATCAAGCATAAATAAACATAACAACACAAATATAATATCCAGGTGCAAGTACAGAGTAGGTAAGAAGATGAAATTTGAACAAGTTATGGCAAAAGAAGCTTGTATTACTTAATATGAAAATGAGAAGTTTGAGTACAAAATCTGAAAAAAGTCTCCAAAGTCGAACCCTTTGTTCATATTCTGTCTTCAACTTTATAGCTTTATAATATAGTTTTCATATCCTAAATTAATGGATCTAATTTTCTAAATACAGAAAGTAAACAATATTTACAAAAAACTAGGAAGAGACCCTCAAGCTGAGTTCAATCCATATCTAATGATATTCAAGAGTGATAGAGTGTTGATGAAGTGAATCCTAGCCTTCCAAGGCTGTTTGATTTGGTCCTCCAAGGATAAAATTCGAATTTGCTGAAGTGTGCAAAAATCCTGATTTTCTGTCTTTAAAAAAGATATCGAATATGATTGAAACACCTCTTATTTTCCTTATCCCTCAAAAATAGCCATTTGATTTGACTTATTAATTCAACAAATGTCCATTCGAAGAGCTTTCATACCATTCAAACTCAAAAAATCCCGATCTGGGAAAAAACTCGGTGATTCTGGCAGTTATAGGCTTTCAGTGGTTAAGAGAGGCAAAATTTTCTTAACCACCGAAAGTATTGATTTTCAGTGGTTAAGAGGGGCAAAATTTAGGCCTCTTAACCACCAAAATATGTCACTTTCAAAAATGGATCTGCGGTGAATTAATTTGCGTGGGAATCGCAATGACTCAGATTTTTCTTTGAATTGGATGAAAAATGGCTCAATAACCAACAATTGAACTTGAATTCCACTTGGAAACCTTGACAAATCATGGGATTATGGCTGTTGAGTATGAGTTTGCATGAGGAAATCATGGGATCATGACAATAACAATGACTCTCGGATTCAATATTGAATATTAATGAAATTGAAACAGAAATCAAATGAAGTCATAATGATTCTGTATCCTCATGACTGGAGATAATGAAGGCCCATGTGACAAATCAATTCTGTTATCTGAAAATCATGCATGGAATTCTGGATTTTTGCCAAGCCTTAATTCTAAAATGACAATTGGTAGTTAAAAGGAGAATAGGGCATAAATATTCAGATAATATGCCATAAGAACTTCATACCTCACCACCTATATAAAATTTCTGCGGTTATAACTTAATGATTGTGCCCATTTGACATCTGGCTTGTGCAAAAGCGCGAGCTTTTTCCTTTTGCGCATAGAAATGTTTTCGGTGGTTAATAGGCCCTTTATTTTCGCTTCTTAACCACCGAAAACCAAGACTTTCGGTGGTTAATGAGCAGTTTTTTAGCCCCTCTTAACCACCGAAACCTGAGATTTAAAGATTTGATTGCCAGGACCAAAATTGATGTTTTTTCCAAGTTTGTATCCAAATAGCAGACCTTCTAACACACCTAAAAAAAATTGAAAATGAATTTTTGGACCTGTTCCTATCACTTAAAAATTGGTAAAATGACAGTGCTATTTTAGGATATAACACATGTGCTCTTTGCAAATCACATTCAGAAACAGTGGAGCATATTTTCTTGCATTGTCGTTTTGTCAAGGAAGTCTTGGCTTTTGCAAGGGAATTGATGCCCACTCTCTCAGACTGGAAAGGCAATACCTTTGAATTTCCCTTAAAGGCCTGGTTGATGGGATGTGGACAAGAGGAACTTTGGGCCTTCCCTTTCATTATCGTCTGGGGGATCTAGATCACCTGAAATGGTCACATCTTCCAGGAAGAAAATTTTTCTATAGAAAGGGTAGATGTCAAAAGTATCAGGATTTACAAATCCTTTTCAAGCTTCGGTGGGGGTACTGTGGTGCGCCCAAGGGATGTCAGGGAGGAGACCGTCGATTTAATTATCCCATGGGATTACTTCGATGGAGCTTCCCCATCTGATCAGAGAAACTGTGGGG
>JZKD02S2131042.1:2512-31828 GCA_000966675.3 Picea glauca | reverse complement strand
GATTTATGAGAATATGTATGTAATATCATAGATTTATGTCAATATTATATGGAGTTTATATTACAATATCATAGTTGTACAAATAAAAGATTTATGAAAATATGTATGTAATATCATAGATTTATGTCAATATCATATAATATCATATGGAGTTTATATTACGATATCATAGTTGTACAAATAAAAGATTTATGAGAATATGTATGTAATATCATAGATTTATGTCAATATTATATGGAGTTTATATTACAATATCATAGTTGTACAAATAAAAGATTTATGAAAATATGTATGTAATATCRTAGATTTATGTCAATATCATATAATATCATATGGAGTTTATATTACGATATCATAGTTGTACAAATAAAAGATTTATGAGAATATGTATGTAATATCATAGATTTATGTCAATATTATATGGAGTTTATATTACAATATCATAGTTGTACAAATAAAAGATTTATGAAAATATGTATGTAATATCGTAGATTTATGTCAATATCATATAATATCATATGGAGTTTATATTACGATATCATAGTTGTACAAATAAAAGATTTATGAGAATATGTATGTAATATCATAGATTTATGTCAATATCATATGGAGTTCATGATTGTCGATTATGAAAATATGTACGTAATATCATAGATTTATGTCAATATCATATGGATTTTATATTACAATATCATAGTTGTATAAATAAAAGATTTATGAGAATATGTATGTATGTAATATCATTGATTTATATCAATATCATATAATATCATATGGAGTTTATATTAAGATATCATAGTTGTACAAATAAAAGATTTATGAGAATATGTATATAATATCATAGATTTATGTCAATATCATATGGAGTTCGAGTTTGAGTTTAAAAGATTTATGAGAATATGTATGTAATATCATAGATTTATGTCAATATCATATAAATTTATGTTAATAGATTTATGTCAATATCATATGGAGTTCGAGTTTGAGTTGAAAGAGGTGACACCATACCATTCCATGATTGTACAAATAAAACACTTATGACCGTATGGAGTTCATGATTGTTGAGTTTGGGTTAAAAGAGATGACAACATACCATTCCATGATTGTACAAATAGAACACTTATGACAATATAATATATATACATAGGACACATAGAACAACATGAACCAATTTTATAGGTCCATCAATGTTTGTTATGATGATTGTTCGGTCAAGATATATAGAAAAATATGTTATGGGTGCACTGACTACTTAGATTCAACAAAAAAATAACAAATGATATGCCCATGATTGTTGAGTTTGGATTGAAAGAGATGACAACATATCATTCCATGATTGTACAAATAGAACACTTATGACAATATAATATATATATATATGTAGGACACATAGAACAACATGAGCTAATTTTATAGGTTCATCAATGTTTGTTATGATGATTGTTCGGTCAAAATATTTAGAAAAATATGTTATGGGTGCACTGACTACTTGGAAGATTCAACAAAAAATAACAAAGGATATGCTCATGGAAGATTCAACATAAAAAAAAAAATGATATGCCCACAAGACAGTCCACATACAATTGAATAACTTGAAAGACACTCCGCATACAATTGAATGACAAATAGATTGCCACAGTATAGAGGATAGTTGTTGGTCAATAATATACTCGTTACCTATTTATGTAGTCATAGATGTCAATGTGTTTAAGAAAATATAAAATCATTGATTAACAATTATTTGCCTATCATGCAGACAAGACAAAGGGCTTTGTTTCTGATATTTATTTTATTCTATTTCAAGGGTCGTAAGCTCCCACATAAAGTTCGTTTAAGTTTTTTATAATCCTCAATATTACTGTCATAATGACTCCAAATCCTTTTTGGTATCACCACCATTTTCTTTTTTAAGCGCGGCATCTAGATGTGTACCCGTATATAATAAAGTTTAAACCTCGTCTTCGAAATTTTGAATTGATTTTTACTTCAGCACTACCCGAACTTTAAGATTAATTTTTAATCCCTCCTTTGAGAAAACATCAATTGTAGAGTTCATTCCTCTGAAAACGTGGAAAAGAATGGTTTTATCCTAAAATCTCTCAGCAATTTCCTTTAAAGTTCAGCCATTTATTAATCCCATGTCGCATAAATTTGAATGGTTATCTGCTTTTGCAATGCAAATCCAATCTATGATAAAATGGAAACAGCTAGAGATACTGTGTAATATAAGCATTCTAAATTACCTTTTCATAAAATGGAAACAGCTAGAGATACTGTCTGTAATATAAGCATTCTAAATTACCTTTTCATAGATGTAGGTAACTGAGGATGACGTTTAATAAGAATAATGCTCATTTGCCATCCTCAAAAGACTGAATTTCGACTAGTCCCATCTTGTCAGAAATATAATGTCGTTTTGCTTTCTATAAAACTTCCAACAGTTAATTGCTGGAATCCAAGTGGGATGCAAATCATGAGACAGAGAAGAGAGAGACAGGCACATATTTTGTTTTTATCAATCACCAGATTTCTAGTTTGTTGTTCAGCAACCATGTTGGTGATTCACCTATCTATCTACATGGAGGCAGTGTAGTGGATGTTGACTTATACTTCAAACCTACCACCTAAGTGTAACTCATCAAACAGTTAAATAAAATAGGGTCAGGGTCTATTCTCCTGTTTTGGTTTGCTAACAAGATTTTTCTCAGGGATAAGCTAGACTCTCATTTTCCTTCTGGGCCCTACTTAAATGCCTTAGCTACTATGACTGAAAGTTTCTCTCATAATAGTTAAGGCCCTCAAAGTCTCCAGTAGGTTTCTGGATTACATTGAAATTACAATATGATTATTTCCTCTGGACTCTAATAAAATGTCACTAGCCTGTTTTGGTTTTGCTAACAAGATTTTTCTCAGGGATAAGCTAGACTCTCATTTTCCTTCTGGGTCTTTACTTAAATGCCTTAAAACCATGACTGAAAGTTTCTCTCATATTATTTAAGGCCCTTAAAGTGTCCAGTAGGTTTCTGGATCACATCGAAATTACAATGTGATTCTTTCCTCTGGACTCTGATCAAATGTCCCTAACCTATTTTGGTTTGCTAACAAGAATTTTCTCAGGGATAAGCTAGACTCTCATTTTCCTTCTGGGCCTTTACTTAAATGCCATAGCTACTATGACTGAAAGTTTCTCATATTATTTAAGGCCCTCAAAGTGTCTAGTAATTTTCTGGATTACATTGAAATTACAATGTGACTATTTCCTCTAGGTTCTGATACGTCACTAAAAGTGATGTCTCTGCTTCAGATACAATAACCCAAATATCTTATTTGTACCAGCAGGATAAGATATTTGAAGGAACAAGCATTACATAGTCACTTATTTTCATGAGCAATCACATAGTTTCTATTTCAGAGACCATGCAAGAAGAAGATAGATAAGGTATTTGAAGGAACGAGCATAGAATCACTTCTATCCATGAACAATTACAGTTTCTATTTCAGGGACCATGCGAGAAGAAGATAATCATTATACCAAGAGCAGTTATTTCATTTTGAAGTAAATTCTTGTCGCGATAGTTCTTAAGACTGTAGCTCATCGAAAAAAGCAGAAAAGAAATTTAAACACAGCTGGTTGAAATTTTATTGTATTTCATCATCTTCGTACATCCATTATATCCAAACAGAGTCATAATTGAGGATTAGATTTTTCAGTTTCATACAAAAATCCATGTAATTTTAAAAACAAGAAAACGTTAATAGTAAAGGAAAACATCCAAGATACTACAAGCCATTAAACATTTTCTTGTCTATGACAGTTATCCAAACTGATCAATACTAAATATAGCCCTCTTAGTATTCTTGGCCAACATTTACTTTAAGCTTCCAAAACTTTGATCACCTGCCTGAACATACTGTGCTGTACCAAAACTGGGTTGCAATAACAATTGGTCACCCAATGATGTCACTAAGCTCCCTAAAATCTCTGAACATTTCCTGCAAAAGAAAAAATACACACTTAGAACTTACACTTTTTCTGACATTAGAGTTGTTTGTTCGTTTAAAACTTGAAGCCGTTCTAGAATTCACAAGAACAGATTTCTAGCAAGATAAAAAGTCGCTTGATCTTGGCATCAAAAGAAGTTGAATTTCAGAAATGTTGGGCCAAATAAAGTTTGCGATCTCCGTGATTGCTTTCGAAAGGAAAGCTAATGTAGGTAAGACTACATCTTTTATCAAAAATATTAATTTCTCTTTGAACCATGTAGAATTTACATAGTTGGGACAATAAGTCTTTGATATGCAAGTATTCAGTATTGAACAAATGTAGAAGAAAGAAAAATAAAAGATATAAGAGGGAATTTGCACTAGTCCCTAGACAAATTTACTCCCAACTATCATCTCATGAGTGCATCATCTTCTTAGCGGTAGACCTTATTGCAACAGGACGATATGTTATGGCACTCGTGAATATGCACTTTGTTAAAAGGAATAGTGAAATAAATTGACATATGGGACCAATGCTAGCAACGTGTAGATATATGGGGCAATACTAGCAAAGTGTGGATTAATGACCCATGTTAAATGAATTTACATCACTTTTCCTTTTACGAGTTGAAATGCATTAAAGACCATCCTTCTTGTGCAATTATTAATTATTAAAGGAATGATTAAGAGTGTGCAATGGAAGGAAATTATCTATGTATCATAATTTCAAACTGCCTGCAGTAATATTTTTACGAGAGTATGCACAGCTAAAAAAATGAAACAAAAAATACATAATATTTGAGTGCAACAAGTATGAAACCACAAAGACGGTACTATTTCATAGAGGACTAGCAATTTTTAAAAAGACAAGACACCAAGATATAGTGCATTCACCTAAGATGACTACAGATCTGATACAGAACAGAATGTAGAGCCTACGTATTATGTTTTGTTCAAAAGATAAGGAGGCTTAAAAGGTTACTTCAATTTCACCCCTTTAAATGTATTAAACATCACTCAATATTTTAAACAGAAAAATGCTAACATGCATTGATGCATCCTTTAAGTGATGCATTTTGTTGACTTACCAGCACAATAACATTTAGTGTGTGCATTATGTCAAGACTCAATATCAACATATTTATTCACTTGCCAGCACAATAACATTTAGAGCGTATGCATTTGTCAAGACTGGATATCAAAACAGATTAATGCACGAGCAGGTCTAGATGGAAAATCTAGCTTAAACAAACTCAGCAAAAGAGATAGATGTGCCTTAAATATCTGATTGCTGTNTATGAAGACCTTCATGTTCAACCTTCAAGCAACAAGATTTGCTGCAATTGGATGATTTTTCAAATAAAGAACAGATCTCCATACATGTATGATTTTTCTTTTTGCAATCATGATTCCCATCATGACCTGCAAAATTCCGACATTCCTCCACTTCGTTATCTTGATCTAATTGAAGAGAACAATATGTGCACTTCTCAACGCAAACATGGTTGCTCATACAAGAGTGATCAGAGGAATGGCCTTTCTCTAAAACACATCGCCAAAAACATTCAGAACATTTACAACCACATACTGAAAGTCCCTGCTTCAATTCTGCTAGGGATAAAACTGCCTCCAGTTGCAACTTTTGTATATCATTACTGCCAGAAAATTCTGCAGTGTTGCTGAAAAGCCACTTTAGAACACGATCATGCCGTCTCTCAGTCAATGCCCCTAAGAAGTACTGAAATTTAGAGTGCCATAGATCACCATTTTTTCCTGTTCTTTCCAAGACATTTTCTAGTCTTGATCTGAGATGACACAAGATGTTATCAATTGATGTAGATTCATCTAGAGCTGCAAGCTCAAGGCCAGTGTCAGGTAAATCAATGAAGAGATCCCCGAGTCTTATTGGAGCGTCACCTACAACTTCCTGAGTGTCAAAATTCATAAGTACCTTGTTTGTACCTGGCGCAGAAAGGCACCCCACCTTAACAGCAGAAGCCAAGTTCCTGCGAAGGATATCAACCTTCATAGCAACACGTTTCAGATCTACAGGGGTCCAATCCTTTGCCGCTATCTGGGCAATAACAAGCTTCAAATCCCTCAAGAAGGCACGGCCACTTTCATAACTATGTCCCAACTCTTCTTCTACAGTCAAAGCAATATCATATAGACTTTCTTGATGATATTCTCGTCGAGTAAAAGGAGGCATTGCAGCAAGTTCAACCATTCCTCCATACATCTTTGTCAGAAAGTTTTCATGAGATCTTTTACAGATTTGTAAAAGTTTTACACGGAATTCATCTTTTAATTCCTCTACATCAGAGACATCCACATCCTTGATAGCGATGTAAAATAGTCCCTTGAATAGCTTTTCATCATTCTTCACCAAGCTCACCCCACTTTGGAAACGCTGGAAGATAGCTTCTGTCTCCTTGTCAAGATGAAAATCCTGATTAAAAAACAAAATATCATAACTGGTAATTAGTCTTTGAGTAGCTATGACATTTAAAGGAAAGAGCTGAGGCCACTAAAATATGAGAAAATCAAGCCAGCAAAACCAAACATATAAGACCATTTGCAAAACAAACCTTCTTGTTGAATATTGTTAAATTGCTCAAGGCTGCATTTAGGACTGAGAGTAGCATATCTTCTTGCTCCGTTCTCTCAAAACTCCCCAATCCCTCAAAGTCCATCAGTACATAGAGGCAATTTAAATCCATCCGCACTGTCATCCAGACTCCATCGGTGCATCTGCCCCCTGCTACATCAAGAAGGGAGCCAGACAGATGGTTTAGTAAGTAAGACTTGCCACTGCTTTGTTTTCCCATTGATGAGATCACCATGATTTTTCCATCCCACTGACTCAAGACAGCATCATATAAGCCAAACCGGAGCAAGTTTGCGAGTGATATGCTATCTGCATAAGTGTGATGTGGAGGTATCTGAAGCCCATCAAGCAAGGGCTGTAGTGCATTGTTTTCAGCCCGAGTTATTTGGATGGGTACAAGACAGATAAGTTGACAAATCCAGTTTCCCAGCGGCCTTTTTTTATAAGTGGTGAACAAGACATCTATACCATTTGAATCCCAGCTTTCAGACATGATAACTTGAAATTGAATCCTGAGATTTGAAAAATCCTTTCCTTTTTCTTTCTCTAACCTCTCAATGAGAAGCTTTAAGTATTCTTCAGATTTTCTTTGCCCATCATCTTCTCCAAGAGTATTTCTTGAATTTAACAAAACATGGAAGGTAAGATCCCTGATACTTCCTCTACAGAGTGCAGATCTAACAGCATACTTATCAAAAATGTGATAGATATAGTCTAATGTAGCACAAGCCTTCTGAGAGTCCTGGTCCATGGAATAGTTACAATCTCCTTCTGAATTTGACTTGGGTTTTGCTAATTCTTGAAACTCCAAAACTTCCGTAGCCGAAACTAGATTCAACATATTAGAAGAAAGAAAGCCGCCAGGAACAACATTGGAGTACACAAGGTGAATCTGACAACCATAGTATACAAGCTTCACCTGGAAATCAAAATCATCTGCAGCATTTATATCCAAGGAAATGTTCTTCAGAAANTATGAAGACCTTCATGTTCAACCTTCAAGCAACAAGATTTGCTGCAATTGGATGATTTTTCAAATAAAGAACAGATCTCCATACATGTATGATTTTTCTTTTTGCAATCATGATTCCCATCATGACCTGCAAAATTCCGACATTCCTCCACTTCGTTATCTTGATCTAATTGAAGAGAACAATATGTGCACTTCTCAACGCAAACATGGTTGCTCATACAAGAGTGATCAGAGGAATGGCCTTTCTCTAAAACACATCGCCAAAAACATTCAGAACATTTACAACCACATACTGAAAGTCCCTGCTTCAATTCTGCTAGGGATAAAACTGCCTCCAGTTGCAACTTTTGTATATCATTACTGCCAGAAAATTCTGCAGTGTTGCTGAAAAGCCACTTTAGAACACGATCATGCCGTCTCTCAGTCAATGCCCCTAAGAAGTACTGAAATTTAGAGTGCCATAGATCACCATTTTTTCCTGTTCTTTCCAAGACATTTTCTAGTCTTGATCTGAGATGACACAAGATGTTATCAATTGATGTAGATTCATCTAGAGCTGCAAGCTCAAGGCCAGTGTCAGGTAAATCAATGAAGAGATCCCCGAGTCTTATTGGAGCGTCACCTACAACTTCCTGAGTGTCAAAATTCATAAGTACCTTGTTTGTACCTGGCGCAGAAAGGCACCCCACCTTAACAGCAGAAGCCAAGTTCCTGCGAAGGATATCAACCTTCATAGCAACACGTTTCAGATCTACAGGGGTCCAATCCTTTGCCGCTATCTGGGCAATAACAAGCTTCAAATCCCTCAAGAAGGCACGGCCACTTTCATAACTATGTCCCAACTCTTCTTCTACAGTCAAAGCAATATCATATAGACTTTCTTGATGATATTCTCGTCGAGTAAAAGGAGGCATTGCAGCAAGTTCAACCATTCCTCCATACATCTTTGTCAGAAAGTTTTCACGAGATCTTTTACAGATTTGTAAAAGTTTTACACAGAATTCATCTTTTAATTCCTCTACATCAGAGACATCCACATCCTTGATAGCGATGTAAAATAGTCTCTTGAATAGCTTTTCATCATTCTTCACCAAGCTCACCCCACTTTGGAAACGCTGGAAGATAGCTTCTGTCTCCTTGTCAAGATGAAAATCCTGATTAAAAAACAAAATATCACAACTGGTAATTAGTCTTTGAGTAGCTATGACATTTAAAGGAAAGAGCTGAGGCCACTAAAATATGAGAAAATCAAGCCAGCAAAACCAAACAAATAAGACCATTTGCAAAACAAACCTTCTTGTTGAATATTGTTAAATTACTCAAGGCTGCGTTTAGGACTGAGAGTAGCATATCTTCTTGCTCCGTTATCTCAAAACTCCCCAATCCCTCAAAGTCCATCAGTACATAGAGACAATTTAAATCCATCCGCACTGTCATCCAGACTCCGTCAGTGCATCTGCCCCCTGCTACATCAAGAAGGGAGCCAGACAGATGGTTTAGTAAGTAAGACTTGCCACTGCTTTGTTTTCCCATTGATGAGATCACCATGATTTTTCCATCCCACTGACTCAAGACAGCATCATATAAGCCAAACCGGAGCAAGTTTGCGAGTGATATGCTATCTGCATAAGTGTGATGTGGAGGTATCTGAAGCCCATCAAGCAAGGGCTGTAGTGCATTGTTTTCAGCCCGAGTTATTTGGATGGGTACAAGACAGATAAGTTGACAAATCCAGTTTCCCAGCGGCCTTTTTTTATAAGTGGTGAACAAGACATCTATACCATTTGAATCCCAGCTTTCAGACATGATAACTTGAAATTGAATCCTGAGATTTGAAAAATCCTTTCCTTTTTCTTTCTCTAACCTCTCAATGAGAAGCTTTAAGTATTCTTCAGATTTTCTTTGCCCATCATCTTCTCCAAGAGTATTTCTTGAATTTAACAAAACATGGAAGGTAAGATCCCTGATACTTCCTCTACAGAGTGCAGATCTAACAGCATACTTATCAAAAATGTGATAGATATAGTCTAATGTAGCACAAGCCTTCTGAGAGTCCTGGTCCATGGAATAGTTACAATCTCCTTCTGAATTTGACTTGGGTTTTGCTAATTCTTGAAACTCCAAAACTTCCGTAGCCGAAACTAGATTCAACATATTAGAAGAAAGAAAGCCGCCAGGAACAACATTGGAGTACACAAGGTGAATCTGACAACCATAGTATACAAGCTTCACCTGGAAATCAAAATCATCTGCAGCATTTATATCCAAGGAAATGTTCTTCAGAAAGGACATGGCATCACCTAACATGTAAACTTTGAGCTCAAATTCTGATGCATCCTTGCTTTCTTGAGTAGTTTCTTGAGAAGAAGATGAAATGCATTCCTCTTTGTGATCTGAACACATTGTAGACGTCTGAAAAACAAAGAGAAAGGAACCATCCCCCGAAATGCATGCATTTAAAAAACCTGAAGAGAGAGTTATATACTTTGGTTTCATCAAAGGCTGATGATGCAGTTCTACCACCCTAACCCTGTTTGTGTCATCAACTAGAAGCAATTCTGCTTTCCCAGGAATACACTGCATCCATATTATACTTGTACTCCCAGAAAACAAGTCCAACATAATTTCAACACCTGTCCAGTCTATATTCCGGAATGATTCATCAAACCTGTATATTAAAATCTTGGATACCTGATCATCATATAGAGCCAGGAATCGGGTACATTCATCAAAAGCTACCAAATCAAAACCCCGTTTAAATGTGCGAATAGGATTGCTCCCACGCAGAAATGGTCCTAGCTTTGGGGACATGTACAAGTTCAGACTATTACATACTTTGTCATGGATAAAAACCAGCAACTCGCCACATCTCAGAAATGCCACCTTTTTTATATCTTCTATCTCAGGATCACAGCACACTAATTCACATGGGTTTGAGATAGATGGGTTAATGCGATGCATGGAATTCGAATTTAACTCATCTAAGTCTTTTTTCTTTGGTGCCATCTCTACAATCATCCATTGTATACTGGGCTTATCTTCTTCTTCACTTGAAATTCCCAAGCTTGCCTCCCAAGTTCCGAACACCCCATATGACCTTCCGACAGAGCACCTTTCAATATATGCACGTCTTCCAAGCACTCTTATTTGGGATAGATTTTCTTTTGTTTTAGTAAGAAAATTTTCCCGTTCATTTTTGAACTGCTGTTCCTGAAGCTTTACTGCTGCCTCTTTTTCAGATTCAATATTTTTCTTAAGAAGGGGTAGCATATCCTTCCTAATCATTGATAGGACAATTTGGCTGAATTCTTCTTTCGCATCTTTGTATATGGATGAACAAAGGTCTTCCCAATTGTTAATGGAAAAAACAGCACTGCTGAAGGACTCTTCAAAGTTAAAATTAGAAAACTTTCTTTGCCATTGCAGATATGAATCTTGCAACTCTGGTGAAAGGTCTGCTTTTACAGATTCTAATTCAGAAAAAATAATATCAAGGCTACCAGAAGTAAGAAAATTTTTCATGTCAGAGTTATCAAAATTCTTTACTTGGTCTAAAGTGTCATCGCTCATGAGGAAAGCCAACAGAATCTGTTTTTCAATGAAATATTTCTCTGTCTTCAAAAGTTTGTCAATAAGAGGCTGACCAAAGCTCTTCATTTGCTCTATAATACCAATGCTCATAAGGAAACCCAGGAAAACAATATTCTGTGCTACGTTTAGTAACTTTTTAGGAACTAGAGGTTTTATCCAATCATGGATTGCATTGTCCGAAACATGGATGACTTCTAAAATCCCCGATAACATATTTCCACTACTCCCAAATTGAAAAAGAAGTTGCTCACCTGATACTACCGGGCGTTTCCTTGCAGATTCACCTTTAGTAATAGGAAAAATCCTTGCCTTCTGGTTTGCATTGTGACTTTCACCTATGGGCCTTACTATAATCTCTTCTTCAAACAGAATCAGGCGGGCAGACCTTTCAGATCTTTCAATGATAAACACTGATTCCACCCCATTAGAGGGTTGAAATTTAATCTCCGCGCCAGAGAAAAGCAGTTTCTGCTTAGCCGAGTTGCCACCCCAAATAGTAACCAAGTGATGTTCCAATTGCTTGAACCTATTTATTTGAATAGGAATCCCCTCGGCTCCAATATGCTCCCTGTCTTTAGATGTTGAGTCAGGCATATATCGAATAAATCTGCAGTACTCAGGTAGAACCTCGAGAAAATTCTGCAAGATTTGTTCTTCTAATTCTTTAAGCTTTGATTGGATGTTGCACTTCCGACTTTCCCTGCGGCGACCTTGGATAGAATTCTCCAATTCTGTATAATTCTGGAACTCTGGCAATGCAGAATGCTTCAAAAGAGAAACGAAGTCTTCATCGCTGAGCCTAGTGAAATCAAGATCATAGTTTTTAGACATTTGCTCCAACTCAGACCCAAGTGCACTGGCAGTAACCTTTTTTAATTGAAAACTAGGATACTTTCTCGACGGTTTGTAATATGCAGTGAGAAAGGCACATCTGTGAAATCCTTCAGCAAAGAACAATGGATGTTTGGGCATTGCGAGACCCTCAGGAGGGGTCGTATTGATATAACTTTCTATGTTTACGTTGAACCCAGAAGAAACCTTGACATCATTTTCAGAATTTTGGACATGACTTATCTTGAGCCTCTGAGTTCGTCTCAGTCTACGAGAAGTGGTAGCCACAGAAGCAGACAGAGCTTCTATAAGGTTATGCTCTTCAACGCACACAAATATATCATCACACAAGTCGACTACATACCGTATAAAATTGCAAGAAACCTGTTTCGTTGATGCATCTTTGAGATGGGTACCTTGATGCCAATAGAAAACAATTATGAAATGCTTCAAAAGGCCCACGTACAAACCTGGTTCAAACCTGTCTTCCTCCATTTGCATATGGATGGAATGATCTACAACACCCATCTCTTTCAATATTCTACCCATAGTTCCCTCGTCCCCGTAGAAGCCAATTGTCGGCAAGGATAATTGATTCAAGGAGTTAAAACTGATTCTGATATCAGGACATTGGTTTTCTGCAGCATTAGGTACAATTCGATTGCAAAGACGAATAATCTGCTCTTCTGGAAGATGAACCTTCTCTACAAAGCTCAATTCCTGCTTGTCAGATACGATTTTCATGACTTGAAATAGAGACACATCCGAATTCTTGCTTGAGGCTTGATCAGCAGAAGTCTCGTTCAGTAACTTAAGTTTAAGGCCTTCAGAATTCATCAATGCGCTTGGGGTTTGGTTACTGGTAACTTTTTGTGGTAGTGAACCCAGCGTCTCATCTGGATTCAATTCTGAAGGACATTCAAGTGCCGAATTTATCAATGCACTTGGGTGTTGGTTACTGATGATAACTGTTTGTGGTGGTGAATCCAGTGTCTCATCTGGTATGTCTTTTGAATAGATTTCAATTGAGGATTCCATCACGTTACAATAAACATGCTGTAAGGACGTCGAGTCCTCCACCATCTCTTCATTCGCCACCCATATGGTATCTTTAGAACTGAAAATTTCGGGCGCGGATAACACTTCTTTATTTTTAGGTGAAATGGGGCTATTCTCTACTTCCTCTGTGCAAACTGAAATGCCCTCAAGTGGATTGAGCATTTCCTCCTCCTCCATCTCGCTTGGAAACGGATACCCGCCACCCATTGTAAGTAAAGTTAATCTGCAGAGAACAATAAAAAAAAATTGCTCAAACAAACTCTTATCTAAGAAACACCCACAAAAACACGTGTACTGTATATAACGATGCAGAGATTATTCCATTCAAATATGGCAAAGATATTGATGTACCAATTAGAAAATACACTCAGAATTCAACAACACATTTCAGTTGATTCAACTCAAGCATTCTGCCCATCTCCCAGTTAGACCATTGCGAGAAAAATGTGTGAACTACTGGTTATATCTCTGCATGGCCGACTAGAAGAAAAGAACCCTAGTAGAGGAATGGTTGCATACCCAGCTAGAAGAAAAGCAACCCAGTGAAGGACCAACGAATAGAAGCAAATGAGCAGATTTTGAAAGCATAACTAATTATTTTATCCCCTGAAACATACCTGACAGATTCTCGAGCGCAGTCTCTAACTCAATGCATCTGCCACTTAGTTCATCGTTCCTTTTATGTAAGTAATCTTTAAGTCGTACTCGCTAAGCAATTTCGACCAATGTCGTTGTCGCACGTTCAGGTCTCTTTGCGTAAAAATGTGTTGTAGTCCACAATGGTCGGTCTTTAGTTCAAATTTTCGTCCAACAAGGTAGTGTCTCCAAACCTTCAAAGCATATACTATGGGTAACAACTCCAAATCATGCGTCGCGTAGTTCTCCTCATGCCTTCTCAATTTCCTCGAAATGTAAGCGATCACTCGTCCGTCTTGCATCAAGACTCTGCCTAAGCCTTCCTTGGATGTGTCAGTGCATACCAAGAAGTCCACGTCCATGTCTGGGACCTTTAGTATCGGTGTTGTTGTCAACAACTCCTTGAGCCTCCGAAATGCTTCTGCGCATTTCTCGGTCCAAACAAACTTCTTTTTTTTCTTCTGCAATTCTGTGATCGGATTTTCTATCTTCGAAAATCCCTCGACGAACCGTCGATAGTATCCTACTAAACTCGTGAAGCTACGAACTTCTGGGACATTCGTCAGCGTAGGCCATTCCATAATAGCCTCGACCTTTGTTGGATCCACGGCGATGCCTTCGCTGGAGATGACATGCCCTAAGTAGTGAATCTTTGATTGATAAAAAGATCATTTGGACAACTTCCCATACAATTTGCGCTCTCGCAGACACTGTAGTACCAAGCACAAGTGCTCGTCATGCTCCTACGTCGTCCGAGAGTAAATCAAAATATCATCAACGAACACTTGGATGAACTTTTCCAAGTACTCGCGGAACACCCCATTCATCAAACTCATAAATACCCCTGGGGAATTTGTCAGTCCAAACGGTAAAACAGTAAACTCATAATGTCCAAACCTCATCTTAAAGGTGGTATTAGGGACGTCATCTTCCTTAATCTGTAACTGGTGGTATCCTGATCACAAGTCGATCTTTGAGAACATCGTTGCGCCCTTCATTTGATCAAACAGATCATCAATTCTTAGCAACATATATTGATTCTTGATCGTGGCCTTGTTCAATTAATGGTAGCTAACGCAGAGCTTCCACGACCCATCCTTCTTTCATATGAAAATAACAGGTGCACCCCATGGTGACACACTTGGACGTATCAATCCCATGTCTAGTAATTCTTTTAGTTGCATTCTTAACTCTTGTAATTCCGGGGTCGAAATCCAATAAGGAATTCTCGCTATCGGTTCAGTTCCCGATTTTAGGTCTATAGTGAACTCCAATTCCCTGTCCGGCAGCATTCCAGGTAACTCCTCCAGAAATACATCCGCAAACTCTCTCACTACCGGAAGGTGTTCTAATGTTTCTATCAATCACTTCTCATTTAACACAAGGATCGCATAAAGCTTGCACCCCTTGCACATGCTCTTCTGTAGCTGTAAGGAAGAGATGAACCTCAGGGAAACTCCTTGGTTCTGTCCTACAATCACACATCTCTATCCCTCGTCATTGACCAAGCTCAACCGTTTCGTCTTACAGTTGAGTATCGCCTCATGCAATTCCAACCAGTCCATACCAATCATGACATCATAAGATCCTAGGATCGTGACGTACAGGTTGGCCCTTGTGACAAACTCTCCAAGGTTAAGGACACAACCTGTAACCTTTCCTCCAACCTTTTGTTTGGCTCCCGAAGCCATCTCTATGAAGCTAAACTCATCATGTTCGACTGCCTTTACCTTAATCCTTTTTAGCGCTGCACCAAAAATGAAACTCTTGGTAGCACCGGGATCTATCAAAATACTAAGGGTCTGGTCAGCGATGGTACCTGTCATCTCGAGCACAGTCGACTGATGCTCTGCCTAGTGGTTATTCACTGCTGCATGAATCTGATGGGCCTTGCCCATATCTCCCACGGTAGTGGGTCTGGCTTATCTGGATGCTCTGGTCCTCTCCACAGGGAAATCATGCTAGTAGTGTGGCTCCCCACATGTCCAACACCCCTTCTTTGGCCCAGTAGTCCTGGTACCCGAAGTAGAAGATGACAGCCCACCGGCCTGGTACCCTGGTCTGTTCTACTGTACAGCCCTAAACTATTGTTGCTATGGGCGACGTTGTTGATGATGTTGTGGTCCCCGATAAGGTGTATGCTATTGAGGTGTCAATCACCGAGGTGTACTGAAGGAGGATCCCCTCTGGAAGCCATGATATCCCGGTGCACGTCTGGATGGTGTCAGATGTTGTTGTGCTCCAGATGACACCTGCCTTGCTGGTCTCGCTGGAGTCCTGGTCTGACCCCCACTGATAAGCTCCTCCTCTGTTATGAGGGCCTTCTGGACGACATCATGCAAGGTTTGAGGCATCAAAATCCTAACCTTTGCACGTATGTTGTCGTTAAGGCTGAACACGAACCTGTTGACCTTAAGTTTCTCAATGTTAAGGTGCAGAGCATACCAGAGCAGCTCCATAAAATCGGCCTCGTACTCGGGCACTGTACAACTGCCTTGTAATAAGGCATTGAACTCATTGAGCTGACACTCAATGAATTCTTCTGAAAGGTACCTCTCTCGGAACCGTTCCTCAAACAGTTCCCATGACACGTCTTCGACGGCCACGTTCAGTTGTGGTAGAAGCGTCTTCCACCATAGAAAAACGCTCCCCTTCGGTTGAAAGACCATCATGCGGACCTTCATGTTGGAGGTATATTCACGAAGTGCAAAGCACATCATCATATTCTCCAACCATGCCTCGATGGCTGCGTCGTCCGGGGCACCAAAGAACTCAGAAAATTTGACCTTCTCGAGTTCACAGTGAATGCTACCAGTACCGACCGGAGCGCATGGTGGAACCTCAGCGAGTGTCGGTGCCCTGGCCTCGTCTCTATCCAAACGGTTGATCAATGTCTCAGACATGCACTGAAAATATCTCATCATTTCGACCACATCACCAACTGCTATCTGCTCCTGTCTGAGAACATGCTCGTCTCCTTGGGGGTTAGATCCCTCAGGCATGGATGCTATTGGAGGCATCGCACCTCCTCCCCTAGCACCCCGTCGTCTGCCTCTGTGGCATCCTCTAACCATGATTACCTGCACGAATACAAGTCAACTAAATTAGTACATTATAATCAAATCATATCAACGAAAGCCGTAGTGATCCCAAGTCGCGGGTTGAACCCACTCTAATACCACATGTAACAACCCTATCGTTTAGTTACGACAACAAGCCTCTCATAACAAGTGCAGGAATTTTTTTTGTGTGTGTGCATGTGTAGAAGGGTAATAAAGACATTATACTCTACATCACAACACGACGTCGACACAATGCATGCAACTCACGTAACAACAACATAACGGCCTAACATAAAAGCACATCAAGCACCTGGAAGCAATGTATGACATTCAACCGACGAAAATAAGAATGACTGCCCGCCTGTCCTACCCTGCAATGGTTAGGACCTCCAGGACACATAAGAAACGCTCAAGCCCAGGTTCCCATCGATTTTGACCATTTAAGATCTCAGGGCTGGCGACTGTTCTGAGGAACAAGGAGGTGTCTGCATCCCACCCCAAACAAACAAGTCCAAGCCGACAAGCTAAATGAAAACATCAAGATCATCTAGGACCCTTCGCTCCACATTAATCAATTCTATAGATCTTTCAAGAATATTTAGAATCGGCCCTCTAAAGTATTTTGCAAAAGGTAGATATTGAAACACTTTATTTACGCCCATCTTGAAAACTATGATATTTTTATAAGGTCGCAATTTATACACTCTGAATTGTTACAATAAATTTTTTATGATGCAAGAAGTAAATAACTGACACCCATTCATTACATTGACATTCCCTTGCGCTCTAGAAGTAAAATCTAAACATTATGCAATACGTCATTCAATACCTTAATTTTCATGTGCGCCTGAAATAAGTAAGTTTAAAGCCATCATTCAAGAATAAACTAGATGAAAAAAAAACTAGATATCTAAAACCACCATTTACTACATAAATCCAAATGCACAAAAAACCTAAAATCTATGACTATCATTCACGACATACAATCCACTGTGTAAGAAGCGAGAAACTAAAACCATCAATACTGCATCCACATTGTCATAAGGCGCAAGAGACTCAAGTGTCTTGCCTTACCACTCCTTTATAACCCAAACACGCCTAAGTGTACAATGAACTTAAGGGATTTGTTTTCATATCTCTTTTAGAAAAAGGGCAACTTATAAGAATCAACATAAAAAGAAAAATGAGGGAAACTATCGACATTATTGTACATGCAAAACAAAATTATCATCAACATAATGTCATCCTTCTTTTATAAAGCAACATACCAACAACATGTGATTGGCTGGATTTCCCAACCACTTAGCCATGAATGTGCAACTAAGGTGAGGACATCCATAAGCCACAGGGTGCAAGTTAAAAAGAATCTAATCTTACTCCTTAATGGTTACCATCATTTATAGATGTGAAAATAAATAGGAAGATGAATATAATTATGAAAGTGAGTACTATATTTTACATGGGGATTTCTTCATATATGAATACCATCATTTCACTATGAATATAAATAGGAAATGAATAAAAATATAAAAGTGAAACCCACTCTCTACATTCAAGCCACTCTTACACAACTAGAGATAGTATGACTTTTAGGCATAAATCTTAGCTGTAGTATGGTTTTAAAATAAATTTTAAACTAAACAAAATTTAATATGGAATAATGATAAACTGAATTATAAATTTTAACTAGTCAAAACTTAATCTCAACTTGAGGCTCTTTTTATCTTCCTAAATATATATATTATTTAATAAAGGGCAGGGTGGAAAAGGTGCCAAGTAAAACTATGACTGAGTATTAGCTTCCCAACATTTAAACAAAGCACACCAGAATCAGGTTCAAGAGGCATGGTAGGTAAACACTAAGAACACCTTTAATGAGACACAAGACTGAAACGAAGGCTCTGGGCTCGGGCTTCGAAACTGGAACGCCAACAACCTCTTGGTAGAGCGTTGGGAAAATGATAAAAAGGTCTGTGCAGAAAAGCAAGGGAACGTTGTTGGCTAAGAAAATTTCACTGGGCAATCCCGAGATTCTGGCTGACTCCAAAACGAAGAAATAAAATCTTGTTCTAATGACCGAACTAAAAATGACAATTGTCTACTCAAATTAAAGGCAATTGCTGGGACAAGACCAGGCCATTAACGCAGGTGGTTTCCAAGCTGACGGTTGACTATACAATGGCAGGTAAAAGGGCAAGGACATCACGCAAGCATGCCATTCCATTAAGAGGAAATCGTCCAGGAATATTTCTACATCAGGGAGTAAAAAAATTAAACAGTAACCCATCTACCACCTTAACCCTGCACAGACTGGCCATTTAGCAATTAACGAGAATGTTCTGGCAGCGACTTAACTCAAGGAATAATTATGAGCGTGCAAAAGCATTCAGCCACAAAAATCATTCTCACATATACAAACTGAAAGGAATTTATGGTGTGATCAACCCACTTGTAAAATGTTAGAAAAACATTATAATCAAGGTACGTAATGGAGAAGAATGTGAAGTACGCAATAAAAAAATTACAGGTGGACGTGATACAAATTAGGCGTTTTTAGATTGTGGTGTTCAGAATCTCGTGTTGTTGTGAGGTGATTTTTTGGCATCAGAGTATTGTTTCAACTGTAATTGCATTAAACACTCAAGAACGACAGGCATTTTCTTACCTCTCTGTCAATGGTCAAAGAAAATAGGTAAACAGTGTTTAAAAATATGTGGATGCATGTCTTTTACAAATAATCCATGAAAACAGTCATAGCTAACAAATGTTATTCAAAAATTAATGAGTTGATTATCATATCGCCACATGGATGTTCTGAATCGTTGGAACGTTTTAAATCTCTCAGTTGACTTTAATGCCCTCTACTGTCCATTGATGGTGGGTTGTATAGGTTAGTGTTACAATTTTCAGGGTTACAATTTTCCTTCAACAACGCATCAGGCGCATGGTGAACCATCTGCCGAGGACAACCTTAGAGGTGAAACAACACAGTGACATTCCAACAAGGTAAAAAAAACGCACAGTGGAAGGAAAGGCCATGCCAACAACAATTTCAGGGTTAAAGAAACACATCCAGGCGCAAGATAATCATTCAACCAAGGACAAATAATCAGAGGTAGACGGCTAAAATGTGCGTCCTTCGTTCATCATCCTTGCACAGAAAAGAATGGCATTGAGATCCATAGGTCTTTTAACACTAAGGCGACGACCGTAGATCAGGCTCCTGGCCGACTGCTCAGGCAAGGACTGGCGAGCTAGGGACGAAGGGAAAAACAATCGCATGGGTCACAGTCAAACCACAGGGCTGTCAAGTCATGCGGGAACAAAGGCCATGGGAGTCAACAATCATCGAGCTAGGCTAAGCAAATTTTCAGTCATCAAATTTTAAAAACAACTCAGTTTACTGCTCCACTAAATACGCAGATCCAAGCAAAAGTCCTAATACATTCTACCATACAAAAATGAAGAGCGTATCATTGCCTGATCGTCCGCTTCGATTGGCCTCCCGTGTGCTCCGTGCAACTCCCGCTCGCCGACCGTCGAGACTTCACCAGTACCTCCCAGCCAATGCTAGGGGTACTCTTCTTCCCCTTTAGCCCCTCGAGCCGCAAAGGGGCCACACACACTATCCAGAGATTTCTACTAGCTCCCAGCTCGCCTCGCAAGGACGAGCTACCACTCCTCTCCGAGTTGGGTATCCCTAACTCCCACAAGTAAATCAGTCAAGTAGATATTTCTGCAACGTAACGTTACGCAAACAGAAGATGATCCTTCATCCTTCTCCTTTCTTCATTTTATAGAGTTTCGAACTTCCTTTCTTTCCTAAAATCTCATTTAATTAAAGTTTTAAAAATAAATTCCTAAAATTTCTTCTACGTACAAGTGTCACCCATCCCCTTCATTCCTCCATTATTTAATTTCTTTAATTAATTAATTATCTTATTTCCCTCACCCACCTAGAGTTACTCCTAGAATCACTCCTAGGTGTCCCCAAATTCCCTTACAGGTTTTAAAGGCTTTCCCTATTATGAAATTGCTAATTCAGTTTAAAAATAGAAAGCTCTTACATGGTAGATTCTTTACTAAGTTGGCTTTCTGCTTTTTCCCTTAAGTTCCCATTTTTCCCTTTTTATGTTACCTTTTTTCCCTAGTTTCCTAAATTTTTTTATTTTCCCTCTTTCCCCTTTTAATTAGAACTCAAAAAAGCAAGTGTGGAATTTAACCCATTTTCCCCTTATAGTATAGTTTAAATTATCACAAGATAAAACAATTAATTCCATCTTTACATTTTATATCCACAGATTTTATTTTTTATGAATAAATTAAATTTCTTACTTCCTTCATGTTACATGATTTAACGAAGATCATAATTATTATTTAAGTTGTTTTTTATTTTATTATTATTATTATTATTATTATTATTATTATAGAAGACAAAATTTTACCACTAGCGTAATTTAGACTTAGGCCTTAAATTTTGTACTGGGCGAACATTTAATTAGGGAAATTGTTTTTTAAAAATTAATTAACGTGTTATTCGTCTTAGGGCCATCTAGGTTCATCCCTCTATCATCAACGCGACGTTCCCTTCAGGACGCACTAAGTGCTCCAAGGGTGCCACTTGCCTCATCTGTTCCCTTGCGTGATGTGCCCTTCAGGACGCACTATGTGCTCCAAGGGTGCCACTCGCCTCTTGACTGACTTGGTAGACATCAATAACCCCTGGAGTCAACACTCCGCCAGGTGAACTTGTGGGAGACTAAGAGCCTCTAAGGAATAAGACCCCCACCTTATTGCGCCCCCCTTAGAATCATCGTGAGTGACTGTCGCAATCTACTCTCACGGCATCGTGGGTCCTCTCAAACTAGGTAATCATTAACCTACATTTCGAGCCACGGTGGGAGTGCTAGTAGGCTGTGGCAGGGATGCTATCCACACCTCTCCCTCAACATCTCTGGTAGTCGTGCGTGACCCCTTTACTCCATATGTGAGTCTGGTCGACAAGCTATCGTTAGCCTGCATCATCAACAAATCATGTCAGAACATATCCATATCAAATCATCCAGTTAGATGCACTAATATCACAGTAAAACAATCAAACTCCAATGGCACACTCCCTAACTCGATCCGGAGTCCAAGGGGTTCCATTGATGCCTCTGCATCTTCGAGGTCCAAAACCCTGCACACTCAGTTAAACCGAGTCAATAGCACATGTCTATGTCAATGTAGTAAAACAACATATCATCAACCCATAACGCCTCATAATAAAAATCAAAGTTTTAATAGCATAATAATCCGGATCACTTGCGAGCAAGTGTCCTCAAAGAATAAGTTTGTTCAGTGCGCCAGAGCGGGATGTTACAATGCCCCATGCTCAATATTTAACATAACATTATGAAATTAGTACATAAGAAACTAAAGCTCGTACTCTTTCCAATGCAATTAGTCTCACTTCATTTGGATTCTTTATGAAGACGTTATGACTATTTTACCCAGAACACCTGTTTATGAGAGTAATTTACCCAGAACACCTATTTATGACTAACTTTGGGACTAGTCAAAAAACCTATCTTCCACAGAGTGTATCTCCAAAATTTTAGTGAAAAAAGAGATGAAATTTTTACCACAGGTACCTAGATATATCTTCTCAATAGCATACAAATTTCACCATCTGAATCATTCTAGAAAAAAAAATTATAGCGAAATTGGTAAGATGGCCTGTAAATAACATATCTTAGAACACATCACCAAAAGACTTCATCCTCCCTTAAAATTTGGCCTTCTTTACTTCATATTTCCTCTTAAATTCGATTTATATCTCCTTGTTCATTAAAAAACTTGTGTGTGTTGAAAAATGAATGTATAATGAGATGTATTTATACCCTTTATGTCACTTCATTTTAACATTAGGGCCGACATGTAGTTTCTACTTCAATTCACATTGTCATCTTCAAAAATTCATTTCTCCTCAATCGTGAGGATCCACGTGGCGTGCCACATACCACCAGAAGCAGCACGACTTATACTATCAATCCATGGGTGTTGTACCTGCATGTTTAATTTCCTTCATGTCTATCTACTTCGATCAAATATTGGGTCCAAAATCCAATGGCTAGGGTTGAAATCAATGACTACAACCAATGGCTAGGGTTGACATCAATGGAAACAAGAAATCTTCCAACAAAGATGATCATTCACTTGCACATACCTTTAGGTTATTTGATATTTTTACTGGAAGTTATCTTTTAATATTAGGGTAATGTAAGATTAGGGTTTTATGGAATATTGTATATAGGAAATATTGGGGTTAGGATTGGGGAGAGGAATTTGTTTGATCAATCATATGGGATATCAATAGTGAATGACCAAATGACAATTCAATGCCATCAAACAACTAGATTCAAAGCCAACTACAGGCACTGTGAGCCTCACCTGCATATCGGTGTGGAAAGCAACACCGACAACATGACTATTCGTCTGAATGATATAGATATCACAATATGGGAACCTTTTAAATATGTCGATTCATTTGATCTATGGCTTATGTAATTCGTCATTGTAGGAATCATTACATATGGAATGACCACGGCTGTGATGTTGCTTATATTAAGCATCTTGATAGACACAATTGGAAAATTTGATTCTACATCCACTAGATATTTCTATCGTACTATCAACATGGTGATAATCATTTCATTTACACAACAAAACTTGGCACAATACCCATCTTGCATATTGATGAATGTCTTTATGTTAGTTAATTGAGTAGTATACTTTAGGTCTTGTGTAGTTTTCAATTATTGTGTTTTTTTGTTGTGTTTCTAGGTTGATATAATATCTACATTGGGATCAATAAGCATGGGAATAAATTTCACTATGAGAATTTTAAAACCCTAAAATAATTTCTAAGGATTGGCATACAAAACCGTAGAGATACAAAACCATAAAATATTTTTTAAGGATTCGCATACTCAAGTTTTAAAGTAAAGTGATAATTTAATTAGGAAATTAAAATAACTTACACACCACATAAATATCTAACTCAATAATGCATAAAAAGTAATGTAAACCATCAAATCCACAAAGGAAAGAACAAATTCAATCAATAATTAATTTGAATTTTTATTTAAATGAAACTTAACAAGAGGATTATATGTACCTTGTTGCAGCTTGGAACAAGGCCGTGTAAAATTTTAATGTGCATTATGATTTTCTCATCTTCCTAAATGTCTCGAACGTAGCCACTATATGGTCTTGTTGAGAGCCGTTTTGGTTCGGAAGATTTCTTACCCTAGCCACGCATTGCATGCTTGGAGTCGTCACTAGGTTTAGGGAGCCGAGTTTTCTTGAACAACATCCATCCATGTAGCTATAATAAACTAGGATTTCTTGAAATTTGAAATGTGTGTCAAACGTAACATCACCTGCGTTAATTGAAACGCCCAGCCATGGAACGCTTCAATCTTACATAAAAACCAAAATGAAATGTCATCCATGGAATGTTTCACACTGGCATAGTCCACTATTAAGTTAATCACGATTAAATCGAATCCTTGTTAATCACTTAATGTGGCAATCAACGAGTCATCACAGTGATTTCTTAATATGATTATGTAAATGTGAAAAAATAAACATATAAATGTATGCCTTTATAAAAGTCAAGAAGTTAATGGTTTAAATCACAACCCTTGTATTTATTGTGACGACGAAGAATATTCGATCCATATTTAATCATGTCCATAGAAAAAACATTAAGGATTAAAACCCTATTAAATGTGTTCATTTCAAATAGGTGTACGCCTATCGACGTAACAGCTAGTTCCAATTGGTTGTGCATACTTTTAATGCATATTTGTTTCAATGGTCTCAATATAACAAGGACAGAATGCATGGATTGAATCAACTGTAGTTGAATTCTGAATGGATAAATTCCCTAAGCAGCGATTTATAATATATAGATAAATATATTCCCACATTTGAATATAACTGTTTTTTCCTGCAATCTATAGATAAATGTATTCACCATATTTGAATAAAATCATTTCTTCCTAGTTTTATATTTTGTCAACATATTTGAATACAATAGTTTTCCCGGTTGTATGTAATATAATAGAAGCACTTTTATCAGTGCTTATTAGGTAAGAGTTTTTATGATCAATTTATGAAGGGTATTCTCTTTTATTGTTCTCTATAGATTATCTTTACTTACAATGGATGTGTTTGAATTATCAAGTGAGATGGAAGAAGAAGAAATGCTCACTTCCTCTGAACTCTCAAGGGAGATGGAGGAGGAATAAATGCTCAGTGTATGAATTCTCAAGTGAGATGGATTATGTTGACAATGGCATTTCATTCAGCACAAATGAAGCAAGGAAGAGCTCTGTTTCACCAAAAAATAGAGAAGAAATGTCCTTTGCACCTGATATTTTAGAGGAGTAGCCGACATCCTTACCCTCAGTTGAAAACCCTCCAGAAGACATTCTAGATGAGATCTCACCACCACAAGTCGTTATCATCAATAACCAATCCCCAAATGCATCGATGAACTTTGAAGGCATTCAACCTGATATACTGAACTACACTGTTGTTGATCAAGTTACAAGTAATAATTCCAAGGGCCCTCTGTTTCAAATTATGAAGATTGTATCTAACAGGTAGGCATTGAGCTTTGTAGAGAAGGTCCTTCTTCCAGAAAAATACATTTCGGGCTTGTTCAATAGAATTTTACCTGATGTTGTAGATAACCATTATCCTGATATCAAAATCGATTTTAAGTCTTTGAATCAAGTGTCCTTTCCCATAATTGGCTTCTATGGTGACAAGTGAACGATGGGTATAATATTGAAAGAAATGGGTTTGCTAGATGATTTAATTCATCACCAAATGAGGAAGAAAAGTTTGAGTCAGTCTTCTACATTGGTTATTTGGAGCAAGTCATAATTTGTTTCTATTGGCATCAAGAAGCCCATCTTTCTAAACTCTTAAGTATAGTTATGCACGTTCTATCCTCTATTTTTCCTTATATTCTACCAATCCATTATTGCTCGTTGCATATAACGTAAAGGATAAAATTGCTTCATTAATGCAACTATGAATTCATACCAAGAAGATATCATTTTACCTTTCTTAAGAAGATATTCTCGAATATTGCTCTCCCACCAAATCAATATTGTGTCTCCTAGTCAAAGAGTAGCTAGTTGGAATTTTGATACTACGTCCACGATTCTTTGAACCCTACAATATAATTAAATTTGCTTGATCCAATTATCCAATTTATTTGCATTAAGTTCTCCAATATATAATGGAAAAACAAATTTCACGTCTAATTTTAACAAAGGAAAAATAGAATCATCTCTCTAGTTGTTTTTCTCTGTGAAATTGAAGAGGAACTTGAACTTGAAGGAGAGGATGGATATGGAGGAGTTTGAGGAGGATCATCACCACCTCCTCCTTTACCTTGACTTGGGCCTTCTCCATTATTCCTTTGTCATCTATATAACTCTTCCACCATGGTTTTCATGTCGAGAAAATCTCGCTGAAACATCCTTTCAAAATCGGTGAGGTTTTCTTCCCTTTCAAGTTCCATTGCTTGCCTTTGGATGCACCTCTCAAACCAATCTTAGTATTGTACTCTTCAAGCGAACCTTCTTCGCGCTTGAGCTTAGACCTAGTTAGAATTCGATACCAACACTTATGCAAATCCAAACCAGCATACGAGTTAATCCTTGATCAACTACTCTAATACCAAACTTGAGCTAAAATTTATTGCTAAAGGATTAGTTTTAAACCACTAATTCATATTCTATTAACATGCTTCTCAATTTCCCGCAATTGCATTTAAAATTGTCTAATTCATTAAAGATCAACATTTAAAGACTAAAATTTAAAAACAAAACAGAAATAACACAGGAAATACTCAAAATTTTGATAACGGAGTTCACCCATATGGGCTATGTCTCCAGGTTATCTTCAAATGACAAGTTGATCAATTAAAAATGATTAAAACACATGATTACAACTCTTTACATCACATAATGGCCTTCAATATAAGAAAAATCACTCTCTGATGTTCTCGATGAAGACAACAATGACCTCTTCCTGCAATAAAATGAACTCGAGCTTTCTTATTCTCCCACTGAAGGGGATTCTTCTATCCTTTCCCAAATACAACATTCTCCCCTTTATATTATTTCTCAAGTTCATGGTGTAATGGATAAGATGCTATCTTTTTTCCATGGAGGTAGGGGTTCAAATCCCTCCAAATGTGCCCTCCTTTATTCTTTTTCCTTTCTTGGGAATGAAATCTCACATACCATGCGTAAATAGGAATACATATTGAAAGTTTCTAAAGAATATATATTTCAAATATTTTTTAAATAAAATTAACCTCCACATTGCTTATTGAGAGATTGGGAGATGTGCCACCAATGCTAACAAAATGATACAATCAGATTAACAAGAAGCAGGAAGAATAGGATCAAATTTTTGATGCTTCCAAATCTGTTTGTAAGCAATTTGGGCACTATTTTTTTGCAAAAATTGCAACATGTTGGATCGAGAGGGATCCTCCTGGATCATCTTAGTGGACATTTTGTAGACATGTGACATTTTACTTAACCTAAATTAGTTATCATCCTTAATAAGTTTGGTAGTGGATCAGTGTTCCTCATGGTTAACAATGTGTATTTTTGAGGTGGTAATGCATAAACCCTCTATAATAAAGGCTTCTACCATTGCAATATTCACACAAGAATACAATGCGGTGTTGAGAGGAGTTTTTCCCTTCATGATTTTCTCCATTATAGAATTCACATGTTAATATTTTATGTGCATGCCTTGCATCTTGTTTGTAGTTATGTATTCATTTATATACAAGTTTGACTATATCAAATATTAAACTAACATCCTAGGAGTAGGGCCAAGGTAAACTCAAGATGTTCAAGAATCTTAAACATAATAACAAGAATAAGTTAATGAAAGATTTGGTGAGACAATGCATGGATACATGTTGAAATTATTGCTTGTTCCACACTATATGGGAACAAATTGGTGGAAATTGGGATGATGAAAAGAATATTCAAAGTAATCAAAGAGAAATTGCAAGTTTTGTACAATTATGTATGGATTTCATGTAGAATCCATTCAAAGTAGAAAATGTATACCACTACATGAAAACTTCTCAGACAACAATGAATGTAAGCAACAACTAGTAACACCATCAAGTAGCCTACAAAAAGCATTAGGTATGCATGGGTTCTCTACTAACCACTGTAGATCTATCTCAACTCTCAAATATTTTGAAGTGTACTTTTTTTTATCATTTAAGATGGATGTAGACTTCTTGTAATCTAACTCAACTAAGAAATCACAATTTATGCATATATGTATATGTAAAAATACAATTTTGATTGTTGTTAACTCAAGTAAGAAATCACAGCTTATACATATATGGATATGTAAAAATACAATTTTGATTGTTGTTAAGATATTTACATTTGCATTATAACAATATATATATATATATATATATATCATGTCTATAGTATTTATATTTACCTATAGATTCAATATCTCTAATTTTATCTCTCTATATAGCATTTTTCTATATTATGTAAATACATATTAAATATCTCTTCTTCATATATAGACTTCTTGTTCATATATAGAGAGACTTTTTTTTATTTCCTTTTGTATCTATGTTTCACTAACATTACATTAATATTACTATTACCACTGTAAATTTATCTTAAACCCCAATATATTAAACACTTGATTGTAGAACACTTCACTACTCTCATTGTAATTATTCTTTATAAATATTATATTTTTTTTTAAGTAGACTATGATGATGTAAGTTTTACCCATGTCACAACATCTCTATCATATTGTGGTTATAAATGCACCTATGCAATCACTTAAATTGTAAAAAAAAAATTTGATAAAAAGTTTAAAATAATCTTAAAGAAACTAAAAATCTTACTAGTGTCCATGCCATCACTTAAATTAAAATGTTAAAAAAAACTTGGGACAATTCTAAAGGAGCTAAAAGCAATATTTCAAGGAAACAACAAGAGTTTTAGAATCCCAATAAACCTAAAAGCAATATTTTAAGGAAACAAGAGTTTTAGAATCCCAGTAATCCTAATTACAAGCTCTAATACAATCTCGTATGCACTAGAGGAAGTACAAAGTGAAAATAGTCAAATTGATCTTGTAGGTAAGTCAAAGACACCAAAATTTGATTTTAAGAATACAATTGAAATAAAAATTTGATTTTAAGAATACAATTGAAATGTGGAATATGATACATGAAAGCAATAAAACTAGGTAAGTCAAAGACACCAAAATTTGATTTTAAGAATACAATTGAAATAAAAATTTGATTTTAAGAATACAATTGAAATGTGGAATATGATGAACATGAAAGTAATAAAACAATAAACAATTATATATAAGAGAAAGAGAAATGGGTTCATTGAACTCAGTAACATAATTTTTGGTTAAATGGTAATTTTTATTGTTTAAATTGTATTTAAAGTTTTAGTTAAATGGTAATTTTCATTGTTTAAATT
>JZKD02S2131030.1:25929-45629 GCA_000966675.3 Picea glauca | reverse complement strand
TTGCACAACTTGAAAGTTTGGAAGGGAAAGAAAACCTTCTATGAATATTTATCGTGAATTGTGTAGAGATTGTGAACTGTTTCATGCTCCTTTTGAATTAGGGTGTACCTTTTATCTGGAATGACCAATACCAACATTGTTTTGATGATTTGGAGATAGCCTTGGTATTATATCCATTGTTAAGTCCACTAGACAACAATAAGGAGTTTTTCTTTATCTAGTTGCATCTAAGTCCACCATTGGTAGGGTGCTTGTCCAAGAGGATAGTTCACAAGTTGAACATGTGATATATTATATTAGTAAGCCTAGTCTTGTAGGTCCTAAACTACATTATTCACATGTCTAGAAGTTAGATTTGCCAGTGGTTCATGTTTTCCAATGTCTTATACATTACATTCTTCTTTACAAAACTATTGTTGTCACTAACTCCAACCTAATGCAACATATTTTGACTCGTTAAATCATTGGGGGAAAGTATTGCAAATGGATATTCATCTTACAAGAGTTTTATTTGAAGTTTTCCACTTCAAAATCCAAGAAGTCTTTAGATTTCACGTAGTTGATTCCTGAGCTTCCTCAAGATAATGAGAAAATCATGGTCAACGAGTCCTTTCAAGATGAGTGTTTGTTTCTCATTTCCTCTTATAATCCTTGGTATGGAGATGCATTGATATATATTCAAACCCAACAATTCAACCCTCAATTATCCAAAGATGAGTGTCAACATATTCACCAATAAGCCAAAAGTTATCTCATCATTGGGGATGCATTGTATTGTTGTGGTGTGGACTTAGTTTTGTGTTGATGTTTAGTCCATGAAGAAAAAGAGAGGGTTTTGAATGATTTCCATGCTAGAGCATGTGGTGGTCATATTTCTGGTATAGACATAGCCCCCAAAAAATTGTGTGTAGGATATTTTTTTCCATCTAACTTTAAGGATTGCATTAATTTAGTCTATAAGTGTCAACCTTCTCAATTATTTAATCGAAAAAAGCATGCTCTCCATTACACATTATGGTTAACGTTGGCCCTTCTACAAAATGGGTTATTGATTTTATAACATGTAAGCTTGTTTCTAGTAATGGTCAATCACACCTACATCATTGTGTCTATTGAATACTTCACCAAGTGGGCCAAAGCTATTCCTACTTCTTCCAATGATGGAAAAATAACAATGTTTATTTTGTTCAATCATATTATAGCTAGTTTTGATGTTCCTTTAATAATTGTGACTAATCCCATATCACATTTTCATAATAAAATCATGATTGAGTTATCCACCAAGTTAGGTTTTTGGCATGAAAATTCATCCTCTTTCTATCCTTAGTTTAATAGTCAAGTAGAATGATCAATCATGTTCTGAAGACTATCATGCAATGTATGGTGGGTAAACATAAGAGAAATTGGAACTTGATTCTTTTCTTGATGTTATGGGCCTATCAAACCTTAGTGAAGACTACCACTGGTTTTTCACTGTTTCAACTTGTTCATGGGGTGGATGATATTTTACCAATTCAATGTGAAAAACATTCATTAAATCTAGCCGTAGAATTCCTACTTAATACGTCTATGGAGGAAGAGCATCTCATTTATTTGTCCCATCTTGATGAACATTGTCAATAAGTTTCATTGGTTAATGAGACTCATAAGAAGCATATCAAATCCTAGTATGATAAACATATTCATCCTTGCATCTTCACTAAAGGAGACCTAGTTTTGGTTTATGACCAAGATCAAAAAACATTACGGGTGGGGAAGTTTGAACCTCTTTGGCATGGTCCTTACATTATTACTTGTGTATTGTAAAAAGAGGCCTATGAGTTAGTGGAATGTGAAGGGGATATTTTATCGAAGCCTTGCAATGGGCTCTACCTTAATAAGTACTATGTGAAAGAAAAAATGTTGTGTGGTTCTTTGTACCATTTTGCATTTTTAAAGTTTTATACTTTAGATTGTTTTCCCTTTTTGAATTTTGTTGATTCAATTTGTATTCTTATCATGATCGGTGCTTGATTTTCAGATGTCAATGTCTATCACATTCTATGTAGGTTTCATATATGGTTCCATCCATAGAACCTACAATATCACTTCCATTGCATGGGTGATCTTGTTGCTAACTAAACAACTTGTGAGTTTAGGAGGATCTCTCCTTGGTCCTGCAACCAACAGCGTTGTATAATATAGTACAATTACATAACTTCTATCTAAATCCATTTCTCTCATCATCCACATGTTAGTTGTTTATTTGGATTCACAATTACACATGTTGTGGTTGAATAATGTTTATACTGTGATAAATCCTATGCTTCTTCAGAAGTACTTGAGGGTTCAACTTCTTAAGAGATAGTTTGAGTTCATTACTTAAGACCATGTTCCTAAGAGTCTAAACAGGTTGGATGATTCATTGGATAACTATGTGTTAGATTGGAATCTATTGCATTAACATGAACATTCCTTTAATAATGCATGGAAAATACACATGGAATATCGATCACATATTTTTATTCATACGACATAACTAAACCATTAGAAGCATAATAAAAAAATATAACATTCTAAAAAATATCATAATTTTTTATAACATTCAAAACCCCCCCCAAAAAATCTTCTCTTTCTTACCTTATTCCCCCCACCTCTTCATATGGGGCTAAAAAAACCCATCTAATAGAGTTGAATGAGTGGAAACATTTGCAGGACCCTCTCTCCGTGGAAGGAGACATCTTCAGTGAAATTTGAGGTACATGTTTTGATCTATCATATAGCGATATGTTTTTCTCTATATTCTTCTCTTACATGATTAACCATAATTGGTGTCAACATTATGCCTTCAGTTTGATCCCATCATGTTGCAGAATTATCCTCTCTTATCTGCTACAAGTAATCAATTTTATGGTAGTTCCTACCCTTCAAGGGATTCTCTAGTTATCATTCTTCTTTCCATTCAAAACCCATCCTACATTATTCTTTTAGGTACAAGAATCCATATTTAGCCATACCACGACTTATTTGTTGAGACCTCATGTTTCTCTTTGATATTTTTCTAGCCATGTCTTGAAGGAGTTCCCTTTATTTTTGTTTCTTTACGGTTGCACTTTCTTATTGGCTCTTGTGTCTTGGTACACAATTCTACAATAACATTCACTTCATCATGCTTATTTCCATTGTAGTTACTCTCGACCTTATCCATTTGGATATGTTTCTTCTATTCTGCGACCTTGTATCCTTGGAGAATACATTCATAAGTGGACCTAATTTTTCCAACACTTTTTTTTCCATTTTCTTTGCATAGGTCTATTCCATGCACTTGGAATGTAGTTGCATTCCTTTGAGCCACTCATTTTCTCCACTATAACATACATCTATCTCTTTTTTGTTCTTTCCAAAACATGAAAAAGACATTAAAAATCGCAAAACATAAAAATCAAATGAGGGAAAGGATTTCAATCTATATTTGATTCAGTTTGAGTGGTAGCCATCAATCATTGTTTCGCTTGAACATAGCACTTGTTTGCATCATTATATTGTTGTTGTGATTTAGTATTTTCCTAGGATCTATAACATGATTTTGATCTTGTACTCCTCTGATTGGTTATCCTCCCAGTCGTTATGGTGAAAGATTCAATGCCTCTATTGTTGTTTCTTGATATCATTGGTCTTGTTAGTCTTAGTGATGCCCATGTCATTATTGTGTCATGCTATATGTTCAAGGGAAATTTTGAGCTCAATTCAACCATTCTATAGTTTGACTGAACTTTCATGTTGACCATCCCTATATCGTTTTGTACATGGTGGTTTATTTATTCTACAAAAAATTATTGGTTCTTATTTCATGTAGATTGATGTGGGATACCTCATTGCCCTCCATTTGAAGGATCTCTTCGTACAGACACCAAATCATTATCTATGAAGTTCGTATATAAAATTTATTAGTATCTTGGTTCTTGTAGACATTAGTGGTAGGTTCTCCCTGATCAATAGTGGGTTCACATCATTAGCCTCTAATTGATCGATTATACAAGTGTTCGACTTTTGACCCTTTTTTCATGGTTTTGAGATTGTGTTATGTACCGTGGGGTCCATTTTCATTATTGGTGGGTCCCCTTGCATATGTTAATGGTTTTCATCAATGATCGGTAATCAAATGATTTCTACCATGCTTGACATTTGTTCATTTATTCGCATGATCAAGATTTGTACAATCATATAGTTGGAATTGAAGACCTTGGGCTAGGGACATCCTCAATCGATGCTACCTTTTTGAGTTGCACAAGATTTTCCACTCATTGATGAGTACTTTGAATACCATTTTGAACTCTCCTTGGTTCTAAGTGTCTTTCTGACATATGCTTGACATAAATCCACTATGTATTTTTTGTGGCCACAGTCTTGCATTTTATATACTACATAGATCCACAATGTATTATATTGTCCTTCATGCTTATTTATATATCCAAGGATACACATTCCCTCCTCAAGGATGATTTATTTAATATCCCTCGACCGAACCCAATTGTAAATGTAATGTAAGTATACTTAAGCTGGTGAGATGTTTTGACATCATTTTGTAATGAACCTTTCATGGCATAGTGCGCGCATGCATTGCGCAGTAAAATGATATAGTGTGAACATTCCCGGATATCGTGGGTAGTAACTAAAGTGCACACAGTATGGAGGACAGTGAGCCTTGCGTATATGATATGTGTTATAGGCTGGTGAGCCAGTTATTATAAGCTGGGAAGCTTATGTTTTGGAATTAGGCCAGAGCACCTAGATGTTAAAGGCCAGTGTGCCTATTTTGTATATGTCTCATGTTTAATATAAAATACATCGTTGGGCGCAGACCGACCATGATAAAAGAGATGGGGGACTGAACTCCACCAGTTAGGGAAAGGGAGGGCCAACGTTAAGGGAAAGGGCTAAGCTAGAGAGCTTAAGACAAAATGAAATATTATATTAATATTTCTTAAAACATAAGTATGGATAATTATTTTATCCTAAGTTCTAAAGTTGGGGACAAGTGGACCAAAGTAGCTTCCAACATGACAAGTGTCAAGTTGGGGACATGCATACATATCGTGGGGACTTATCTCATTTGGACACTTTCACCATCATTCAAACGATCATATCTCCCATGGTTTATTCCATCATTCAGTCATCCAGTGAATGATTCCATGACCATTTTTCACTCACGTAGTCAGTTATCCTTCAGACATTCATTTCACTATATCTGAGCCTATTTCCATAACCATTTTCTGGTTGGTGTACCTGGTTAGCTTGTGAGCGAGATTGAAGAAGCGGGTTGTCAGGCCCATGGGAAATTGAAGAGGCGGGTTGTCAGGCCCGTGAGAAATTCTCTGAGCGAGATAATTGATGGGAATTGATTTCCTGAAGGTGCTAAACTGCGGCTATAGTGCTATGAGTCTTCCTGTCTGGTTGTTTCTGAAGCCCAGGAAGGGAATTGGGGTAGCCGAAGGACTGTTGAGCAGAGAAGGGGCACACTTCCTTGGGTGGGATAGACATGTGGGGAATGAGAGGTTGTAGGTTGTTAGTTGAGTGAGCACCTGAGACAGAGTCTTTCCTTTTGTTTATGAGCCTTTAGCCTAGTTAGGAACCCCTTTACCCGAGTGGAGTTTAGTCCCAACTCGAGGGTGACTCACTGTTGAGAGTGATGAATAGTGTAGTCTAAGGCTGGGAGGTTCATGGATAGTCTATACTAAGTTGGTGAGAATATTTCCAAGATAAGTACCAATCGTGTGATAAATTTATATGATGCATTGTTAATTACATGCTTATGTTATAGTTTATCATATGTCTCATTATAAATGTTTGTATGTTTATGGTTATTTCCATGTATATGCTGCATATATGTGCTTACTGTTATTTCAGTATGAAATCATATATTTATAGAACGTAATTGTTTGTTTATGTTATATGTAAAGCTTCCGCAAGAGTGTTGTATGTATATGTTATGATTGCATGCAGCATGCAGTTTGAAGAGACAATTTATGTAGCACAACTCAATTGAATACTGGGTATGTTACAGTATGTTTCATAGTGAGAGAACAAAAGTGTTCCCTCATGTGGCCTGGTCCTTTGAAGGCTGGGAATGTTACAAAGACGGTTTCAGAGCTAAGTAAAGCATCTAAGGAGTGGCATGCCTGACCGGTGTGAGGCCAAGGATGTTACAGTATGGTATCAGAGCTTCAGTTCCAACACTAATCCTGGATGGGCTGGAAAGGTTCAATTGAAGCGAATATTCACAGAAGATTAAGTTCAAAGTGACCAAATTTCAAGTCACAAAGCGTCCATGGAAAATTTTGGCACCGGGCGGAAAATGTTGGTGTGTAGGTGTGCACGGTAAATTGTGGTGTCATGCGGAAGAATATTGTGTGCAGATGCACGTGCTAAATTTATCATTGATTGGTGAGCACACACATAGTAATGTGCACATGGGGTGCGCAAGTATTGAAAAACACAAAGGAGTTTGGTTGGTGCATGCATAGTATGAGTATAAGTTGTCTCATGATAGTGTATTCAATGGTGCATGTAGATTATTGTGCGTGGTGTGGCATATTGAACTTTGGCATGGTGCAATGCATAGGGAAAAATGCATGTGGAATATCAGTGCGCGATACCAAAACTGTGCATAGTGGATATTTGCGCACAACGCAAAAGTAGTGAACGCAAGTTATTAGCGCGACATAGAAGAAATGCATAGTGGATATAGGTGCGCAAAAGCACAATTTACCTTGTGATGTAGCTGTGCACGATAAATATGGGTGTACAGGTCAAATTTTAGTGCGTACGAATTCGTTTGGAAGGCGATGAGTCTGAGTTTAATTTGCATAATGTTACAGGAAAAAGAAACACACAACCACATCAGAACATTATTTAAAATGAATTCAGAGTTGGTTTGAGAAGAAATAAATATAGTCTAAATTGTTAAGCCGAGAGCATCTCAGAAATCAATTCCGAGTTTTACATTCCTCCGATTCAGACAGATGGAAGTGAAATATAATATTATAAGAAAAGCATACTATGAAAGAAAACATGACTCATAACACCACCAGGTAGAATCTTGTAATAAATAGTCCAAGGTCCACTTTTGCATTTATATAATCGTATTAATCCCAAAATTACAAAAAGGGAATGATAAAAGTTATCATATTGTAAAGAGACCGTTTAAGAACAGGACTATCATCTCTAGTGCCCCTTACCTCTGCTACCATCTGACCAAAAAATGCTGAAATGTACTTTTATTTGAGGACTCATTTCAGCTTAGCGATCTCCTCCTTTAAAGAATCTAACCAGACCGATTGATTCTCTCCAACACTTTTGGCCATTTTAGCTATGGATTCCTTCTTCTACCGCTTGCTCCTTTTCCTCTTAGAAGCTGGCTTGTTGATGACTAAATCCTTCATAGTGGGATTCAACCTGACTTCCAACTGCGAGTCTATAACTGGCTCTGTGTGGAATTTAGTCACTGGAATGTGAGAAAGTACCCTTTCCTCCTTATTCGTAGGAAAGTCTAGCATGTTTCCTGAATAACCAGTCTCACTAGATTTAGCCTTGTCCATGCACCTCGGTTTGTGGATACTGAAATGCTTTTACAAAGAGCAGAAAGTCAAGCAATTTGGAGATTACTTCATTTATGGATAAATTGATGCCTCCATAATCGAGGATTGGTAGTTATAGAATCCTAATTATGAAGCACATACAGACTACGTACACGTGCAATGTGTTTCCATGCTTAGCTAAACCATTTCAAATGATTAGCTTTTGAGTTCATTATATGGCGACGTTCAACTGACATCATACAACTGTGAAGTACTGAATGAGTAAAATGGGGTGATCTGACTAGCCGTCTCCCATTCCATGAATGGTGGTTTTGACATATTGAAATATGTGATATCGCGTCTTGGCGAAAGTGGTTTTGGAAAAATGCCTTTCGCCAAGACATAAGCATAACTCAGTTGAATACTAGGTATGTTACAGTATGTTCCATAGTGAGAGAACAAAAGTGTTCCCTCATGTAGCCTGGTCCTTTGAAGGCTGGGAATGTTACAAAGATGGTTTTAGAGCTAAGTAAAGCATCCGAGGAGTGGCATGCCTGATTGGTGTGAGGCCAGGGATGTTAAAAATTATATATTATTGGTTCATTTTTACCTACAGGTACTTCTTGGTTCCTTGACCTACATAAATCCTTTTGAGTCCACTCATCAATAATTGGCATTGTAATGTATTTTGGCCATCAGTTTCTCTTCTGACCTCACACATTAGGAGGCATATGTTATGCTTTTATTTGGCACCATAAGCCAAGGAAAATGTAGAATACCAAAATATACTATTAGATCATGGATATTTTTCTCACATAATACTTAACTAGAAGAAGGATATCATGGTTGTTCTTTTTCCTAGGAAGAAGAGTGGTTGGCCACATTTTCCCTTAGAAGAAGAGTGACTAGTCACAAGTTCCCCATACAAAAACCATAACCATCCCTTAAATATTCAAAAATCATAAAGTCACGAGGAAAACTAAGAAAAACCAGTTTGTGAAAGCCAAAAGGATCGCATGAAATCAATGCATGGATTGTATATTCTTATTTTTGCATGCCATGCAACCTATCATTATCTCCTTGAGAATTAATAAGTATGAGAGCCAAAGCTAAGGCTAGAAGGTCCATATGTAAGTGTCCTTGTGCTAGCAATTTGTAGCAAGAATCCTTGGTCTTGAGTGTGTTACCATTGTTGAATGTTGGGGATAAACATTTGTGTGATTTGTTCCTAGGTGAGGACTATTAACCATTCACTTGGTTATATTTCCTTGATATAGTTTTGGATCGTGCTTTTTCGATGGAGGTATACTTAGGACTGAGGAGGATAACTTTGTGTCTTGGAGCTAGGAGTATAATAGTGAATCCCATGGTAATAATCATTGTTGTTACTCTCTTTCAATAAATATAGATATATCTTCTTTTCCCCCAAATCTTTATGTTTATGAATCTCTTTTGCATCTTTTATGATATTTCATAGATCTAGTTTAACTTGAGATTATTATATTAAGAATTTAATCATGCAAGTTTATATTTATCATTTTATGAAATAATGAGAAAGGAATTTCTTGTTGGATGATTGTGTAGGTTGGTGGTGAATCAATGGATCTATAACAAGGTCAATTGTAAGCCATTGGATACATTGGACAAATATTCATAATCAAACATGTACCTTCTTCGTTCTCATATTTACTTTTGAAAATGCATGCTAGTCTTAGGAGAAAGTAAGATTTTATTTATCTCTCTGTCTGTCACTAAAGTACACCCATTTAGTGGGGTTTTTGACTCCTTATCCATAGGTAGATTACCCCATAATAGAGATATGGAAAATTAGGATTGTTGTTGGAGAGAATAGTATTTAACAATGTGAAAGATGAACTAGTGTGTGGTTTAGAATCAACCTTAAGCACACATCCTTTTGGATTCATAGCCCCAACTTAGGGGTGGCCTATTTTAGAGATAAATAATGCAATAGAGCCTATATTTGGGTGGAAATTTTGACGCTTGCAGCCAATCAGTGCAGATTTCTCATAAGGATAATTGTTTTGTTTATTATATTTATGTTATGTTTATGTTGTGCATATTTTGTGTTTAAATGTTGTATATTGCGTGAGAAATCACATCTGTGAATGTGAATGGTTTCTTGATAGTTGAATAATCCTATTTGTCATGCTTCATGCATTCTTTAATTATTTATAAATAGTATCAAAGTTATGTTAAATTGATGAAAGATCGATAAATTTGAAGTACCCTGAAGATGGTTATGTTAACATTTGGTATACGAGTGTAGGTTATAACATTGGGGTTGTATGAGACGAAATATAGGACAAACATATTATTTTAGGTAGGGGCCAAGCTAGAGGTTGTATTGACGGTTGAAGAAAAAAAATAAATTTCTAGTAAAACATGCATTTTTGAAAAATATTGAATCTAAAAAAATCATTATACAGATGATGTCAATGATGATGTGGGTCAAATGGGTCAAATGACCATATATTATAATATTCATTCCACTACGCTAGCATCGTCAAATTCCTCAGTCCCCACCTATACCTTCAACATTCATTCGATGAAATACACCAATCTAAATAATGCTTAGCAACATAGAGGTGAAAAGAATAATAAGAAGAAAAATTCTACTCTTGGGTGAGGAACTACCCCTAGTCGAAATGCTAATGTAGGAGGAACTATTGAGTTGAAGAATATGAAACTACTTTACATGGTATGCATTGGAGATCATCCTACTCACAAGTTTCCTCAGATGGGTGACATTCACCAATACTTAGCCCAACAAAATGCCCAACAACAACCCATTTTCCTAACAAATCATTTTCCCCTGCAAAAACAACAAATGGTTGTGACACACTTTACACCTCCACAATGGGGAAATACCACAAACGAAAATGTCTATATGTGTGACCATGAAGTTAATAGTCATATTAAATCTTGTAATTATCATCATAATAAGAGTGGTCCTACTGATAAGGATTTGTCTTCATCCCATCTAGGTATCTCTTTGCAAATAGAGAATCCATCAAATGATATGGCGCTTTTCCACCCCAAAGGTGTCTTAAAAAGTTCTATGCACAACTCCAATGCACGAGTTGCTCACAATTACAATATTGTTGAACATTTGGCTCAAGCACCTTATTATATGTCTACCCTAGAGGTCCTTTAGAGATACCTTGTGTAACAAAAATAATTGTTGACCAAAATCGACAGAGCTGATCCCTTAGACACTTGTCTGATTACATTTGACATTGACTAGTGTCATCCAAGGCCTCCTCACCACATTGCTTTCTAGATCCAAGTATATTCATGTGGGAGACATATTTAGATGCATTGTTGATGAGGGATCCTCCATTTGAATTATGTCTTTGTCTTGTTGGAAATCCTTAGCTTATCTAGAGCTTATCCAATATAACATTGTGTTGATGGAGTTTGATGGTAATATGATTAAGCCTCATGGAATCATTCTCACTTTTCCATTTACATTAGGCGGAAAGGTTTTTCAATTGAAGTTGAAGTAGTTGATTCTCCTTTAGACTATAATATTTTGTTAGGACATAGTTGGTTCTCCTTTATTGTCTCAGCAGTGCTTCGGGTGAGTCAAGTGCTCGGTTCTTTCGCAGCTTCCACGAGAAACTGTTGTTTTCCCTTGTCCTCCTTTTCTTCTTCCTTTTGCTCTTATGTTTTTTATTTTTATTCTTTTTCCTCTTCAAATGAAGGGCCCAAATTTGGGGCCAAATCCAAGTCTCGCTCCCTCACTCCTTGAAAGTTTCCAAATTTATCCTGCCACTTCCTGGCAAGGAGTGATGCTTTTGAAAAAACTGTTGGGTCACCTCTGTACTACACCCCTTTGGCTTGGACACGACCAACGAGTTCCACTCAAAATATATTGTTGCATAAAGTTTATGCATCTTCATGTACACTGTTTGAATGACAATTTGGAAGTCATGAAAATGTTTCTTTTCTACGGAATATGCCTCAAAGAGGGCATTTAGTTCATTGTCCACCTGTTGGATTTGGATGAACTTTTGTTGTTGCTCCAGTGGATCCATTGTGGCTACAACTTCATCATTCAACACCTGGATCTTAGTGCACACATCCTACAAGACCTGGTTCTGTCTAATGATCATGCCCATCCAATCACTGACTTCCCTGAAAATCTTTGTGCATTCCACTGTGTACTTGTGTAGTGTTGCTCGGGCATTGCTGCCTTCCAGTACTATCTTCTTCATTTTCTCCTGCAGCTTTTGAGGTTGCCTCTCTGCTTCTTGATGATTCCATTGCATCTGCACTTCCAGATGCTCAGCGTGAGTGGAGAGTTGTGTCCATGCTCCTTGGAGTAGCTCAATGTGATGCTCTAGCTCGCCTGCATCGCTAGCTTCAAGCAGTTGGGGTTCGACCTTGCAAATATCTGACAAGGATTCAACAAGCCTTTCTTGCACTCTTTCTAGTCTGTTCTCAACCTGGACCTTGGCCTATTCTTCTTTCTATATTTATTCTTACACAATGAATGCTTCCTTCTTTGCGACCTCAATAGACCTCTCAGTCTGCTAGAGCATTTTCTCCAGTTTATCATTTGATGCTCTGATCAGTCCAAATAAGTGCATCAATGGACACTGTGCAAGGTCATCAGATGAAGGGGCTGCATCTATGGGTGCACGTGTCTACAGTGGAAATCCACTCGCTGTTGAATGGTTTGAGTGGGTCTCTACCTCCTCCTTTGTTGATGGTCCTGGAGCGATCCTCAACCTTAGCGCTGAGGGAAAGAGAGTCAGAACCTATGTTCTGGCTATGCATAGTTTCATCAGCTCTGTGCATTGCTGAGGGTTCTAGAGAACCCGCTCCATCTATTCTTGCGTGGATTTCGTGCTCTACCCAGGTGTTGATAATGGTTCCTTCTAAACCCCTGGTATCTTCTACTCGTTTCTTGTTTCTTCTTTCTACATTATGCTTTCTTGGGCACCCTCAACCTTGGACGATGAGGGGATGTGATGGTTGTTTTGGGTTTGCCACTCCTCCACAATTTGGGTGTCCTTTTCTTGTGTAGAAGGCACAACATGCTGGTCCTGGATGTCTGGGTTTGGGCCAGTCAATTGTAGGCTCTGCTCTGGTACTTCAAGGTTTGGACAAGAAATTTCTGGTCTCGACTTAGGCAACTCCTGGGTTTTTTCTAGGAGTTATCGCTCTTCTTTCTCTGGTTGATCGAGTTGCATCGAATCTAGGTTTGTGGTTTTGGGTGGACTAGTGTTTTCTGGGGGTGGAGACCGGGGTTATGGTGATGATGAAGGATGCTCAGTGATGATGGTGGATGGAAAGGTATCAAGCTCAAGGTCATCCTGAATATGGATGAAGGGGCCCACTCTGACCATTGCATGGGTATGGGGGATGATCGATGCAATGGGTTGAGGGTTCAAAGGTTTATTCGGTGAAACCCTATTTTTGAGCTTCTTCATCGCTGGTTCGGTAACAAACACAACACTCAAGATCTTGTTGACGTCCTCACCTATTAACACGACTTTATCTGGTAGTCGATGGAAGACCGATAATGTTCTTTTATTATGCTCCAATGTCTATGTCTCGTCTACCTCCTCAGAGTCTGATTGTGCCATATCTTCTTGCTTCTATGGCTCTCAGCCTGAGCTCAGTCCTACCCCTACTTATTTGCCTTTATTCTTTAGCAGCTCCGCTGGCAGAATATAGTGCATCCCCGACTTGTGTGGGTTGCATTTAAATTCTGTCCACGACATCACCTCTTTGTCGAAGGCCTCCTCGTCTAGGTAGAACGACAACATCCTTGAATGGAAGTCTTCCCTGCTAACATGCCTCGACCATACAAATGTATGATGTCGGTTCAAGATGAAGGAAATGTTCCTTGTGTTATAGTTCAGGAGCTCCTGTGGAATATGCAACCTCTTTGTTGTGTCTATCAGGCCATTGTACCACTTAGCAAACACTACGATGTTGAAAGCTGCATTCTCTGAATTCGTCTTGGACTTCTAGTGCTCGAACATCTTCTCCATGCATCCCTTGTCTGGTAGCACCGACGCCCTTCCCATAGATGGATTCCTCTTGAACATTGTGAATTCCATCAACAAATATCTGTAGGTGAAGGTTCCTCCCTTCTCCTGTGCTTCCTCGCATGCCGCTAGTAGTTCCTCTTGCAGGTAACTACACCAGTTGAACACAATGCCGTTAGTGCAAAAGTATGCTACTGATAATGCATCTAGCATGCATTCACCCTTGTAATATGATCTCATAACCTTGCTGTCTATGATGTAAAAACTAGTCCTAACTGTCTCTAGTAGTATGGGGTCAATTACTGCTTTGTGTCCCCCCCTATTTGTGTTGAATCTTTCATATAGGCTGGGATCCCCTTTATTTTTTTCATGCTTACCAGGACCCTGGAATCCATTCAATACATCCTCACCTTAGAGGGACAATCCAGCAAGTTGATCGATGTGTTTAGCATGGATTGGATACCGCTTATCCAACCAAAGACTTTAGTTGTGCACCCTGCTGATCAGGAATTTCATGCACCTTGCAACCTCTTCAGGGGTACCGAATACTGGTAGGTCTCTTAGGTTCATGATGGTCGAGTTGAATAAGTTGATAAATTTCATTTTTGGCATGAATTACATGCCTCCTAGCTCATCTGGAGACATCTCGTAGAAGACATCTATGTTCATCTGGGGGAAAAAAATTGGATTTGTTAAGTCAAGATCGAGGAGCTTGACCTACTCCACCTTCCCCTTGAGATCGCCCACGACCTCGACTCAGGGGTTGTAGGTTTCATCTGGTACCACATATTTAGACATGGCACTTTGAATTTGTGTGGCTCTTGACATTGTAGATTCTGAGTTATCACAACATCTACAGAAAGCTAAGGACTAGGGTCATGACTACGGGTTTCAAAATTGCACAAGCTGGATCACTCTATAGAATTTAGAAATTGTTACATTCTTTGAAAATGATGCATTCTCCAACGAGTTCTCAGAGCCTTATACTTGGCTTGGTGGGCAAGTTTAGAAATAAATACTATTCATCCTGATCGTATGGATTCAACTGGCTCTAAGTTGTCTGATGGGACGATTAAATGAGTTTAATTCTATCGGACGATCATGGCATTTACTTTGGCTATTTGGATAGGGACGTGGCTGGTTTCAGACCTTTCTGTTTGATGGGTGGGAATCCTGGCATGAATATTGATGGAATCTTCACGTATCGCGACTTTATGGCTTACTGAGTTTAGACGGGGTATCGTAATGGAAATAAAGGCTATGACTATACTGGGTTCGTGTGGTCACATGGACTCAGATCATATTCAAATTCATTCTCCCTTCGAACACAAAGGGGTTCCCCATCATACTAATGACTGTCATTAATGGTTTCTTTTACACTTTTGTTCCTGCACTATTGAGTCACTAGTTCTGTATAAAACAACACTTAAACAAAAAATGAACTATGTATCATGGCGCAACACTACACACATCAACTTTATTGACTGAATTTACAAAAAAGTTAGAAAACTCAAATCTAAGTATTATACATGCTCCCTTAGACTAGAGCAACAATCCTTTTTTCTTAGTTTTGAGACATATAGGGTTTCAAGTGAGCACCATTCACCCATCCTATCCAAAAAATACCATCCAGTTGCACAAGTATGAATGCTCATGAGGGTCAGATGGTTAGATCTCCACAATTATAAATGGTTCGTACCAATGCATGTGCAACTTGCTAGGATACTTTTGGTACTGACTATCATAGAGTAGAACCTTGTCTCCCTGGGTAAATAACTTGGTTTTAAAGTTCCTGTTATGCCAAGATTTTTTCCTTGCTTTCTCAACTGATTGATGGAAGTCTACTAATAACTTGGTCTCTTCTAGTTCTTGTATATCCATGAGTCTCTACACAACTTATTCCTCCTCTGACATATGTGTGATCTTTGCAACGTACAAACTTGGAGTGATGAATTCTACAGGCACCATTGCCTCTTTCCCATAAACTAGATGGAATAGTGTGTACCTGTGGAGTTTCTTTGTGGTTGTCCTGTAAGCCCATAGTACTGCTGGAACTCTGTCATCCTGATCTTCCCATGTTTCATAACAAACTTTTGTTAACCCTCTCTCCAAGATATTGTTGAATGCTTCTACTATTACATTGGTCTGTGGGTGGTATGGGATGCTTTTGTGATGTTTTATCAATAACTCTATTGTAAGATTTTATATAGTGATACTAATGAAATGTGCTCCTTGATCATTGGTTAGGATCATAGGACATCCAAATCAAGTGATAATATTCTCAAAAATGAACCTAGAAGCAGTATCAGTCAAACAGTCTTGAACAACTATTGATTTAAACCAATGCGTAAGGTAGTTAGTTGCGGTGATGACATACATAGCCTTTGAATGCTTGGTTGTGGGGTTTATTGGTCCAATGAATTCAACTCCCCACTTCTCAAATGCTTGTAGAGCTTGAATTGGTTGAAGTGGTAATTCATCTCGTCGTGATGGCTTACCTACTCTTTGAAAAACATCACATAATCTAGCATATACCTTAGCATCCTTGAAAAGTGTTTCCCACCAAAGCCCAGCTTGTAGAACTTTATGTGTAGTGGCCTTTCCTCCTACGTGACCTCCCGTAACTCCGTTGTGGCATTCCCATAGATATCCTTCCTTTCATGATCCAAGAAACATCTTCTGAGGATACTATCTAGTCCCACTTTATACAACTGTCCTGCGATCAACTGGTAATTTGTTGCTCTAACAACCATGCAATGTTTCTGGGTTGCGGAATATGTTTCTGGGCAGGACCCTATACTTAAGAAGACTTCTATGTCCTCCAATTACTCTAGTATGTCCTCAACATGGAACAAGTCTTCATCTGGGAGCTGATCATCGACTGCTCTGCCACTTTCCCTTGACTGCTCTGCCACTTTCCCTTGACTGCTCTGCCACTTTCCCTTGACTTCAAAGGAAAATTCTTGAAATAAAGACAACCATCTACAAATTATCCCTTCCAGCACAGGTTTGTTAACTAGATATTTCAATGCAGAATGATCGGTAAAGAATTTGAAATGAGAGCCTAAGAAATAATGTCTAAATTTCTGCAAAACATAAATCATGGATAAACCCTCCCTTTTTGTCGTTGTGTAATTGCGCTCTACCTGCGACAACTTTCGTCTCACAAAATATATAGGGTGATCCATGGATCCATGTCCAAGTTGCGCTAAGATAACTCCTAAGGCCATTCTTGAAGAATCTACATGGACGTGAAATTCATTTTCCCAGTTTGGGAATATAAGAATCAGTGTCTAAAATTCTTTATCAAATTCTGGAGTTCATTGGAACGCTTCAACCCTTTTTAGTAGGTTTTCCATAGGTGCGGTAATGTTGGCATATCTTCTGATGAACCTATGATAGTACCATGTGTGCCGTAGTGTGAAGAACAACTTCTTGGCACTCGTAGGCGGTGGCATATTCACCATAACTACAATTTTGGTTGGGTCTACCAATACTCCTTCTCGACAGACTATGTGGCCCAAACAATTCCCATGTGGTACACAAAAGATACACTTTCTGAGATTCAATGAGATCTGCAATTATCTACATCTATCAAACATTAGTCGTAACAGTGCTACATGTTCCTTGAGAAAACTATATATCATCCAATCATCCATATATACTTCTATAAAATTGTGAATGAACTCTCTAAAAGTTGTTATTACAATCCTGGAAACAACTGCAGGAGAATTCTTTAAGCCAAATGGCATCACATAATATGTGAAAGATCCCCATTCTGTTATGAATGTGGTCTTATTTTTTTCCTCTTCAACAATCCTAACTTGGTGGTACCGTAAAAATCCATCTATGAATGAGTATGCCTCCTTCCCCACAACCTATTCTAGCACCTCATCAATAAAGGTGTTGGGAAAGGGTCATGCACACAGGTAGAGTTAAGGATTCTATAGTCTTCATAGACTCTGATATCCTCTGTACCTTTCTTGATTTGAATAACTATTGGGCTGACCCATTCTTCTTCTTCTATTGCAAAAATGAGTCCTGCATCCAACATCTTTTCTATCTCCTTCTTAACCTTCTTTTTTACTCTAGGGTTAAGATAGTATGGTCTATGCCTCATAGGCTTGGATCCTAGTTTCAACTCGATTTTCATTTCTCCCATAACTCCTTTGATTACCTTCAACTCTGAAAAAGTCTTTGGGATCAAATCCTCATATTCCCGCAACAAACTTTGTATTTCTCGACTGGTTTTCTCATCCCAGTAGTCTCCCACCATATCTATCTTAGGTTTCTTTGTGGTCCCTATATTGACTTTACACAATTTTAATGCGTGATTGTAGGAACTATCAATCTGAATGGATATGGTGTTCTGGATCTCTATGTTCCCTTTTGTCTCTTTGATGGGTAGGTTTCTCAATTCCTCTAAGTCATCTGGGCTTTCTGAATCCCTACTAATATTATATCATTTTATGGGATTCTTGGTTGAGGGTAGGTGAGGGTTAGTCTGAAGTTCTTGGCTATGCTTGGCACATACCACTAACTTTGATTTTTGATTACCATTACCTATTAAAATAAATTCTTTAATCTTTTGCAGGACTACTTCCAACTCAGGGTACTTACTTGTAAATGAGAAGTCCTTGCAGAAATGAGCTGTCAGCGTCTGTTAGTTGCTGGTTTATCTTTTGGTTTTCTTGTGTACGAACCAATCTTTCAGGATTGGACCTAGAGAGTGGGGAAATACCTGAACCCAGAATTGAGAAGGTATTTCTGCATCTTTCCATTGTGTCACACATTGTTCGATATGTGCTTTAGGATCAAATTCTCCGTTGAAAAGTCGTGCAACTTGGAAATCTTTCTACATCTCTTATTCCAGCTACTCCTTGTTCTAAAACCTATACTTTCTATCTTTCTTCACATATTCCCAATATCTGAGGAAGGATTTATAAGTGTCCCACCATTTGGCAGGGGTGTCGTGGAGAGCTACATCTAGTAGTGAGATTATTTGATCCTCTACTACCTTTGCTTCCATGCTGAGCATAAAACTATTGATTCTTGAGGTACCCTCATATACTGGATGTTCTCTAACTTTAGTCCCAACCCATCTGGTTGTTCTGACAGTTGCACACATTCTTGAGAATCTTTCATACGAACCTTGTTGCAACTGTCAAAAGATAATTCTAAATCTTCGCTTGTTGATTGTATGCTTCTCCAACTTACTGATCCATCAACAATAGGATTTATATAATTGTCTCTTGTTCCTACTGTTACAGTGTATAACTGGTCCAAGTCTTATCTCTCCATACTATTTTCTATTGGCTATGTATATTTGGGTCCTATATATGGATCCAAGGGTTGAACTACCTTTATTCGATCAGCCTCAAAGGTCATGATATCTTTATTTAATTCAATTATTGCATAGCTTCCATAGGCCCAATCAATTCCAAGTAGTACAGGGTAAGGTTCCTTGTCTCCCATGATGTCAATCACTTCAAAGTCAACCAGTGTCTTTACTCCTGCAACATTTATTTCCACATTCTCCAGTCTTCCTATGGGGAAGATACAATATTGATTGGACATTCTTAACTGAATTGGGGAATATGTTAGCCTAGGTTTTCCTAAGGCTTCCCAGGTCTTCTTAGGAAGAATGTTCACAATGGATCCCAGATCCAACATGACATCCTTAATCTAAAATTCATCTAACTGGGCTACTAGTCTGAATTATTTTCCAGTTCATACTTTTCTTCTCTGCACTCTCTGAGTACTTTTATCGTGCATATTATCCTTTATTCCTTCTTCTTCTATGGGTTCTTCATTCCCTGGGAATAGGTATAGTGCATTGCACAACTTCTTTGTTAATTGGCCATTTCCAAGAATGTTAGAAAATAATTGAAACCAAAGGTCGACTATATTTTGAGGTTGCTCAGGTTGTTTTGGTATGACTACAGGGTTTCTCAATGCAGGGGGTGAAGTAGTGTTTTAGGATTAATCCGTAAGTGCAGAAACAAACCGATCTCCCTAGATCCACTTGGATCTAGAACAAAGCAGGACAGAATAATACTCTTTCCCTAGATTTAGACTAATGAACAGACTAAGAGGCAAGAAACACGAACGTACCTTGTGA
>JZKD02S2131019.1:17019-27912 GCA_000966675.3 Picea glauca | reverse complement strand
AAAGTGACTAAATTTCACTTTAACCAAAGTCAAAGTGAAATTAGACAAAAGTACGAGGTACAAAGTGTAATGTCCTTCCCTCATGTGCTAAGGAGGTAATAAGCACATGGGGAACACCTCCCAAGGTACAAAACTCAACACTTTCAACTCACAACAAAATGGGGTTGCAGAGAGGAAGAATCGAACCATAGTAGAGGCTGCCAGGGCGATGTTGTATGACCAAGATCTACCCATGATGCTTTGGTTAGAAGCATGCAACACAACAGTTTATGTTCAAAACACGAGTCCTCATAGGATCTTAGAGGACAAGACTATTGAGGAGGCATTCACAGGAGTGAAACTAGAGATAGGGCATTTAGGGATCTTTGGTTGTCCAATTTATATACATGTTCCTAAGGAGAAGAGGACGAAGTTGGAACCTTTTGGGAGGACGAGCATGTTTATGGGATACATCAAGACTTCAAAGGCCTACTAGATCTACATTCTAGGACAACGACACATTGAGGTTAGTCGGGATGTTAGGTTTGAGGACTTGGCTTTCAAGAGGTCCCGAGAGACCACAACAGATGGTGAGGAGCAGGAGGCTCCAAAGGTTGAGGAGAGTACAGATCCATCCAATACAATGGAGCAACCCTCAAACCATGAGGATTCAGAGGAATCAGCGGATCCAGCGGACCCTCCTAGTGACGAGGACATGAGGCCTAGATGGCTTCAAGATACCTTGAAGGATGTAGAAGGGCATGCAACACTTAGAGGCACCTTCAGAGAGAGTACGCCTCCACAGAGGTTTTCTAGCTATGTGGCCCTTATGAGTAGCATCATTGATTCCGAGCCTTCCAGTTTTGAGGAGACAACAAGCCAACAAGTTTGGAAGGATGCCATGATGGAGGAGTATCAGTCCATCATGAAGAATGATGTATGGGACATAGTTTCAAGACTAGAAGGGAAGTTTGTGGTGACTTCCAAGTGGATCTATAAGATCAAGCATGTTGTAGATGGTAGCATCGAGAAGTATAAGGCAAGGTTCGTGGCTAGAATGTTCTCCCTGAAAGAGGGAGTGGACTACGAGGAGACTTTTGCTCCAATTTCTAGGTATACTTCTATGACGGTTGTTATTTATCTTGCTTCGGTTATAGGGTGGAAGATACATCAGATGGATGTGAAGACACCGTTCCTCAATGGTGTGATTGAGGAGAAAGTGTACATAGAGCAGCGTCGAGGCTTTGAGGTACATGGGAGGTGCTGTCGCCTTATACACACCTCGGGTAACGTGGAAGAAATCTTCAATCCATTGGATGTGTCCTTGGGGGCAAGTCTTGAGTTGAGATACTGTCACTCAACACTCAACTCCTCCATCTAGGCCAACTCCTATCGAAGCCAAGGGGGATGGTCCCTAAGAAAATAACTAAGACTTGGGTTTATTTCTTGAAATCAAAAGATGAAGTACTCAGAAAGTTCAAGGAATTCAAAGCCTTGGTAGAAAATCTCTCCGAAAGAAAGATCAAGATACTCAGGTCTGATAATGGAGGAGAATACACCTCAAATGAATTTGGAAGCTTTTGTAGAGATGTCGAGATTAAGAGGGAGCTCACCACTCCCTATAATCCTCAACAAAATGGTGTAGCATAAAGAAAGAATAGAACAATAATGGAAGCAGTGAAGAATATGATCCACGATCAAGATCTTCCAATGCACTTATGTGCTGAAGCAGCAAGAACAACAGTCTATGTCCAGAATAGATTATCCCATAGTGCACTTGGATTTAAAACCCTCGAAGAAATGTTCACCGGGAAGAAGCCAAAAGTAAGCCATCTAAAAATATTTGGTTGTCCATTGTTTGTACACATTCCAAAAGAAAGAAGAACTAAGCTGGACCCTTCAAGAAAGAAGGGAATATTTGTTGGATGCTGTGAGGTCTCTAAGGCCTTCAGAATTTACATACCAAGTTACCATCATATTGAGATCAACAGAGATGTAACCTTTTATGAAGATGCAACACTCAAAAGATCAAGGAAATGTTAGCTTGAAGAAGTATATGAAGAAGAACCTGCAGCTCCCAGAGTTGCAGAACCTGTGAAAGAAATTACAGTTACCCCTGATGATGAGATTCCAGAAGAGCATGATATGATAGAATCTCAAGAACCTCCCCAGATGACGATCTCTCACAAGAGAAAGTCAGCTTGGGCAAGGGAACTTATTCAAGATGGAGAGAAGTATGGTGCCCCAGAAGTAACCATGAGACAAAGCAAGAAACCTAAGCCATTCTCTAGTTATATGACCTTGATGTGTGATCTCATAGAAAAGGAACCTACTTGCTTTGAAGAAGCCATTCAAAAGAAAGAATGCGTGGATGCCATGATGGAAGAATACCAACCTATTATAAAGAATGATGTATGGGAAATAGTTCCCAGACCAAAGAACAAAGATGTGGTATCTTCCAAATGGATATACAAGATAAAACATGCTGTTGACGAAAGTATTGAAAACATAAGGCAAGATTTGTAGCTCGTGGCTTTTCTCGAAAGGAGGGCATTGATTATGAAGAGACGTTTGCTCCTGTAGCCAGATACACTTCTATCAGAACCATCATAGCTCTTGCAGCCAAAATGAAGTGGAAGTTACACCAGATGGATGTGAAAACAGTCTTCTTAAATGGTGTTATTAAAGAAGAAGTGTATATAGAACAACCGCAAGGGTTTGAAGTTGAAGATAGAAAGACTCATGTCTTCAGGTTGAAGAAAGCTCTGTACGGGTTGAAACAAACTCCTAGAGCTTGGTATGGTAGAATTGATAGTTTCCCGACGAGCTTGGGCTTTACTAAGAGTAAAGTCGATTCTAACCTTTACTTCAAGGTTATGAATGATGAGCCAGTTATATTGCTACTGTATGTGGATGACTTATTCTTAACAGGAGAAGAAAAACTCATCACAGATTGTAAGAAGAAGCTCATTGCAGAGTTTGAGATGAAAGACCTAGGCTTGATGCATTATTTCTTAGGCCTTGAAGTTTGGCAGAGCCCAAAGAAGATCTTCCTTAACCAAGGGAAGTATGCAGTTGAAATACTGAAGAGATTTGACATGTTGAAATGTAAATCCATGAACACACCCATGGAAACAAAGTTGAAGCTCCTGGTTGATAGTTTGTCAGAATTGATTGATGCTAATACTATATAGACATATTATTGGTTCATTGATGTATTTGACGAATACTAGGCCAAATCTATGCTTTGTTGTAAACACCTTGAGTCAGTATCTGGTAGAGCCCAGTCGTGTTCACATTGTAGCTGAAAAGCATGTGATGAGATACCTTAAGGGTACATTGGATTATTATCTCTGTTATACTGGAGATCATGACTTTAGACTGTATAGTTATGCTGATTTAGATTGGGTTGGAAGTGTTTCTGATAGAAAGAGCACTTTAGGATGTTGTTTCATTCTGGGGTCAGCAATGACTTCATGGCAGAGCATGACGCAATCCAGTATTGCTCTTAGCACGACCAAAGTAGAATACATTGTTGCATGTTACACTAGGTGTGAAGCCATATGGCTTCGAAAGTTGTTGACATGTCTATTTGATCTAGAGATGGAAGCCACTGTGATTCTACGTGATAACCAAAGTTGCATAAAGATGACGCAGAACCCAGTGTTCCATGATAAGTCGAAGCACATAGAGATCCGGTATCTCTACATTTGTGATATGGTGCAGAGGGGAGTTGTAAAGCTCCAATATGTTGACACAGATGAGCAGGTTGCAGATGTGTTGATCAAGCCTCTGTCTCGTGTGAAGTTTGATTACTTCCGAGACAAGCTTGGTATAGTCCAAAAGGACATCCCTCGAAAGGGGGAGGGATGTTGATGATACAACGGTATCCTGACCAACAACGGGTAACTCCGTTAGGATTTTATATCCTAAGGGATTGATCATCCCTGGATAGATCCCGAAGGTCTGGCAAGGACAGTTTGTCAAAGTACTTGTGCATGTATATGCCAGCTATGGTCAGTAATGGTAGTTTCGTTAGGATTTTATATCCTAAGGAATCTCTTGATTCCTGGGCAGATCCTGAAGGTCTGGTAAGGACGGTCTGTCAGAGTACCACGTGGTAGCTCCGTTAGGATTTTATATCCTAGGGAATCTTATGATTCCTAGGTAGATCCCGAAGGTCCGGTAAGGACGGTCTGTTAGAGTACCACAAAATCTTGTTGTTGCACTTGCCTCATTCTGTTGCCATATGATGATGATGTTGTTATCTCGGCCTCGTGCCGATGATGTTGTTGTTTCAGCCTCGTGCTGTTGTTGATGATGTTGTATTAGCCTCGTGTTGTTGTTGATGATGTTGTATTAGCCTCATGCTATTGATGATGTTGTGTTAACCTCACGTTGTTGATGATGGTGTTGGAGATATTGTTGCCTTAGTGTTATGCTAGTTGATATTGATGCAGATGATGATGATGATGCTACTCCATCTCCATGCTGTGAATGATGATATGCAAGTCAGTGTTCCAGATGTTGATGATGTTGTTGCCCTCTCTCTCTCCTGATGATGTTGTATTGAGTTATGTTAGTAGAATACCCTTATGGTTAAGGGGGAGTGTTGAAATATTGTAACTTCAAAGAATATTCTAATAATATTTGAGTTATTATCTTATAGATCAAATCCCCTTTTGTGGATTGATCACGTCGGGTCTTTTATAAGACCAAATCCCCTTTTGTGGATTGGTCAAGCCATATGTATATGGTGGTATTTGTGAAGTCGACCTCTAGGTTTATATATTGGTTTTAATCACTCTTAGAAGAAGTTGGCCCAGCTAAGAGAAGAGACATAACCCTAGCACGTCCTCAGCTAGTATTTATAAGTGAGGATGGCGCCTGATTTGTTCACTTACTCACTCACACTTCTAGTGCGCATCTTTTGAAGGTAGTTACAGTTGCAAGAAGGAGAGAGGGGTGCATGCTCAGTCCTAGTCTTTTCTTGGTGGTTTTGTCTTAAGTCTTGACATTGTATTTGCAATCTATTATTGAGGAAGCTTTTGCTGGGTTTTCTCCCCCATGAGAGTTGAAGGAGGCTTCTTTTTGGTGATCTTTGGCATTTTTCTTGGTGGATGGTTTACAACTAGGGTTTGGCTTGATAAATACTTGGTGAATGTAAGTGAATTTCTNAAAGTGACTAAATTTCACTTTAACCAAAGTCAAAGTGAAATTAGACAAAAGTACGAGGTACAAAGTGTAATGTCCTTCCCTCATGTGCTAAGGAGGTAATAAGCACATGGGGAACACCTCCCAAGGTACAAAACTCAACACTTTCAACTCACAACAAAATGGGGTTGCAGAGAGGAAGAATCGAACCATAGTAGAGGCTGCCAGGGCGATGTTGTATGACCAAGATCTACCCATGATGCTTTGGTTAGAAGCATGCAACACAACAGTTTATGTTCAAAACACGAGTCCTCATAGGATCTTAGAGGACAAGACTATTGAGGAGGCATTCACAGGAGTGAAACTAGAGATAGGGCATTTAGGGATCTTTGGTTGTCCAATTTATATACATGTTCCTAAGGAGAAGAGGACGAAGTTGGAACCTTTTGGGAGGACGAGCATGTTTATGGGATACATCAAGACTTCAAAGGCCTACTAGATCTACATTCTAGGACAACGACACATTGAGGTTAGTCGGGATGTTAGGTTTGAGGACTTGGCTTTCAAGAGGTCCCGAGAGACCACAACAGATGGTGAGGAGCAGGAGGCTCCAAAGGTTGAGGAGAGTACAGATCCATCCAATACAATGGAGCAACCCTCAAACCATGAGGATTCAGAGGAATCAGCGGATCCAGCGGACCCTCCTAGTGACGAGGACATGAGGCCTAGATGGCTTCAAGATACCTTGAAGGATGTAGAAGGGCATGCAACACTTAGAGGCACCTTCAGAGAGAGTACGCCTCCACAGAGGTTTTCTAGCTATGTGGCCCTTATGAGTAGCATCATTGATTCCGAGCCTTCCAGTTTTGAGGAGACAACAAGCCAACAAGTTTGGAAGGATGCCATGATGGAGGAGTATCAGTCCATCATGAAGAATGATGTATGGGACATAGTTTCAAGACTAGAAGGGAAGTTTGTGGTGACTTCCAAGTGGATCTATAAGATCAAGCATGTTGTAGATGGTAGCATCGAGAAGTATAAGGCAAGGTTCGTGGCTAGAATGTTCTCCCTGAAAGAGGGAGTGGACTACGAGGAGACTTTTGCTCCAATTTCCAAGTATACTTCTATGAGGGCTGTTATTTCTCTTGCTTCGGTTATGGGGTGGAAGATACATCGGATGGATGTGAAGACACTGTTTCTCAATGGTGTGATTGAGGAGGAAGTGTACATAGAGCAGCGTCGAGGCTTTGAGGTACATGGGAGGTGTTGCTGCCTTATACACACCTCGGGTAACGTGGAAGAAATCTTCAATCCATTGGATGTGTCCTTGGGGGCAAGTCTTGAGTTGAGATACTGTCACTCAACACTCAACTCCTCCGTCTAGGCCAACTCCTAGCGAAGCCAAGGGGGATGGTCCCTAAGATAATAACTAAGACTTGGGTTTATTTCTTGAAATCAAAAGATGAAGTACTCAGAAAGTTCAAGGAATTCAAAGCCTTGGTAGAAAATCTTTCCGAAAGAAAGATCAAGATACTCAAGTCTGATAATGGAGGAGAATACACCTCAAATGAATTTGGAAGCTTTTGTAGAGATGTCAGGATTAAGAAGGAGCTCACCACTCCCTATAATCCTCAACAAAATGGTGTAGCATAAAGAAAGAATAGAACAATAATGGAAGCAGTGAAGACTATGATCCACGATCAAGATCTTCCAATGCACTTATGCGCTGAAGCAACAAGAACAATAGTTTATGTCCAGAATAGATTATCCCATAGTGCACTTGGATTTAAAACCCTCGAAGAAATGTTCACCGGGAAGAAGCCAGAAGTAAGCCATCTAAAAATATTTGGTTGTCCAGTGTTTGTACACTTTCCAAAAGAAAGAAGAACTAAGTTGGACCCTTCAGGAAAGAAGGGAATATTTGTTGGATACTGTGAGGGCTCTAAGGCCTTCAGAATTTACATACCAAGTTACCATCATATTGAGATCAACAAAGATGTAACCTTTTATGAAGATGCAACACTCAAAAGATCAAGGAAATGTTAGCTTGAAGAAGTATATGAAGAAGAACCTGCAGCTCCCAGAGTTGCAGAACCCGTGAAGGAAATTACAGTTACCCCTGATGATGAGATTCCAGAAGATCATGATATGATAGAATCTCAAGAACCTCCCCAGATGATGATCTCTCACAAGAGAAAGTCAGCTTGGGCAAGGGAACTTATTCAAGATGGAGAGAAGTATGGTGCCCCAGAAGTAACCATGAGACAAAGCAAGAAACCTAAGCCATTCTCCAGTTATATGACCTTGATGTGTGATCTCATAGAAAAGGAACTTACTTGCTTTGAAGAAGCCATTCAAAAGAAAGAATGCGTGGATGCCATGATGGAAGAATACCAGCCCATTATAAAGAATGATGGATGGGAAATAGTTCCCAGACCAAAGAACAAAGATGTGGTATCTTCCAAATGGATATACAAGATAAAACATGTTGTTGACAGAAGTATTGAAAAACATAAGGCAAGATTTGTAGCTCATGGATTTTCTCAAAAGGAAGGCATTGATTACGAAGAGACGTTTTCTCCTGTAGCCAGATACACTTCTATCAGAACCATCATAGCTCTTGCAGCCAAAATGAAGTGGAAGTTACACCAGATGGATGTGAAAACAATCTTCTTAAATGGTGTTATTAAAGAAGAAGTGTATATAGAACAACCGCAAGGGTTTGAAGTTGAAGATAGAAAGACTCATGTCTTCAGGTTGAAGAAAGCTCTATACGGGTTGAAGCAAACTCCTAGAGCTTGGTATGGTAGAATTGATAGTTTCCCGACGAACTTGGGCTGTACCAAGAGTAAAGTCGATTCTAACCTTTACTTCAAGGTTATGAATGATGAGCCAGTTATATTGCTACTGTATGTGGATGACTTATTCTTAACAGGAGAAGAAAAACTCATCACAGATTGTAAGAAGAAGCTCATTGCAGAGTTTGAGATGAAAGACCTAGGCTTGATGCATTATTTCTTAGGCCTTTAAGTTTGGCAGAGCCCAAAGAAGATCTTCCTTAACCAAGGGAAGTATGCAATTGAAATACTGAAGAGATTTGACATGTTGGAATGTAAATCCATGAACACACCCATGGAAACAAAGTTCAAGCTCCTGGTTGATAGTTTGTCAGAATTGATTGATGCTAACACTATATAGACATATTATTGGTTCATTGATGTATTTGACGAATACTAGGCCAAATATATGCTTTGCTGTAAACACCTTGAGTCAGTATCTGGTAGAGCCTAGACGTGTTGACATTGTAGTTGAAAAGCATGTGATGAGATACCTTAAGGGTACGTTGGATTATTATCTCTATTATACTGGAGATCATGACTCCAGACTGTATAGTTATACTGATTTAGATTGGGCTGGAAGTGTTTCTGATAGAAAGAGCACTTCAGGATGTTGTTTCATTCTGGGGTCAGCGATGACTTCATGGCAGAGCATGACGCAATCCAGTATTTCTCTCAGCACGACCAAAGCGGAATACATTGTTGCATGTTCCACTAGGTGTGAAGCCATATGGCTTCGAAAGTTGTTGACATGTCTATTTGATCTAGAGATGGAAGCCACTGTGATTCTACGTGATAGCCAAAGTTGCATAAAGATGACGCAGAACCCAGTGTTCCATGATAAGTCGAAGCACATAGAGATCCGGTATCTCTACATTTGTGATATGGTGCAGAGGGGAGTTGTAAAGCTCCAATATGTTGACACAGATGAGCAGGTTGCAGATGTGTTGATCAAGCCTCTGTCTCGTGTGAAGTTTGATTACTTCCGAGACAAGCTTGGTATAGTCCAAAAGGACATCCCTCGAAAGGGGGAGGGATGTTGATGATACAACGGTATCCTGACCAACAACGGGTAACTCCGTTAGGATTTTATATCCTAAGGGATTGATCATCCCTGGATAGATCCCGAAGGTCTGGCAAGGACAGTTTGTCAAAGTACTTGTGCATGTATATGCCAGCTATGGTCAGTAATGGTAGTTTCGTTAGGATTTTATATCCTAAGGAATCTCTTGATTCCTGGGCAGATCCTGAAGGTCTGGTAAGGACGGTCTGTCAGAGTACCACGTGGTAGCTCCGTTAGGATTTTATATCCTAGGGAATCTTATGATTCCTAGGTAGATCCCGAAGGTCCGGTAAGGACGGTCTGTTAGAGTACCACAAAATCTTGTTGTTGCACTTGCCTCATTCTGTTGCCATATGATGATGATGTTGTTATCTCGGCCTCGTGCCGATGATGTTGTTGTTTCAGCCTCGTGCTGTTGTTGATGATGTTGTATTAGCCTCGTGTTGTTGTTGATGATGTTGTATTAGCCTCATGCTATTGATGATGTTGTGTTAACCTCACGTTGTTGATGATGGTGTTGGAGATATTGTTGCCTTAGTGTTATGCTAGTTGATATTGATGCAGATGATGATGATGATGCTACTCCATCTCCATGCTGTGAATGATGATATGCAAGTCAGTGTTCCAGATGTTGATGATGTTGTTGCCCTCTCTCTCTCCTGATGATGTTGTATTGAGTTATGTTAGTAGAATACCCTTATGGTTAAGGGGGAGTGTTGAAATATTGTAACTTCAAAGAATATTCTAATAATATTTGAGTTATTATCTTATAGATCAAATCCCCTTTTGTGGATTGATCACGTCGGGTCTTTTATAAGACCAAATCCCCTTTTGTGGATTGGTCAAGCCATATGTATATGGTGGTATTTGTGAAGTCGACCTCTAGGTTTATATATTGGTTTTAATCACTCTTAGAAGAAGTTGGCCCAGCTAAGAGAAGAGACATAACCCTAGCACGTCCTCAGCTAGTATTTATAAGTGAGGATGGCGCCTGATTTGTTCACTTACTCACTCACACTTCTAGTGCGCATCTTTTGAAGGTAGTTACAGTTGCAAGAAGGAGAGAGGGGTGCATGCTCAGTCCTAGTCTTTTCTTGGTGGTTTTGTCTTAAGTCTTGACATTGTATTTGCAATCTATTATTGAGGAAGCTTTTGCTGGGTTTTCTCCCCCATGAGAGTTGAAGGAGGCTTCTTTTTGGTGATCTTTGGCATTTTTCTTGGTGGATGGTTTACAACTAGGGTTTGGCTTGATAAATACTTGGTGAATGTAAGTGAATTTCTNCCTCTCCGATGCAAGCCCAAGCCGGTGGTGATGGAAGCTGCTACTGCTGACAGGACAAGTCTGACGGAGAAGAAGAGAGATGGGCCCTCCAGGGCCATGCTCAAGTCACTCCTGCTCTCGGCACTCCATGTCTTGGACCATGTGGGCCTCGAGACATGATCTCCTAGTTATCCCTAGATATCGGGGATAACACTTCCCTTACTTGAATGGTTATAGTGTTTTACTTGCATTTCATTAATAAAATTGCTGGAATAAATCCTAGGAAATAAGCACATGTTGGTGTTGTTGACCGCCCATTTAGCACCGGTGGTCAACTCATGTGCCATGAAGAGATGCATCATCATATGCAGTATTGTTGAAGACTTTTGGTTCTACAGGGCTGTGTTTGGCCCAACACTTATTTTTGTACTTGGAATTTCCTCACCCCTGCGTGGGTTAATAATGTTATAGGTCTGCATGAGTGATGTCTAGGTCAGTTACCTTGGCATCGGTTCACTGGGAGAGTTCCTTTCATCGAGGGTTTTTTATCCTCAGGTTATCATTGGGCCTTCCAGCCTTAATGATTTCCCTTGAGTTTT
>JZKD02S2130986.1:0-37635 GCA_000966675.3 Picea glauca | reverse complement strand
TTTCAGTTGAAGATGCAGCAAACAAACACCTGATTAGGGCTATTGCAAGAATGGGTGCCAGGGAGAAAATGGACATTCCAGTTTATGAGGGAAATCTAGATGCAGAGGAGCTTCTAGACTGGATTAGAGCTCTAGACACATATTTTGACTATGAGGATGTCGAAGAGGACAAGAAGGTCAAACATGTTGTCATGATATTGAAGGGAAATGCAACATTGTGGTGGGATGAGCTACAAGCTGACAGACACTGCAAAGGCAAGCAGAAGATCAAGAATTGGGACAGGACGATCGCGAAGATGAAGGAAAAATTCATCCCCAGGGATTACCATATTACTCTGTTTCGAAGAATCAAAAACTTGAGACAGAAGATGATGACATTAAAGGAATATACTAAAGAATTGTACAGGCTTAACATCAGGGCAGGTCATCGAGAAATCGATGATGAAAAAGTTTACAGGTACATGAATGGCTTGAGATACGACATTCAGGATGAGATGAGCATGATGACCATCCGAACGGTGGAAGATTCTTATCAAATGGCTCTAAAAGATGAAGAGAAGGTGAGCCGAAAGCAGGGTCAAAGAGGCCAAGGTAGAATTCAGCCCAAAGGCAAATCAGTTGCTCAGGATAAAAATCAGAAACCCAAGGAGGACTGGAAGAAACCTCAGACTCGAACTGAGAGAGGTGGAATCTCACAACAAGGAAAATATGTTGAACAGAGAGGGAGCATACCGAATAGAGAGGAGATTATGCTGATAATAATATTTTTCCTCATACTAGAGGTAGAGGAAGAGGAAGAGGTGGAGTAATAACATACTTCACATGTGGAAAGAATGGGCACAAGTCTTATGAGTGTCCAGAAAAAAAGAAAGAAGGAGGTGATACTCACATCGCTAAAGCACAGAAGCGAGATATTGAGGCAAAGGATGTTGAAGGTGGAAGATCGTTGATGATGCAAAAAAAATTTTTGATGCCAGAGAAGGAGGTGGAGAGTTCAGTCCAAAGAAACAGACTTTTCCAGACTGCATGCAAAACCAAGGATAGGGTATGCAAGGTCATTGTGGATAGTGGTAGCACAGAAAATCTAGTTTCAACGGAGATGGTAGAAAATATGGAGCTAGAGACGATTGATCATCCAAGCCCATACAGAGTTTTGTGACTACAAAAAGGACATCAGGTAATTGTCGCTAAACAATGTTTAGTTGAATTTAAGATAGGAGGATATAATGATAAGATACTTTGTGATGTCATTCCCATGGATTTTTTTCATCTGTTGCTGGGTAGACCATGGCAATATGACAGGAATGTGATTTATGATGGGAGAATGAACACATGCACCCTAGATAAGAATGGGAGGACTCACATGTTGCTTCCAATCAAGCATAAGGAGGTGAAACCTGAAGTAAGTAACACTGTACTTCTCATGAGTGGGAAGGAACTTCCTACAGAGGTCAAGAAGAAGGAAGATCCACAATTCATTGTGGTCAGGAAGCCTAGAATTGTTTTGACCAGCAGAAGAGTGTATGATTTACCAGAAGAAATCCAAAAGCTGCTGGAAGAGTTCACTGACATAGTAGTGGATGAAATACCTCGTTCATTGCCATCGATTAGAAGTATGAGTCACCATATTGATCTCATACTAGGAGCTAGTTTGCCAAACAAAGCAACATACAGATTGATGTTTCAAGAGAATGAGGAGGTCAAAAGACAAGTCCAAGATCTGTTGGACAAAGGTTTGGTTAGGGAAATATTGAGTCTGTGTGTTGTTCCAATAGTACTCAGTCTGAAGAAAGACAGAGGTTGGAGGATGTGTACTGACTCGAGGGCGATCAACAAGATAACCTTCAGGTATAGATTTCCATTGGCAAGGATGGATGATCGGATGGATTGCTTGAGTTGAGCAAAGTATTTTTCGAAGATTGATTTGAAAAGCAGATATCACCAGATTCGAATGAGAGAAGGTGATGAATGGAAGACTGCCTTCAAGACTAATGAAGGGTTATATGAATGGATTTTTATGCCATTTGGCTTAACAAATGTGCTGAGTACCTTCATGAGGTTGATGAACGAAGTCCTAAGGGAGTTCATCGGAAAATTTGTCATTGTGTATCTGGATGACATATTGATTTTCTGTAAAACAATGGCAGAGCATCTGAAACATTTGGCTACAATGATGAGGAAGTTACAACAGGAGAAGTTGTTGATAAACATGAAGAAATCCTCATTCATGAAGACAGAACTCATTTATTTGGGTTTTGTTATTTCTGCAGATAAGTTGAGGATGGATCCAGATAAGGTGGAGGTAATCAAGAATTGGCCATCACCAAAGAATATATTTGAGGTGAGAAGTTTTCATAGATTGCCTAGTTTCTACCAAAAGTTCATTAGAAATTTCAATGGAATTAGTCCATCAATGATGGATATAGTGAAGAAGAGACACAAGTATTTTCAATGGACAGAAGAAGCTGAGAAGAGTTTTAAATTGTTGAAGAGGAAGATCACGGAACAACCAATTCTGGTGTTTCCGAATTTCCAAAAGACATTTCAAGTGAAGTGTGATGCAAGTGGGTTTGCAATAGGGGCAGTCTTGAGTCAAGAAGACAAGTTGATAGCATACTTCAGCGAGAAGTTGAATGAAGTGAAAGTGAAATAGTCCACTTATGATAAGGAGTTTTATGCTATTATTCAGGCATTAAAGAAATGGAGACATTACTTGATTCCTAAGGAGTTTGTCTTATACAGTGACAATCATGCACTGCAATTTGTGACTCAACAGGAAAATTTGAATCAAAGACATGTTAAATGGGTTGAATATATACAAACTTTCACTTTTGTGATTAAACATGTTTCTGGCACTACTAACAAAGTTGTTGATGCTTTGAGCAGGAAGTGTTTTCTATTGTAGGAGTTCAAAGTCAAAACATTGGGTTTTGATGATCTCAGGGACATGTACAGAGCTGATCTAGATTTTAAAGGGGCGTATGAAGAAATTGAGAATTCAATTCTTAGAGATAGAAGCCAATGGGCAGAATACATGATCTATGAAGGATTATTGTTTAAAGGTAATCAACTTTGTATTCCAAAATGCTCCATGAGGGAGAATTTGCTAAAGGAGAAACACAGTGGAGGAATGGCTAGGCACTTTGGTGATGACAAGACATTCGTAAAATTGAATGAGTCATATTTTTGGCCAGGAATGCGAGCAGACGTCAAGATATTCATGGACAAATGCAGAATTTGTCAACATTCGAAGGCAGGAGGCAGAATGCAGGATTTTATCAACCATTACCCATACCTGAGAAGCCGTGGGATGCAGTCAGCATGAATTTCATATTGGGGTTGCCAAGAACACAAAGAGGGTTTGACACAATATTTGTGGTGGTGGATAGATTTTCCAAGATGCAACACTTCATTCCATTTCAGAGGACCAGTGAAGCAACTCACATTGCGAATATGTTTTTCAAAGAATTTATTCGACTTCACGGCTTACCAAGGAGAATAGTTTCGAATCAAGACACTAAGTTCGTAGGACACTTTTGGAGGACCGTATAGAAGAAGCTGGGAACTAACTTATCATTTAGTTCAGCTTATCATCCTCAGATGGATGGACAGACAGAAGTGGTGAATAGAAGTCTGGGAGACTTGCTGAGAAGCCTGGCGACAGAACACCACAGCTAGTGGGACAACATATTACCACAGGTAGAGTTTTCTTATAACAACTCAGTTAACAGAAGCATGGGGAAGAGCCCATTTAAGATTGTCTATGGCATGCAACCGAGAGGAATTCCTGAGCTGAGATATTCTGAACATATTGCAACTAGGAGCGCTAGTGCAGAAGATTTCGCAGAGGTGATGAAGGAACTTCACAGCCAGGTGAAGTACTGATTGTAAATTTCGAGCCAAGAATATAAGCACAGAGAAGATAAACATAGGAGAAAACTTCAATTTGAGGTTGGTGATTTGATTCTGGCACATTTGAGAAAGGAAAGGTTCTCGAGAGGAACATATAATAAACTAAAGATGAAGAAAATTGGACCATGTAAGGTCTTGAAGAAATTTGGGGCAAATGCTTACGAGGTTGAATTACCCGATGGGATCATAATTTATCCGGTATTCAATATATTATATTTGTACCCATATAAAGCTGAGGAAGTAGGAATGGGAAATGAACAACCATAGGTCCAGTGGAAAAAACAAATGCTAGTTGCAGAAAATCCGCAAATGGAGCGCATACTGGAAAAAAGGGTCAGCAAGAAGACCAGGTGAAAGCAATACTTTGAATATTTGGTCAAGTGGAAGGGCCATCTAGTTGAAGATGCCAGCTAGAGGAATGAAGCAGAGATCTAGAGGCATAGACAAACCATACGTGAGCTCATGGACAAGAGCCCATGAAAATTTTCAGGCAAGGGAGTATGATGCAAGAGCATCTCAAGTGAGCCAGCACGGGGATAAAAGATAGATGGAAAAGCACTCAACACAAATTTTGAAAATGTCTTGAAACATTAATGAAGTCATCAAGTGGAGGCACACTTGTAAAATTTAAATGGACTTTGAGCTATCCTCTCTCGTCCTTAGTAAGTAGAAGGCATTTATGATAGTTAATGCAAGTAGATAGAATTTAATTCATAGATTAGACAGTTTAGAATGAGAGAGGGAAACGAGATATAGACACCCTCATTGTGTATTGTAACATAGAAGATAACAAATAGAGGGGAGTATGCCAATTGAGAGCATAGAACATAAAAGAGAAGAAGCAGAGAGCTATGTAGCTGAATTCCATGTACATAAGTTCTGGATTAATACAAGAAGGCTTTGATTCAGATTCATGGTGTTCAAATATTCTCTGTGTATGCATTTTTGAATGTTATTATTATGAATGTTTTACTCTTTCTGTCATGCAATTGTTTTTATTCTATGTATGAATGATTTCTTGTTGAATGTTTTAAATCTGAGAGGAAAGGGTAAAGGAATGAGTTTCAATTGTTTCTCTATCTGAGCAAGAGTTCCTACAAGGAGTGCAGTTGAATTGTCTGCAAGAAGTGCATTGACAAAGGGTTCATAGGTTTTCCTCTGAAATCTCAGATAAGATAGATTTTGTTCTCATTCCCTCAGAAGTGAAACTAGGCACAGGATCCGTGCAAGGATTGCGTAGGCTGAGTAAAGTATCAGAGCTACAAACCTGAGAAATTGTTGAAGGGCTACTGCTGCAGGGAGTGTGCAGAGTTGAAGGATTTAAATTCCTTGGAGTAATTAAGAATTTTCCGCAAGGAGTGCATGCAGGCGTTTCCTTCGGAACTCAGAGTTGGAGAAATATTAGAAGGGATAGAGTCTCCATAATCATCAAAGGAAGCACAGGAAGTTTGTGCATTGGAACAGTGAGAAGGTGTCGCAAGTTTGGGTCGCAGGTGGTTAAGTACTGTGGGAAAACACTTTGGTAAAAAGTTGAAGACATCCTTGAGAAGGAAAGAACGAACGGTCGGAATTCTCTGTGGAGAATTCACGAAGTCCCGCGAGCTATCAGATCTCACAAAAGAACAGGGGAGTTATGGAGAGAGTTTCAAAAAGTTCAAGCTCAAGGAGAGGCAAAACCGTAGATCCAAGCCAACTAGGAGCCGTTGGATTTAACTATGTATTTATATTTCGGGGTTTCGCGAGTGGAAGTCCTGAAATCTTTGCATCAGGACTCGCGAAATCACTACGTACAAAGTCTCGAAAGGCCGAAAGGATCGTGTGGGCCATAGGAATCAGCAGGGTGGACAGATGGCACACTATCGACAAGGGATTCAATTTCGTTGACCATTTTGGGGTTTCGTGGGGCGCAGTCCCGAAATATTTGCATTAGGGTTCGCAAAATCGCAAGTCCGAAGTCCCAATGGAATGAAAGGTTGTTGAAAAGTCAACCTGGCGAGCACATTGGAGTTTCGGTAAATCGGGTTTGGGGAGTCGAGGGGACGAGTTGCTTGACATTTTAACCCCCAAAATCGCGATAAGGAGAAATCTAAAATAGAGAGAGAAAAGGTCAAGTGTTGATTGTTTTTGGGTTTCAGAGATTGAGAGACAAAGCGCTTGACCACTGGATTCATGAAAGTGAGAAGTTCAATCTTTCGAATTATAAAGGGGGGGAATTTCTCGAAGGTATTTGTGGGTACAGATTTTCCTGAAAGGGAAATAGGAGAGCCATTTCTAGGAGCTCTTCGGGCCAGTGGAAGAGGAAAGATCTTGTGTGTGTGGACTTTTGACCTGCGGATTGGGAGGGCTGCGCTAAATAGTTGAGTTCCTTTATTCAATTCAAGATCCTACTTTTTTTTAAGGAAGCTAGCATGGTGTTAAATAGATCTAAAACGATGAAATAAACAATAAGTTATATAGTTGAGCAGGAGGGAACTCTTGAAATCCTTTTGCAAAAATACATTACATAACTCATCCAGTTTGAGACAATTAAATACCCCTTACTGTGTAGTATCCAATGAAAGTAAATACTCCCCAAAAATGGGTTACTCTTACGATTTTGAAACCAGAACAGAAACTGCATTGATAATAGAAAGATTGGAAAGGACTATGCCTTCCTCTAGAACCAAAAGGATGAGACAGAGAAGGTTACGGGCACAAAACCTGAATACCTTGGTTTCCATGGAAGAGCATGGAGATTTGGTACCATACTGTTGCGAAAACTATGGAAAAGAATACCATCGAAACATTAGGACATTACAACAGAAAGATGAATAAAAATAACTATAGAATATCACTTAAATAGATCCTGTATTTATCTATGAATTGTCAAGAGTGTGCTCCTTTCTAGTAGTGGTCGTTCCCAAAAATGAATGGGGAGGAGTGATTTTCAGTAAGACTGATGGGTACCGTCACATCAAATAGGGTCCCATATTTAGATCAATATCCAGTTCCAGAAAAAGATTATGCAAGAAAATATGATTCTCATAATTAAAATAACCTTTTCAATACCAAACCTCTAAAACACTATATAGTGGATGAATATGCTCTAGTTACTGAGGTGAAAATGAAGTCAAATATTTTACTATACCATATCCTTATAAGTTAATAAAATTCAAAACAAGTTGATTCCAAAATTACCAAATTTTTAATATGCGGACGGATCATAAGATTAACAAAAGAAATATTTGGATAACAGCATGCGGTAAGACAGTGCAGGATCCGCAAGGAATTGTCAGTACAACTGCAGTCCTAGATAATGAATATATGAAGGGACTATCCATCTTTTCCCGGGGATTACGGGTGATGGGTAGAAAGGCTTTACTCAATACCATTCACAAAAAGTCCACCAAGAAAATTTTATAAAGTCTGCAAACGAAAGTTCATTCAGTAAGGACAGAGCTACACTGCAATAATAGAAATTTCCTTCCACATACTTTTAACCTCTAGAATTCGGGAAAGGTGTTGCGAAAAATTAATGCCAAAACGTTGTTATAGAAATAGTAAAAGAGAGTGGTACGAGTGATCCCTAAAGGAAATGCTCACGAAGTACTGGCAAAGCATCAAAATGAGACACCAAACCCTTCAAACCACCTTGAACAGAGGATGTGTCGATAATAGAAACTAACTATTCGGAAGGGAGGAAAATTATAGAACCCTTTTCCCCTAAGATTTAATAGTAAGGGAGTAGTTAACCACAGTCAGAAACAACCACTAAGTCACATGGATTAGTCCATGGCAATTCCAAAGGAAGTAGAACTCGCTTTGAAATCCACAACTAGAGATCTAGGAATAAAGTGAAAACTTACCAGTTGGTGAGATAGAGGTGTCGCCTCCATCAAAGAAAATCCTCGCAGTGGTGTTCCCTTCACCGAGGATTCAATATCATAGAGCTAGTTTTAGGAGGACCTCTCATGGCAAAAGAAATGTTCGGCGAACTAGAAAACCCTTACCTTGAAGATTAAAGGCTATGGGTACAAAAGGCCAAGTGATGTGACAGAATTTGTGCGCCCTTGATGGTTAACCTATTAGGTAATGGCCTCGACATTGTCATATGCCTTACCCCTATTTAATTCCCTTTCTAGGATTAAATGCTCATCAAACCTACCTCTCCCTTGACATTCAGTGGTCTACGAATTAATGGATTGCCTTTGTGACTCATAGGAACCTCTAACCCTAAAGTACCATGATCATAGTTAACACAGTGATCAGTTGACATTACAGTTGGATAGGTGGTGCGGAGTGGGATGGCCAAATGGGCAGAGGGTGATCGTAGATTCATACTCTGAGTTACCTGGGAGGCCTTAACTAACCACTAACCATATCCTGATGCAACTTTCATTAAAGTGGTCTATTTACATTGTATTAAAACATTACGAGGAGGAATATAATATAACCCCACTCTTACCTAAGTCATTTTGGATCGTGCTTAGCTTAGATATGTGTATAGTCTAATGTAGAAGGCTTAGACCAGAAGCCCCAAAATTTTTGTAGGTTAAACCTTTGGTAATGGTTATAGAGTACATCGATAGTAAATTTACTATAATCATGGGACTTTAAGTAAACTTTAAAAAATGGTGTAGGCATTTTCTTATATCGTCATTTTTGAAACTTTAAATTTGGGTGTTAATAAAAGTCGACGATAGTGAGGACTCTAGAACCTCTTCAGAATCAAGCAATATAATAAATAGCCTACTACTCTTAAACATCAAAGCTATTCAAAGATGAGTGTATAAGTAAAAGGGAATATTCATTTTTATTTTATTTTGAGGTTTATTACATAAGGTATCAGACAAAAAGGTTACAACACTGGACCTGAAAAGGGCCACATTAGTTGTTTAACATATATTACAATCTATGCAAAAATAATAAACCTTTTTGTTACAGACAAAAAACCTTTTCATTTGTGTGAGTTATGGCAGCTTAGGATGATGCAGAAATTAGGATGGAAGGAAATCCGGAGCAGAGACCTCTAGGAGATCCAAGACAGAATAGTGATGAAATCTCACCCGCGAAAGTGTTTGAAACAATGAGGAACATTATCGTTGAACTGCAGGTTTTCAAATCCGACAACGATAAACTGAAGAAAGCACTGCAGGAATAGAAAGGCATAAACGAAGTCCTGCTGCACAGTATAGTGACCAAGAAAATCCCAAGGGACGATGACCATGACAAGGAAGCTAGAAAGAGAGCCTCCAATAAATCTAGGCTAGAAACAAAAAAGGGAGACAATTCATCTAAAGGAATACCTTCAGCTGAAGACAAATTTAAAAAAGGAAAGAAAAGAAAATAAGTAGACCACCTTGAAGGAGAATTTAAAAAGATTAAACCAACTACCTTTGACAGATAATCCAGAATAGAAGAGTAAGTTGAAGCGTGGTTGTTGGACATCAAAAAATACTTCCAGATATACAACTACTCCAGCAATATGAAGGTCAGAATGGCCATCTACAATCTGAAAGAGAAGGCTAGCATTTGGTGGAAAGATTTGAAATTGGCCAAAGGCCTAAAGGAGAAACTGTTGGAACGGTATGACTTTAAGAAGTATTTCTAAAAACATTACCTTTCTGAAAGCTATTATGAAAGGAAAACAAAATAATTTTATGAGTTACGACTTGGAAAGATGATGATGGGAGACCTTATAAATAAATTTCTGGAATTACTAAGGTTCGTACCATACATCCGGGAGGATAAGTTAAAAATCTAGTGATTCTTAAGTTGTTTACCGCAGACCTATAGGGACATAATTAAGTTTGAGAAACCCAAATCCTTAAGTAAAGTATTCAGGAAAGAACGAATGTGCTACGATCAATATAAACAATGAGTAGAGTTTCCCAAATCCTGGAAGGATAAGAAGCAAGATCATAGGAACCAACAGAAGAAGGGATACCAGTCAAATCTGTATCCAAATGCAGGAAAAAGATTTCCAAGAAAGTATTTTCACTCCAACCATATAAATATGCAAGGCAACATTAAATCAGTAAACCTCGGAATGAATAAGTCTAGGGATAGCCCCCGCGAACCACTAAAGTGTTGGGAATGTGGAGAACCTCATCTAAGGAGGAACTGTCCTCATTTAAGTACAACAAATAGAACTGTTGCTCATAATTTACAGGAAGCCTCGACGGTGGGAGACATGGCCAGAAGCTTGCATCGGATTAATGCAGCCATAGATGGCTGGCAATATGACCACCAATCCTTCGTGGTAGAAATCGAAGGTAAAATCAATAACACCCAAATTTCTATTTTAATTGATCCTAGAGCTACATTAAGTTATATCACTCCAGGAGTAGTAGAGTCAAATAAGCTTAAGAGGACAAAACACGCAAAATCATGGCTAGTATAGTTATCAACGAGAACAAAAAGGAAAGTGGTTGACTTTATTTCTAATTTTGAATTCAACTTAGATGGTCAAAACATAAAAATAAATCTAAATATTCTACCACTAGGATCATATGATATGATCAACGGAATGGATTGGTTGGAAAGAAACAAAGCAGTTCTAGATTTTTATACAAAGACACTTAACTATAAAGATGATTGTGACACTACTAGAACAACCCAAGGTATACCAAAACCAATATTTGTTAGACAAGTTACATCAATGAAGTTCAAGAAATGTATGAGAAAGGAGTGTCAATCTTATGCCATCCAAGTAATGAATATGTAAGAAAAAGAAGATAAGTCGAAGCTAGAAGATTTTACTATCCTGTGTGAGTTTAGAGACATGTTTGTTGATGAGATACCAGAATTACCTCCTAGAAAGGAAATAGAATTCTCCATAGACCTACTATCGGGGTCAACCCCTATCTCAAAAGCACCTTACCGAATGAGATTACCTGAATTGATAGAACTAAAGATACAACTGTAGGAATTGTTGGACAAAAAGTATATCAGACCCAGTGTTTCACCATGGGGAGCATCGGTCCTCTTTGTGAAAAGGAAAGATGGTACTCTAAGACTATGTATCAACTATAGACAATTGAATAAATAGACTATTAATAATAGGTATCCCTTACCTAGCATAAATGATCTGTTCGATCAAGTAGGTGGGGCCAAGATCTTTTCAAAGTTGGATTTATGATCTGGTTATCATCAAGTGAGGATAAAAGATGAGGATATAAACAAAACAATTTTTCGAACAAGATATGGACACTACGAATTCGTAGTCATACCTTTCGGTCTCACTAACGCATCAGCCACATTTATGTGTCTGATGAACAGTATTTTCAGTTAGTACTTAGACAAGTTTGTGGTGGTATTTGTCGACGATATTCTGTTTTATTCAAAAACGGAGGAAGAACACGATGAACACTTAAGAATAGTTTTGCAAACATTGAGAAAACACAAAATTTATGCCAAATTTGATAAGTGGGACTTTTATAAAAAGGAAATACAATATTTAGGACACGTAATTTCAACAAAAGGCATTGGCTTAAACCCTAAGAAGATAAAATCCATTATAGAATGGTCGGTGCCAAAGGACGTAGCAGACATCTGATCATTCATGGAAATCACCGCATACTATCACAGATTCATAAAAGGATTTTTAAAAATAGCTTACCTTATCACGTCATTACAAAAGAAAGGGACCAAGTTTAAGTGGTCACAGAAATGTTAAGACAGTTTTAACAAGATGAAGGAATTATTGACAACGACACCCATATTAAAGGTAACAGACATAGATAAAGACTTCCCTGTATGTGTTGATGCCAGTAAAGAAGGACTAGGTGGTGTTCTAACTCAAGAAGGATATGTTATCTATTATGAGTCCCATAAACTAAAAGAACATGAACGAAACTATGTCACTCATGACTTAGAATTGGCAGCGGTAATACATGCCTTAAAAATGTGGCGACACTACATAATGGGGAGAAAATTTCTATTGTTGACGGATAATAGCGGCGTGAAATATTTGTTTATCCAACTAGATCTTAACACAAGGAAATCAATATGTCTAGCATTCTTGAGCNTGAAATCCACAACTAGAGATCTAGGAATAAAGTGAAAACTTACCAGTTGGTGAGATAGAGGTGTCGCCTCCATCAAAGAAAATCCTCGCAGTGGTGTTCCCTTCACCGAGGATTCGATATCATAGAGCTAATTTTAGGAGGACCTCTCATGGCAAAAGAAATGTTCGGCGAACTAGAAAACCCTTACCTCGAAGATTAAAGGCTATGGGTACAAAAGGCCAAGTGATGTGACAGAATTGGTGCGCCCTTGATGGTTAACCTATTAGGTAATGGCCTCGACATTTTCATATGCCTTACCCCTATTTAATTCCCTTGCTAGGATTAAATGCTCGTCAAACCTACCTCTCCCTTGACATTCAATGGTCTACGAATTAATGGATTGCCTTTGTGACTCATAGGAACCTCTAACCCTAAAGTACCATGAGCGTAGTTAACACAGTGATCAGTTGACATTACAGTTGGATAGGTGGTGCCGAGTGGGATGGCCAAATGGGCAGAGGGTGATCGTAGATTCATACTCTGAGTTACCTGGGAGGCCTTAACTAACCACTAACCATATCCTGATGCAACTTTCATTAAAGTGGTCTGTTTACATTGTATTAAAACACTACGAGGAGGAATATAATATAACCCCACTCTTACCTAAGTCATTTTGGATAGTGCTTAGCTTAGATATGTGTATAGTCTAATGTAGAAGGCTTAGACCAGAAGCCCCAAAATTGTTGTAGGTTAAACATTTGGTAATGGTTATAGAGTACATCGATAGTAAATTTACTATAATCATGGAACTTTAAGTAAACTTTAAAAAATGGTGTAGGCATTTTCTTATATCGTCATTTTTGAAACTTTAAAGTTGGGTGTTAATCAAAGTCGACGATAGTGAGGACTCTAGAACCTATTCAGAATCAAGCAATATAATAAATAGCCTACTACTCTTAAACATCAAAGCTATTCAAAGATGAGTGTATAAGTAAAAGGGAATATTCATTTTTATTTTATTTTGAGGTTTATTACATAAGGTATCAGACAAAAAGGTTACAACACTGGACCTGAAAAGGGCCACATTAGTTGTTTAACATATATTACAATCTATGCAAAAATAATAAACCTTTTTGTTACAGACAAAAAACCTTTTCATTTGTGTGAGTTATGGCAGCTTAGGATGATGCAGAAATTAGGATGGAAGGAAATCCGGAGCAGAGACCTCTAGGAGATCCAAGACAGAATAGTGATGAAATCTCACCCGCGAAAGTGTTTGAAACAATGAGGAACATTATCGTTGAACTGCAGGTTTTCAAATCCGACAACGATAAACTGAAGAAAGCACTGCAGGAATAGAAAGGCATAAACGAAGTCCTGCTGCACAGTATAGTGACCAAGAAAATCCCAAGGGACGATGACCATGACAAGGAAGCTAGAAAGAGAGCCTCCAATAAATCTAGGCTAGAAACAAAAAAGGGAGACAATTCATCTAAAGGAATACCTTCAGCTGAAGACAAATTTAAAAAAGGAAAGAAAAGAAAATAAGTAGACCACCTTGAAGGAGAATTTAAAAAGATTAAACCAACTACCTTTGACAGATAATCCAGAATAGAAGAGTAAGTTGAAGCGTGGTTGTTGGACATCAAAAAATACTTCCAGATATACAACTACTCCAGCAATATGAAGGTCAGAATGGCCATCTACAATCTGAAAGAGAAGGCTAGCATTTGGTGGAAAGATTTGAAATTGGCCAAAGGCCTAAAGGAGAAACTGTTGGAACGGTATGACTTTAAGAAGTATTTCTAAAAACATTACCTTTCTGAAAGCTATTATGAAAGGAAAACAAAATAATTTTATGAGTTACGACTTGGAAAGATGATGATGGGAGACCTTATAAATAAATTTCTGGAATTACTAAGGTTCGTACCATACATCCGGGAGGATAAGTTAAAAATCTAGTGATTCTTAAGTTGTTTACCGCAGACCTATAGGGACATAATTAAGTTTGAGAAACCCAAATCCTTAAGTAAAGTATTCAGGAAAGAACGAATGTGCTACGATCAATATAAACAATGAGTAGAGTTTCCCAAATCCTGGAAGGATAAGAAGCAAGATCATAGGAACCAACAGAAGAAGGGATACCAGTCAAATCTGTATCCAAATGCAGGAAAAAGATTTCCAAGAAAGTATTTTCACTCCAACCATATAAATATGCAAGGCAACATTAAATCAGTAAACCTCGGAATGAATAAGTCTAGGGATAGCCCCCGCGAACCACTAAAGTGTTGGGAATGTGGAGAACCTCATCTAAGGAGGAACTGTCCTCATTTAAGTACAACAAATAGAACTGTTGCTCATAATTTACAGGAAGCCTCGACGGTGGGAGACATGGCCAGAAGCTTGCATCGGATTAATGCAGCCATAGATGGCTGGCAATATGACCACCAATCCTTCGTGGTAGAAATCGAAGGTAAAATCAATAACACCCAAATTTCTATTTTAATTGATCCTAGAGCTACATTAAGTTATATCACTCCAGGAGTAGTAGAGTCAAATAAGCTTAAGAGGACAAAACACGCAAAATCATGGCTAGTATAGTTATCAACGAGAACAAAAAGGAAAGTGGTTGACTTTATTTCTAATTTTGAATTCAACTTAGATGGTCAAAACATAAAAATAAATCTAAATATTCTACCACTAGGATCATATGATATGATCAACGGAATGGATTGGTTGGAAAGAAACAAAGCAGTTCTAGATTTTTATACAAAGACACTTAACTATAAAGATGATTGTGACACTACTAGAACAACCCAAGGTATACCAAAACCAATATTTGTTAGACAAGTTACATCAATGAAGTTCAAGAAATGTATGAGAAAGGAGTGTCAATCTTATGCCATCCAAGTAATGAATATGTAAGAAAAAGAAGATAAGTCGAAGCTAGAAGATTTTACTATCCTGTGTGAGTTTAGAGACATGTTTGTTGATGAGATACCAGAATTACCTCCTAGAAAGGAAATAGAATTCTCCATAGACCTACTATCGGGGTCAACCCCTATCTCAAAAGCACCTTACCGAATGAGATTACCTGAATTGATAGAACTAAAGATACAACTGTAGGAATTGTTGGACAAAAAGTATATCAGACCCAGTGTTTCACCATGGGGAGCATCGGTCCTCTTTGTGAAAAGGAAAGATGGTACTCTAAGACTATGTATCAACTATAGACAATTGAATAAATAGACTATTAATAATAGGTATCCCTTACCTAGCATAAATGATCTGTTCGATCAAGTAGGTGGGGCCAAGATCTTTTCAAAGTTGGATTTATGATCTGGTTATCATCAAGTGAGGATAAAAGATGAGGATATAAACAAAACAATTTTTCGAACAAGATATGGACACTACGAATTCGTAGTCATACCTTTCGGTCTCACTAACGCATCAGCCACATTTATGTGTCTGATGAACAGTATTTTCAGTTAGTACTTAGACAAGTTTGTGGTGGTATTTGTCGACGATATTCTGTTTTATTCAAAAACGGAGGAAGAACACGATGAACACTTAAGAATAGTTTTGCAAACATTGAGAAAACACAAAATTTATGCCAAATTTGATAAGTGGGACTTTTATAAAAAGGAAATACAATATTTAGGACACGTAATTTCAACAAAAGGCATTGGCTTAAACCCTAAGAAGATAAAATCCATTATAGAATGGTCGGTGCCAAAGGACGTAGCAGACATCTGATCATTCATGGAAATCACCGCATACTATCACAGATTCATAAAAGGATTTTTAAAAATAGCTTACCTTATCACGTCATTACAAAAGAAAGGGACCAAGTTTAAGTGGTCACAGAAATGTTAAGACAGTTTTAACAAGATGAAGGAATTATTGACAACGACACCCATATTAAAGGTAACAGACATAGATAAAGACTTCCCTGTATGTGTTGATGCCAGTAAAGAAGGACTAGGTGGTGTTCTAACTCAAGAAGGATATGTTATCTATTATGAGTCCCATAAACTAAAAGAACATGAACGAAACTATGTCACTCATGACTTAGAATTGGCAGCGGTAATACATGCCTTAAAAATGTGGCGACACTACATAATGGGGAGAAAATTTCTATTGTTGACGGATAATAGCGGCGTGAAATATTTGTTTATCCAACTAGATCTTAACACAAGGAAATCAATATGTCTAGCATTCTTGAGCGAATTCAACTTCGAAGTTAGACATATCAAGGGTAAGGAAAACAAGGTAGAAGACGCGCTAAGCAGGAGAGTCCATGGGTTATTTAAAATAAATATCAGCAGGGAAGAAAGTGATCTGGAACAAAGAATAAGGATGAAAAGTTTTAACGATGAAAATTACACTAAGGTAATGGACGAATTACAAAAAAGTACTGAAAACTCAGATAAACCAGATCTAAGTATCGACAAGAAGGGGCTACTACGATTTAAAAATAGACTTTACATACCAGATTCAGTAGAATTAAAGTTGATAGGTTTGGACAAAGTTCATAAGAAACCGTATTTTGGCCATCTAGGATACCAGAAAATGATAACGACTCTTAGAAGACTATTTTACTGGCCTAATATTAAGGATGAAACAACAAAATACTTGGCTAGGTGCCAAGATTATTAGCAGGTTAAGGATGAACACCAACATCCAACCAGCCTATTACATCCATTGCCAGTACCAGAATGGAAATGGGAGACCATATCAATGGACTTTATAACAGGTTTGCCAAAAAATCAGAAACATAATGACTCTATTATGGTTGTAATCGATAAACTCAGTAATTCTGCACACTTTATTCCTGTAAAGTCTACTTTTAAAGCTATAAACATTTCTGAAATATTTATGAAAGAAATTTTTAGACTACATGGTATTCCTAAAATGGTGATTTCAGATAGAGACGTAAAGTTCACATCCACCATTTGGAAGTAATTATCTGCAAGGCTAAATACTAATATGAATTTCAGCACAAGTTATCATCCACAAATGGATGGACAAACCAAGAGGAGAAACCAAATCATAGAGGATATGCTCTGCATTTATGTAAGAACAAAACCGAACAAATGGGAGTAATATATACACTTGGTAGAATTTGCATATAACAATGGGTACCAAACTTCGGCTAAGTTAAGCCCTTTCGAGGCACTGTACAAAAGAAAGTGCACGACTCCAATTAGCTGGGATAAACCGACTGACAGACTCATGGTTGGACCAGAGATTCTCTGCGAAATGGAGAACATGGTAAGAAAGGTACAACAGAACTTAAAATAAGCACATGACATACATAAGAGCTATGCATATCAGAAAAGAAGACAGTTGGAATTTCAAGTGGGAGACCATGTGTAATTGAAGGTCAAATCCCAAAAAAGTTCATTGAAGTTAGGGAATAGTGCCAAGCAGACACCTACATTTTGTGGGCCCTTCGANTTCAGAATCAAGCAATATAATAAATAGCCTACTACTCTTAAACATCAAAGCTATTCAAAGATGAGTGTATAAGTAAAAGGGAATATTCATTTTTATTTTATTTTGAGGTTTATTACATAAGGTATCAGACAAAAAGGTTACAACACTGGACCTGAAAAGGGCCACATTAGTTGTTTAACATATATTACAATCTATGCAAAAATAATAAACCTTTTTGTTACAGACAAAAAACCTTTTCATTTGTGTGAGTTATGGCAGCTTAGGATGATGCAGAAATTAGGATGGAAGGAAATCCGGAGCAGAGACCTCTAGGAGATCCAAGACAGAATAGTGATGAAATCTCACCCGCGAAAGTGTTTGAAACAATGAGGAACATTATCGTTGAACTGCAGGTTTTCAAATCCGACAACGATAAACTGAAGAAAGCACTGCAGGAATAGAAAGGCATAAACGAAGTCCTGCTGCACAGTATAGTGACCAAGAAAATCCCAAGGGACGATGACCATGACAAGGAAGCTAGAAAGAGAGCCTCCAATAAATCTAGGCTAGAAACAAAAAAGGGAGACAATTCATCTAAAGGAATACCTTCAGCTGAAGACAAATTTAAAAAAGGAAAGAAAAGAAAATAAGTAGACCACCTTGAAGGAGAATTTAAAAAGATTAAACCAACTACCTTTGACAGATAATCCAGAATAGAAGAGTAAGTTGAAGCGTGGTTGTTGGACATCAAAAAATACTTCCAGATATACAACTACTCCAGCAATATGAAGGTCAGAATGGCCATCTACAATCTGAAAGAGAAGGCTAGCATTTGGTGGAAAGATTTGAAATTGGCCAAAGGCCTAAAGGAGAAACTGTTGGAACGGTATGACTTTAAGAAGTATTTCTAAAAACATTACCTTTCTGAAAGCTATTATGAAAGGAAAACAAAATAATTTTATGAGTTACGACTTGGAAAGATGATGATGGGAGACCTTATAAATAAATTTCTGGAATTACTAAGGTTCGTACCATACATCCGGGAGGATAAGTTAAAAATCTAGTGATTCTTAAGTTGTTTACCGCAGACCTATAGGGACATAATTAAGTTTGAGAAACCCAAATCCTTAAGTAAAGTATTCAGGAAAGAACGAATGTGCTACGATCAATATAAACAATGAGTAGAGTTTCCCAAATCCTGGAAGGATAAGAAGCAAGATCATAGGAACCAACAGAAGAAGGGATACCAGTCAAATCTGTATCCAAATGCAGGAAAAAGATTTCCAAGAAAGTATTTTCACTCCAACCATATAAATATGCAAGGCAACATTAAATCAGTAAACCTCGGAATGAATAAGTCTAGGGATAGCCCCCGCGAACCACTAAAGTGTTGGGAATGTGGAGAACCTCATCTAAGGAGGAACTGTCCTCATTTAAGTACAACAAATAGAACTGTTGCTCATAATTTACAGGAAGCCTCGACGGTGGGAGACATGGCCAGAAGCTTGCATCGGATTAATGCAGCCATAGATGGCTGGCAATATGACCACCAATCCTTCGTGGTAGAAATCGAAGGTAAAATCAATAACACCCAAATTTCTATTTTAATTGATCCTAGAGCTACATTAAGTTATATCACTCCAGGAGTAGTAGAGTCAAATAAGCTTAAGAGGACAAAACACGCAAAATCATGGCTAGTATAGTTATCAACGAGAACAAAAAGGAAAGTGGTTGACTTTATTTCTAATTTTGAATTCAACTTAGATGGTCAAAACATAAAAATAAATCTAAATATTCTACCACTAGGATCATATGATATGATCAACGGAATGGATTGGTTGGAAAGAAACAAAGCAGTTCTAGATTTTTATACAAAGACACTTAACTATAAAGATGATTGTGACACTACTAGAACAACCCAAGGTATACCAAAACCAATATTTGTTAGACAAGTTACATCAATGAAGTTCAAGAAATGTATGAGAAAGGAGTGTCAATCTTATGCCATCCAAGTAATGAATATGTAAGAAAAAGAAGATAAGTCGAAGCTAGAAGATTTTACTATCCTGTGTGAGTTTAGAGACATGTTTGTTGATGAGATACCAGAATTACCTCCTAGAAAGGAAATAGAATTCTCCATAGACCTACTATCGGGGTCAACCCCTATCTCAAAAGCACCTTACCGAATGAGATTACCTGAATTGATAGAACTAAAGATACAACTGTAGGAATTGTTGGACAAAAAGTATATCAGACCCAGTGTTTCACCATGGGGAGCATCGGTCCTCTTTGTGAAAAGGAAAGATGGTACTCTAAGACTATGTATCAACTATAGACAATTGAATAAATAGACTATTAATAATAGGTATCCCTTACCTAGCATAAATGATCTGTTCGATCAAGTAGGTGGGGCCAAGATCTTTTCAAAGTTGGATTTATGATCTGGTTATCATCAAGTGAGGATAAAAGATGAGGATATAAACAAAACAATTTTTCGAACAAGATATGGACACTACGAATTCGTAGTCATACCTTTCGGTCTCACTAACGCATCAGCCACATTTATGTGTCTGATGAACAGTATTTTCAGTTAGTACTTAGACAAGTTTGTGGTGGTATTTGTCGACGATATTCTGTTTTATTCAAAAACGGAGGAAGAACACGATGAACACTTAAGAATAGTTTTGCAAACATTGAGAAAACACAAAATTTATGCCAAATTTGATAAGTGGGACTTTTATAAAAAGGAAATACAATATTTAGGACACGTAATTTCAACAAAAGGCATTGGCTTAAACCCTAAGAAGATAAAATCCATTATAGAATGGTCGGTGCCAAAGGACGTAGCAGACATCTGATCATTCATGGAAATCACCGCATACTATCACAGATTCATAAAAGGATTTTTAAAAATAGCTTACCTTATCACGTCATTACAAAAGAAAGGGACCAAGTTTAAGTGGTCACAGAAATGTTAAGACAGTTTTAACAAGATGAAGGAATTATTGACAACGACACCCATATTAAAGGTAACAGACATAGATAAAGACTTCCCTGTATGTGTTGATGCCAGTAAAGAAGGACTAGGTGGTGTTCTAACTCAAGAAGGATATGTTATCTATTATGAGTCCCATAAACTAAAAGAACATGAACGAAACTATGTCACTCATGACTTAGAATTGGCAGCGGTAATACATGCCTTAAAAATGTGGCGACACTACATAATGGGGAGAAAATTTCTATTGTTGACGGATAATAGCGGCGTGAAATATTTGTTTATCCAACTAGATCTTAACACAAGGAAATCAATATGTCTAGCATTCTTGAGCAAATTCAACTTCGAAGTTAGACATATCAAGGGTAAGGAAAACAAGGTAGAAGATGCGCTAAGCAGGAGAGTCCATGGGTTATTTGAAATAAATATCAGCAGGGCAGAAAGTGATCTGGAACAAAGAATAAGGATGACAAGTTTTAACGATGAAAATTACACTAAGGTAATGGCCGAATTACAAAAAAGTACTGAAAACTCAAGTAAACCAGATCTAAGTATCGACAAGAAGGGGCTACTACGATTTAAAAATAGACTTTACATACCAGATTCAGTAGAATTAAAGTTGATAGTTTTGGACAAAGTTCATAAGAAACCATATTCTGGCCATCCAGGATACCAGAAAATGATAACGGCTCTTAGAAGACTATTTTACTGGCCTAATATTAAGGATGAAACAACAAAATACTTGGCTAGGTGCCAAGATTGTTAGCAGGTTAAGGCTGAACACCAACATCCAACCAGCCTATTACATCCATTGCCAGTACCAGAATGGAAATGGGAGACCATATCACTAGACTTTATAACAGGTTTGCCAAAAAATCAGAAACATAATGACTCTATTATGGTTGTAATCGATAAACTCACTAATTTTGCACACTTTATTCCTGTAAAGTCTACTTTTAAAGCTATAAACATTGCTGAAATATTTATGAAAGAAATTTTTAGACTACATGGTATTCCTAAAATGGTGATTTCAGATAGAGACGTAAAATTCACATCCACCATTTGGAAGGAATTATCTGCAAGGCTAAATACTAATATGAATTTCAACACAAGTTATCATCCACACATGGATGGACAAACCAAGAGGAGAAACCAAATCATAGAGGATATGCTCTGCATTTATGTAAGAACAAAACCGAACAAATGGGAGTAATATATACACTTGGTAGAATTTGCATATAACAATGGGTACCAAACTTCGGCTAAGTTAAGCCCTTTCGAGGCACTGTACAAAAGAAAGTGCACGACTCCAATTAGCTGGGATAAACCGACTGACAGACTCATGGTTGGACCAGAGATTCTCTGCGAAATGGAGAACATGGTAAGAAAGGTACAACAGAACTTAAAATAAGCACATGACATACATAAGAGCTATGCATATCAGAAAAGAAGACAGTTGGAATTTCAAGTGGGAGACCATGTGTAATTGAAGGTCAAATCCCAAAAAAGTTCATTGAAGTTAGGGAATAGTGCCAAGCAGACACCTACATTTTGTGGGCCCTTCGAAATACTAGCTTGAATTGGACCCATAGCATACCAACTTGCACTTCCAGCTAATCTGAGAATTCACAATGTATTTCATGTTTCTTTGTTGAAAAGGTATGTTCATGACCCTACTCATATGATTGATTGGGACTTGGTGTAGGTGGAACCAGAAGGTGAGTTCCAGGCAGAACCCCTGCATATTCTGGACGAGAGAGAAATAGCACTTTAGTCCTGAGGAGGCCACTTGGGAGTTGGAGGGAGAATTATGGAAATCTCGTCCAACCTTGTTCCAATAAAGGAATGAACATTGAGGAAAATTTTTTATTGAAGGGGGAAAGGATGTGACATTCCCCCAAAATAAATTATTTTTGAAATTTAAAATTGATTGGAAAATTTTTCGTTTTTAGTAAATTCGAATTTGGAATAATTTTTCCATTTATGGAAATTTTGAATTTCGAATTTGATAATTGTAATAAATTATTATGACAGTTGGGCAGAGATTTTATTTGACCCAACTAACTATTTAACTATGACACTTGTATGAAAACAAAATATTTTATATTAATTCCAGGAGACAAATGGAACAACCATGTTAAAAATTCAGCTGACCATGATGCCATGAGTGGGGAACATGTTGGAACTACCTTTGGACTGATTGTTACAAGTGGAAGCCCCTCAAAATCAGGGTTTCAGACAACTATGAAAATTCTCAAGGGGGAAGAAAGACCTAGGCAAAAAAGGATTGTTCTATATATAGCATATGTGAGGAGGTAGAATGTTGTCAAGTATGCTGGGGAAAAGAGACTATTCAATTTTTTCCTTGTTTTTATGAACACTTCTAAGTGAATGTGAGGAAAGATGAACCTGCAGAAGTTGAAGGACATTGCTGAGGAGGAGTTTCCAAGTTCTCCCGCATGGATTCATGGTTAGGCTAGGGGGTGAACCAGGTAAGTGAATTGGTTGCCCAGTTCTAAGGTTGGGAAGAACGTGGTTGTTCCTTTTTATTATTCCCCCTTCTCTGGCTGAGTGCTATAGGTTTAAATACTTGATAGAATGATATATACTAATTTTGAATGGATTACCTTTGTTACATCTTATTGTTGTTATATACTAGTTCTGAATGGATTACCCTTTGTCGCATCTTATTATTGTTATATACTAGTTTGAAATGGATTATCTTTGCTCCACCATAATTATGTTATGAATAGTCTGTAGGTTTTTTCTTAGCTAAAATAATAATCCTAGTCAACCACCAGGAAGAATAAATTATGTAAATTGGATTACTACTTTGAACAGGATAAACACTATAGGAAAAACCCATGAGTAAATCGTATTGTATGTTGTAGTTGTTTTCATTTTTCAATACAAGTAGGAATTCAATAATGTGTGTGTGTGTGTGTATATATATATAGGTATGGTCAAATACTTACTATCTAGTACACACAAATATGAGAGGAAGTATGAATTCTGGCTAAGAGTCTTCCATGTACAAATTGAATAGTTGTGATTTTAAGAGATAACTGTAATCGTGTTTAATGCAGAATTACAAGATGATTTGGTCTCTAGAACTACAGTTTGAATTGTGAGAATTGAATTTTGGATTAAATCGACTAATATTGATAAAATTACCAGGACTAATCACGAGAGTCGCGAAGGCCCAAGGAGATAAAAGGACATCCTGAAACTACATAGGATTACACATACCCCTGAATAATTTGATAAGTATGTACACAATAGCATAATCAATTAGAAATAAAAAAGAAAACCTTGACATGATCATAGGATAGACACGAATCGAATTATTTATTATCATGCTTTATGGAATCAATCACATATTAGATACACACACAATCATCAATAGTCGAGTTCCTTTATTCAATTCAAGATCCTATTTTTTTTTAAAGAAGCTAGCATGGCATTTAATAGATCTAAAATGATGAAATAAATAGTAAGTGATATAGTTAAGAAGGAGGGAACTCCTGAAATCCTTTTGTGAAAATACATTACATAACTCATCCAGTTTGAGACAATTAAATACCCCTTACTGTGTAGTATCCAATGAAAGGAAATACTCCCCCAAAATGGGTTACTCTTACAATTTTGAAACTAGAATAGAAACTACATTGATAATAGAAAGATTGGAAAGGACTATGCCTTCCTCTAGAAACAAAAGGATGAGATGGAGAAGGTTACAGAAATGAAACCCGAATACCTTGGTTGCCATGGGCAGGCATGGAGATCCGGTAGCATAATCCGGTGAAAACTTTGCAAAAGAATACCATCGAAACATTAGGACATTACAACAAAAAGATGAATAAAAATAACTACAGAATATCACTTAAATAGATCCTGTACTTATCTATGAATTGCTGAGAGTGTGCTCCTTTCCAGTAGTGGTCATTCCAAAAAATGAATAGGGATGAGTGAGCTTGAGTAAGACTGATGGGCACCCTCGCATCAAACAGGGTCCCATCCCTAGATCAATATCTAGTTCCAGAAAAGATTATGCAAGAAAATACGATTCTCATAATTAAAATAACATTTTCAATACCAAACCACAAAAACACTATATAGTGGATGAATATTCTCTAGTTACTGAGGTGCAAACGAAGTCAAAGATTTTACTATACCAGACCCTCATAAGTTAATAAAATTAAAAAATAGTTGATTCGAAAATTACAAAATTTTTAATATGCGGATGGATCATAAGATTAACAAAATAAATGTTTGGATAAAAGAATGTAGTAAGACAGTGCAGGATCTGCAAGGAATTGTCAGTACAACCCTAGTCCTAGATAATGAATCTATGAAGGGACTATCCATCTTTTCCTAGAGAATACGGGTGATGGGTAGAAAGTCTTTACTCAATACCATTCACAGAAAGTCCACCAAGACAGGTTTATAGAGTCCGCGGATGAAATTTCATTCAATAAGGACAGAGCTACACTGCAATAATAGAAATTTCCTTCCACATACTTTTAACCTCTAGAATTAAGGAAAGGTGTCGCGAAAACGTAATACTAAAATGTTGTTATAGAAACAGTAAAAGAGAGCGGTACGATTGAGCCATAAAGGAAATGCTCACAAAGTATCAAGAAAGCATCAAAATGAGACACCAAACCCTTCAAACCACCCCGAACAGAGGACGGGTCGATAATAGAAACTAACTATCTGGAAGGGAGGAAAATTATAGAACCCTTTTCCCCTGAGATTTAACAGTAAGGGAGTAGTTAACCACAGTCAGAAACAATCACTAAGGAATGTGGATCAATCCATGGCGATTCCAAAGGAAGGATAACTCGCTTTGAAATCCACAACTAGAGATGTAGGAATAAAGTGAAAACTTATCAATTGGTGAGACAGAGGTGTCGCGTCCATTAGAGAAAATCCTTGCAGCGGTGTTCCCTTCACCAAGGATTCGATATCACAGAGCTAAGTTTCAGAGGACCTCTCATGGGAAAAGAAAAGTTCGGTGAACTATAAAAGCCTTACCTCGAAGATTAAAGGATATGGGTACAAAAGGTTAGGTGATGTGATAGACTTGGTGCACCCTTAATGGTTAATCTATAAGGTAATGGCCTCGACATTGTCATACGCCTTACCCTTGTTTAATTCCCTTGACACGATTAAATTCTCGTCAGATCTACCTCTCCCTTGACATTGAATGGGCTACGGATTAAGGGAGCGCCTTTGCAACTCATAGGAACCTCTAACCCTAAAGTACCATGAGCGTAGTTAACACACTAATCAGGTGGCATTACATTCGGACAGGTGGTGCTGAGTGTGATGGCTAAACAGGGAGAGGGTGATCGTAGATTCATACTCTGAGTTACCTGGGAGGCCTTAACTAACCACTAACCATAGCGCAATGTTTCTTTCATTAAAGTGGTATGTTTACATTGTATTAAAACATTACGAGGAGGAATATAATCTAACCCCACTCTTACCTAAGTCATTTTGGATCATGCTTAGCTTGGATATGTGTATAGTCTAAAGTAGGAGTCTTAGAACAGAAGCCCCAAAATTGTTGTAGTTTAAACCTATGGTAATGGTTATAGAGTACATAGATAGTAAATTTATTATAATCATGGGACTTTAACTAAAATATAAAAAATGGAGTAGGCGTTTTCTTATATCGTCGTTTTTGAAACTTTAAAGTTGGGTGTTAATGAAAGTCGATGATAGTGAGGACTCTAGAACCTCTTCATAATCAAGCAATATAATAAAGAGCCTACTACTCTTGAACATCAAAGCTATTCAAAGATGAATGTATAAGTAAAAGGGAATAATATTTTTTTTTATTTGGCAGATTTTATGTTTATTACACTATTAAACTTAGTGTTAAATTCTACCACTTTTTCATTTTCTTTCTTATGGCTAGTGGTAAGAGCATCAAGCTGAAATCTATGTTCTTTTTTATCACCCCATATCATTCTAAATTCATTCAATATTTCATCAAGGGTGCTAAACTTTTGTGGATCAAAATACATAAACCATTCAGCAACATCTCCTTCCAAAGAGTACACAAACAAGGTCATCTTAACATCTTCTTCATCATGACCCCTGTTGACACTCAGAACTCAAATTTGGGTTGCAGAAAATCAATCCCAAGGAAACCTTGAACCAGTTTGGATTGGAAGCTACCCTCCCCCAACCCGAGAGGGATCTCTCGAACAATGTCACAATATGATTTTTAGTTAGCGTGAAATGGTGGGTAGATTTATGGGAAAATGATGGTCTTGGATTTTTGAAGTTTGGGCATTAAACCAGGGAAATGGTCCATTGGGCATGGAGTCAAGTGAAAACCGAGGAAAGGAGATAATAGTAGTAAACATATAACTTGCGGAAAGTGAGGCAAATTAATTCTATCCTTAAGCGATTTGATAATCATGATGTGGTAGCAGAAAAAGGAAAGAGAGGCCAATGTAGCAGAGAATATATGCAGAATTCTGGAAGTGTGGACTGGTCTTACAGCTGCTGATAGTTGGTGTAGAGGAAAGACAATAAACAATTACAAAAGACCAAAATTCATTCACTATAGTAGTGGTCGTACTAAATTATAACGAAGCACATCAGTTAGGAATATGAAATAAAATGAAGATACATGAAAACAAACTTGTACACAGTCATGACGGAATAAGGAAGAAATAAACAATATGATAATGACAATGATTCAACTGTTGGTAAGGAACATATAAATGAGTTCCAAACAATTTTAACACAACTGAAATAAGGAAGAACATACTAAACGAATCGACTGTGATGAATCTCATAGTCACAAGTATACAATCTTCTGTATTATTCAAATTCGGATTTACAAATTAACTCAGCATATCAATGAACCCCTCCTCACAAGAAGTTTTTTCCCAGTTCACCCCCTGCACCCTCTTTCCTTTCTGTTACATACATCATTCTTTTAAAAGAGAAAAAATCGAAAATAAAACTCTTAGTGTTCCGCGAAATATGAACCGGTTCATCTTCATGGAAAACTGTGACTGCCAGGTGCTCTGCCGTTTGGGGGCACCTCTCCTTCGAATTCCCGGTGATGAATGCTCGGTGTCTCACATGAATCAATTTTCAATGACTTATCATGAATTCTCTGAAGTTCTCCACTCTCATATCTAAATCCACAGTGCTTGGATAAAAACAAATGGATGTAGGGAAGTTCGTCCACAACTATTACTACACCTCCTTTGTTTGGTCCTAGAGTCAATGCTCTAGCATACCTCTCAGGAGAATCTAAAGGAACTAATCTGGAATTGGCTATATTGAATTGTTTTGGTAGATAGTTTCTAACAAATGATCTTGTTTGATATCCTATTGGCGAATTACTTCTTACTAAACTATCAACTCCTTGAATTGTTGGTGAAAGTTGTTGTGCTGTGAGGATTCCTAATAGATTTGCAGTGTAACTTGACTTAATAATTAAGACCACAAATAACCATATGATAAGAACAGATCGTCCAAGCATGCTCCCAGTTTTCCCATGCTTAGAGAACACCTTAGAGAAAGAGAACCAGAGACCATTACAAACTTGCTGCTTTAGATGACCTTGAAACTCTTGGTTACTTCTATGCTCCACAATCCATACAACAACTCCTATGATAAGGAAAAATGCACCAGTTGTACACCACATCTCTAATGTAAATGGACATAAGAAATCCCATACATTGGAATCTATCTCTCATACAGGAACCACCACAACTAGGCTTGATTCTACATAAGGGTGTGTGAAGTCCAAAATCTTCCATCGATTTGTCAAAATTGCAACATCTCCAATGACTACAACAAAGTTCTATAAAGTGACTTGTCTTAGGAGATCATCGTATTTGGGTGTAGAATTCCCTGCTCCATAAGGTTTAAATGTGTACCAAACAATATAAGGAAGCAATTTCACTGCGGCGATAAACACATCAATACAAAATCCTTTCACCGCGCTACCATCCACTGTTACAAATTCTTTGTAGCCTGTCTTTCTAGGCACACCAATCACAAGTTGCTTTTCATGGACCCAACCCCGTGGCATTGTTTTTCTTTCACCAGGTCATATAATATCAGATGGTTTTGGGTTTATATGATATTGATCATCACTAATGGCAGCGGTATTTACTGGAGGGTTAATCGATAAGCCTATTCGATTAGACCAATAACCAATACGGTGGAAGCGTGCACCAACTACATTGATAATCTCAAAAGTAGAGCCCATGAAATATCCATTTTTGTCTACCTGAACGGGACCTGCAGTGCCATTGAAACTACCTTGTAGTATTATCTTTCATAACTGTGCTCCGCCTTCAAAGATCTTTAGTGTTATTATTTCTGACTTGCTTCCTCTCGCACTCGATAGATTACATTATTCTGTAAAAGAGATCTTGCCTATGTGGTTCAATTAGACATTGAGAGAATGAACAATCATCAAGATACTTTCATAGGCATACAAGCCAAACGCATCCAAGGAGACATTAACCAAATGAGTTTTTCATAGATTTTTCCACCTTTGTCTCAACACATGCTACTGTCCTGAATTTGGAGTATGTAGACGCAGGCAGATTAACCCTTGAAGTGAATTCATGTCGTCTGCTTCATTAGAAATAATTTATGTAGTCTATCCCTCTAGCACCTGGGAATATCTGGAGGAGGCGGCTTCAATGTTTCCACATAATCACGACCATTTTTTAACTAGAAACACCATAATCTAATGATAGCGATTCAGAGTCGTCAGAATCATGGAGGTGACTACATGATTTGGCTGCATTTAAAACTAGTGCTAAACTCAAAGAAGGATCTGTTTCCACCCTGCTATTGATTGATTTGCATAAATTCACTATCTTGGTATCAAATGTAGAAATAACTATAGCTAGAACTAACCATAGTTGTCTCCTTGTCATTGGACCACTGCTCTGAAGTGTGCAATGAATGGGCAATATGATAGAAGGAACTGATCAGCGAATACAATAGAAACACAGTCCTTTCAAAACTGACATTTTTCCTCTTCTATCAAAGGTTTCTTGGGAAGACTATTAGATTGTTCTATCCCTAGCAGCTCGTTAACATGGCAGTATCCATAGCAATTAAGGAGGATCTTTCTTGTAATGCTTTCTTACTCCTCAGCTTGGGACTGAGGAGAGCGATGAAAAGGGCCGAGAGGAAACATCTGATCGTTTTCTTTTTCGGTTGGCTATGACGCGTCAGGACGATTGTTGTTGCCATTCCTTCACCAAAACCTTGTTAATTGATCAGCTCCTAGCTCCTTTGGGCTACAGGATAATATGTTAATAAAGAAGGAGGTGCTTTCTCTACCTATTCCAACCTCATCTTCTACATCTGTTACCTGTGGTGTATGATTGATAATATCTGTTACAACATAGGCTCCATCTAGGGATGGTACTTTCCCGTAAAGTGCCAAGAATAGTAGACCAGGTGCCTTCATCCATTGGGTGACCTGAATGTGAAAGATGTAAATCAGAGTTCTCTCGCCAGTGAAATCACCATCAGAAACTTTTATTGGAGTTACCAGATTATGTGCAACCAATATTTTCCTATGACCAACTACTCAACCAGGCCTTAGGATTATGAAAATGTCGTTCTCCCAACGATAGATATCAACTTTGAAATCCTCGGAGACGACACCAAAATGTTGTGTCATCGTTGCCGGGGATTTAGAAGTTGATATCTATCCTTGGGAGAATGACATTTTCATAATCGTAAGGCCTATTTGAGCAGCTGGTCATAGGCAAATATTGGTTGCACATGCTTTGGCGACTCCATTAAAAGTTTCTGATGGTGATTTCACTGGCGGGAGAACTCAGAATTACAACTTTCACGTTAAGGTCACCCAATGGATGAAGGCACCTGGTCTACTATTCTTGGCACTTTACGGGAAAGTACCATCCCTAGATGGAGCCTATGTTGTAACAGATATTATCAATCAGATGCCACATGTAACAGACGCAGAAGATGAGGTTGGAATAGGTATAGAGAGCACCTCCTTCTCTATTAACAGATTGTCGTGTAGCCCAAAGGATCTCAGAGATGATCAATTAACAAGGTTTTGGCGAAGGAATGACAACAACAATCTTCCTAACTCGTCACAGCCAGCCAAAAAAGAAAATGATCAGATGTTTCCTCTAGGCCCTTTTCATTGCCCTCCTTAGTCCCAAGCTGATGAGTTAGAAAACATTACAAGAAATCTCTTCCTTACATGCTATGGAGACTTCCATGTTAAGGAGCTGTTGGGGATAGAACAGTCTAATAGTCTTCCCAATAAACCTTTGACAGAAGAGGAAAAATGTTAGGTTTTAAAGGACTGTGTTTCTACTGCATTCGTTGATTAGTTCCTTCTATCATACTGCCCATTCTTGCACACTTCAGAGTAGCAGTCCAACGACAAGGCGAAAACTATGGTTTAGTTCCAACTGCAGTTATTTCTGCGATTGATACCAAGATAGTGACTTTATGCAAATCAATCAATAGCAGGGCAGAAACAAATCTTGCTTTGAGTTTAGCACTAGTTTTTAATGCTACCAAATCATGTAGTCACCTCCATTCTCTTGCAGATATCTTTTGGATTGGTAAAAGAAACCCTTTTTTTATGATGAAACCAAGGATAAGTTGCTAAACTGGATCCCAGAATTCACAGAAAAAGTAGACGGCTCGATGGAATTTAGAGAAAGAACAGAGAGTTGTTTATTTACAGCTATTTTTATACCTTTCTCCTCTGAAAAAAAGCTAAATCATTGGCTTTAAAGGTTGAGCCTCATGAATATTTTATGGATGTGATTGCAAACCATATAAACGTTACAAATTCCTCTCATGTTTTGATCTCAAGGCCTCTTAGCAAGGATTCCATGGATGCCAGAGTTTACTTTCCCGTTCCAGATACTTTACCTTCAGTTTCATATCTATTTGGAAATTCTCCCATCAGTAAGAAACGTAAAGGAAGTCCACATTGTCAGTGGAGATTAATACAAGGGCATCTATCTTAGTAGGGAAAGAAGTATATGGTGATACAATTCTAGCAACAGTTGGATCCTCATGGAAGTCAGTGGGAACTATGTCTTGTGACGATATTAGCCTTAACAACTATCACAGGATGCTACTTAATCGAGTTTCTTGGGGCAATTACAAGATCTCCAGAGATGTTTTTTTGGGAGCAAAAATGCCAGTTACTTTCAAAACCCGTTCAAACTGGCATGGAGCACTACCTTGAGATCTTCTAATAAGTTTTTTTCACAACAATCGCTTCTCTGATACAACATTCTCTCTATCAGAAATGGAAAAACTTTAGAATACAAATCAGGCACAACCAACTAATAGTACTTGTATTGATGTTAACTGCAGCGTTAGGGATCAACCCTATAAACGCAGGAGACTTGGTGGTTTGCTCTGCAGTTCAGCTCACCGGTTTATTTCTTTGTTTGGTGGGAGCTACAAGGATCACCCACAGAGATCAACGAATTGTCTCCATTGCCACCAGGTGGCACTCTTTATCCACCTGCACCTCTCATAGAGTGTATTATTCTTCAAAAGTCGGTCTACCTGACTCTTTAGGATAGGAGTCCAATACTACCAATCCTTTCTCCAGAACAGAATCTGATAGCGATTAAGAGTCGTTAAAATCATTTTTCATGTTCCCTTCAAAGAATGCGGTGTCACCACTCTGGACTCATTACGGGAAAGTACCATCCCTACTAATCTTGAACATCAAAGCTATTCAAAGATGAATGTATAAGGAAAAGGGAATAATAATTTTTTTTTTATTTGGCAGATTTTATGTTTATTACACTATTAAACTTAGTGTTAAATTCTACCACTTTTTCATTTTCTTTCTTATGGCTAGTGGTAAGAGCATCAAGATGAAATCTATGTTCTTTTTTATCACCCCATCTCGTTTTAAATTCATTCAATATTTCATCAAGGGTGCTCAACTTTTGTGGATCAAAATACATAAACCATTCAGTAACATCTCCTTCCAAAGAGTACACAAACAAGGTCATCTTAACAATTTCTTAATCATGACCCCTGTTAACACTCAGAAATGAAATTTGGGTTGCAACAAATCAATGCCAAGGAAGCCTCGAACCACTTTCGATTGGAAGTTGCCCTCCCCCAACCCGAGAGGGATCTCTCGAACAATGTCACAATATGATTTTTAGTAAGTGTGAAATGGTGGGTAGATTTATGGGAAAATGATGGTCTTGTATTTTTGAAGTTTGGGCGTTAAACCAGGGAAATGGTCCATTGGGCATGGAGTCAAGTGAAAACCAAGGAAAGGAGATAATAGTAGTGAACATATAACTTGCGGAAAGTGAGGCAAAGTAAGTCTATCTTTAATAAATTTGATAATCATGATGCGGTAGCAGAAAAAGGAAAGGAGAGGCCAATGTAGCAGAGAATATATGTAGAATTCTGGAAGTGTAGACTGGTCTTACACCTGCTGATAGCTGGTGTAGAGGAAAGACAATAAACAATTACAAAAGACCAAAATTCATTCGCTATAGTAGTGGTCGTACTAAATTATAATGAAGCACATCAATTAGGAATATGAAATAAAATGAAGATACAGAAAAACAAACTTGTACACAGTCATGATGGAATAAGGAAGAAATAAACAATATGATAATTACAACGATTCAAATGTGGGTAAGGAACATATAAATGAGTTCCAAACAATTTTAACACAACTGAAATAAGGAAGAACATACTAAACGAATCGACCGTGATGAATCTCATAGTCACAAGTATAAAATCTTCTATAGTATTCAAATTCAGATTTACAAATTAACTCAGCATACCAATCAACCCCTCCTCACAAGAGGTTTTTTCCTAGTTCTCCCATGTGCCCTCTTTCCTTTCTGTTACATACATCATTCTTTTAAAAGAGAAAAAATCAAAAATAAAACTCTTAGTGTTCCGCGAAATATGAACCGGTTCATCTTCATGGAAAACTGTGACTACCAGGTGCTCTACCGTTTGGGGGCACCTCTCCTTCGAATTCCCAGTGATGACTACTCGGTGTCTCACATGAATCAATTTTCAATGACTTATCATGAATTCTATGAAGTTCTCCACTCTCATTTCTAAATCCACAGTGCTTGGATAAAAACAAATGGATGTAGGGAAGTTCGTCCACAACTGCTACTACACCTCCTTTGTTTGGTCCCAGAGTCAATGCTCTAGCATACCTCTCGGGTGAATCTAAAGGAACTAATCTCGAATTGGCTATATTGAACTGTTATGGTAGATAGTTTCTAACAAATGATCCTGTTTGATATCCTATTGGTGAATTACTTCTTACTAAACTATCAATTCCTTGAATTGTTGGTGAAAGTTGTTGTGCTGTGAGGATTGCTGATAGATTTGCAGTGTAACTTGACTTAATAATTAAGACCACAAATAACCATATGATAAGTTGTACTCATCCAATCATGCTCCCAGTTTTCCCATGCTTAGAGAACATCATAAGGAAAGTGAACCAGAGACCATTACAAACTTGTTTCTTTGGATGACCTCGAAACTCTTGGTTACTTCTATGATCCACAATCCATACAACAACTCCTATGATAAGGAAAAATGCACCAGTCGTACACCACATCTCTAATGTAAATGGACGTAAGAAATCCCATACATTGGAATCTATCTCTCATACAGGAACCACCACAACTAGGCCTGATTCTACATAAGGGTGTGTGAAGTCCAAAATCTTCCATCGATTTGTCAAAATCGCAACATCTCCAATGACTGCATCAAATTTCTATAAAGTGACTTGTCTTACAATATCATCATAATTGGGTGTAGAATTCCCTATTCCATAAGGTTTAAATGTGTACCAAACAATATAAGGAAGCAATTTCACTGCAGCGACAAACACATCGATACAAAATCCTTTCATCGCACTACCATCCACTATTACAAATTCTTTGTAGCCTGTCTTTCTAGGCACACCAGTCACAAGTTTCTTTTCATGGACCCAACCCTATAGCATTGTTTTGCTTTCACCAGGCCATATAATATCAGATGGTTTTGGCTTTATATGATATTGATCATCACTAATGGAAGCTGTATTTTCTGGAGGGTTAATCGATAAGCCTGTTCGATTAGACAAATAACCAATACGGTGGAAGCGTGCACCAGCTACATTGATAATATCAAAAGTAGAGCCCATCAAATCTCCATTTTTTTCTAGCTGAATGGGACCTGAAGTGCCATTGAAACTACCTTGTAGTATTATCTTTCATAACTTTGGTTCACCTTCAAAGACCTTCAGTGTTATTAGTTCTGACTTGCTTCCTCTCGCACTCGATAGAGTACATTATTCTGCAAAAGAGATCTTGCCTCCTTGGTTCAATTATGCATTGAGAGAATGAGAAATCATCAAGATACTGTCATAGGCATACAAGCCAAACACATCCAAGGAGACATTAACCAGATGAGTTGTTCGTAGACTTTTTCACCTTTGTCTCAACACACGCTACTATCCTGAATTTGGAGTATGTGGACACATGCAGATTAACCCTTGAAGCAAATTCATGTCATCTGCTTCATTAGCAATAAGTTACATAGTCTATCCCTCTAGCACCTGGGGAGATCTGGAGGAGGCGGCTCCAATGTTTCCACATAATCGTGACTGTTTTTTAGCTGGAAATGCCATAATGTAATGAGGCTAGAGTGGTGACACTGCATTCTTTGAAGGGAACATGAAAAATGATTCTAAAGACTTTGAATCACTATCAGACTCTGTTCTGGAGAAAGGATTGGTAGTACTAGACTCTTGTCCTAAAGAGTCAGGTAGACCGGCTTCTGAAGAATAATATGCTCTGTGAGAGGTGCAGGTGGATAAAGAGTGCCACCTGGTGGCGATGGAGACAATTCGTTGAGCTATGTGGGTGATCCTTGCAGCTCCCGCCAAATAAATAAAGAAATCAGTGAGCTGAGCTGCAGTGCAAACGACCAAGTTTCCTGTGTTTATAGGGTTGATCCCTGACGCTGTAGTTAACATCAATACAAGTGTTATTAGTTGGCTGTGTTTGATTTGTATTCTGAATTTTTGCCATTTCTGATAGAGAGAATGTTGGATCAGAGAAGTGATTGTTGTGACAAAAAGTTATTAGAAGGTCTCAAGGTAGTGCTCCATGCCAGTTTGAACGGGTTTTGAAAGTAACTGGCAATTTTTCTGCCAAAATAGCATCTCTGGAGATCTTGTAATTTCCCCAAGGAACTCGATTAAGTAGCATCCTATGATAGCTGCTAAGGCTAATATCGTCACAAGACATAGTTCCCAGTGACTTCCATGAGGATCCAACTACTGCCAGTATTGCATCACCGTGTACTTCTTGCCCTACAAAGATAGATGCCCTTGTATTAATCTCCACTGACAATGTGGACTTCCTTTATGTTTCTTATTGATGGGAGAATTTCCAAATAGATATGAAGCTGAAGGTAAAGTATCTGTAACTGGAAATTAACTCTCACATCCATGGAAGCCTTGCTAAGAGGCCTTGAGATCAAAACATGAGAGGAATCTGTAACGTTTAGATGGTTTGCAATCACATCCATAAAATATTCATGAGGTTCAACCTTTAAAGCTAATGATTCAGCTTTCTTTTCAGAGGAGCAAGGTATAAAAATAGTTGTAAATAAACAACTCTCTGTTCTTTCTCTAAATTCCATCGAGCTATCTGCTTTTTTTGTGCATTATGGGATCCAGTTTAGAAACTTATCCTTGGTTTCATCAGAAAAAAGGGTCTCTTTTACCAATCCAAAATATATCTGCATGAGAATGGAGGTGACTACATGATTTGGCAGCATTTAAAACTAGTGCTAAACTCAAAGCAGGATCTGTTTCCGGCCTACTATTGATTGATTTTCATAAAGTCACTATCTTGGTATCAAATGCAGAAATAACTACAGCTGGAACTAAACCATAGTTGTCGCCTTGTCTTTGGACCACTGCTTTGAAGTGTGCAATGAATGGGTAGTATGATAGAAGGAACTGATCAACGAATGTAGTAGAAACACAGTCCTTTAAAAACTGATATTTTTCCTCTTCTGTCAGAGGTTTCTTGGGAATACTATTAGACTGTTCTATCCCTAGCAACTCCTTAACATGGCAGTCTCCATAGCAAGTAAGGAGGAGCTTTCTTGTAATGTTTTCTGACTCATCAGCTTGGGACTGAGGAGAGAGATGAAAAGGGCTGAGAGGAAACATCTGATCGTTTTCTTTTTCGGCTGGCTATGATGAGTTAGGACGATTGATGTTGCCATTCTTTCGCCAAAACCTTGTTAATTGATCAGCTCCTAGCTCCGTTGGGCTACAAGACAATATGTTAATAGAGAAGGAGGTGCTTTCTATACCTATTCCAACCTCATCTTCTGCGTACGTTACCTGTGGTGTCTAATTGATAGTATCTGTTACAACATAGGCTCCATCTAGGGATGGTACTTTCTCATAAAGTGACAAGAATAGTAGACCAGGTGCCTTCATCCATTGGGCGACCTTAACGTGAAAGTTGTAATTCAGAGTTCTCTCACTAGTGAAATCACCATTGGAAACTTTTATTGGAGTCGCCATAGCATGTGCAAACAATATTTACCTATGCCCATCTGCTCAACCAGGCCTTAGGATTATGAAAAATTCGTTCTCCTAGGGATAGATATCAACCTCGAAATCCCTAGCAATGACACCAAAATGTTGTGGCGTCGTTGTCGGGGATTTCGAAGTTGATATCTATCCCTGGGAGAATGACATTTTCATAATCGTAAGGCCTGGTTGAGCAGTTGGTCATAGGCAAATATTGGTTTCACATGCTCTGGCAACTCCGTTAAGAGTTTTCGATGGTGATTTCACTAGCGAGAGAACTCAGAATTACAGCTTTCACATTAAGGTCGCTCAATGCATGAAGGCACCTGGTCTATTGTTCTTGACACTTTACGGGAAAGTACCATCCCTAGATGGAGCCTATGTTGTAATAGATATTATCAATTAGATGCCACATGTAACAAATGCAGAAGATGACGTTGGAATAGGTACAGAGAGCAACTCCTTCTCTATTAACAGATTGTCCTGTAGCCCAAAGGCGATGGGAGTTGATCAATTAACAAGGTTTTGGCGAAGGAATGGCAACAAAAATCGTCCTAACTCGTCACAGCCAGCCAAAAAGGCAAACGATCAGATGTTTCCTCTCGACCCTTTTCATCGCCCTCCTTAGTCCCAAGTTGATGAGTTAGAAAACATTACAAGCAAGCTCCTCCTTACTT